>OY757906.1:41693191-41755691 GCA_963585895.1 Sepioteuthis lessoniana | reverse complement strand
ACATTTCTGGCTGACACCTTTGTATGTGTCTACGAAGAGCACACTGAAACTCATGCATCCTCCTTATTTCCATAGAAGTTTCAATGCCGTAGAATTTGCAAACAAAATAATACCTTATTATATAAATTTTATGGCGTAATATCCCAACCCACAATAAATACTAGAGCACTGCTATCTGTAGTTTAAAAGAAAGTTAACTTTTAAGAAAAGTTGATTAGGGTGTACTAATTTATGCATGATATGTACCGAATGACACCAAAAGAACGTACAGAGTTTATAGGCTATATAAATTTATTTTAAAGTTATTAAATTCTGATTGAAATTTGTTTCAAATCCCAATTTATTTTCAGTGGCTTCAAAATTTCTATAACTTAGAAGAAATAATTTCAATCAGAAATGGGTTAAATTTTTATCTTGTGATTTTAATTTTTAAATAGGTTGGTCTTCTTCCAGCTGTTTAAGCTCACGTATCTTTCCCTTTTTTTATCTTATTCGTTTATCAAGAATTCTTTCATCTTAATTGCAAAAATGTCGGCTTCAATCTCATAAATCTTTATCCGCCCAATTAATTTCTCTGGAATTTTTCTTTAAGACATCCTAATTTCACTGCTCTTTCCCGTAAGAGAAAGAAACGCAAAGAAAGATAGAGACAGAAAGGCAAACACAGAAAAAACAAACTGATAGATAGACTGATAGATAGATAGATAGATAGATAGATAGATAGATTGGGGGATTTCAAGTACAGGAAGAGTGGTTGAAAAAGTGAAATAATTTTAGAAAGAGATTATATTAGTATTATAATAGAATAAAAAGAACTGGGTAGAAAATTCAAAAAAGAATGAATGAAAAGATAAATCAAATGATAAATTGAACAAAATGAATGAACTAGCGCCAAAACCAAAAGAGAATAAAAAATATATAAAATGAACAAAAAAAAAATGTAAAGAGAAGAAAACCTTGCAATGGAGGATGGAAGTTAGCTTGCAAAAAAGATAGTAAAGACGAATGAGAATCAACTATATTTAAAGGATATAAGAATATAAACAAAAATAAAAAAAATCCAAAGCTGAAGAATTAGACAGAAAAATATAAAACGCAGCAGAAAACGGAAAGGATGAATTTAAAAAATAGTCGAAGAAAAACCAATCAAAAGAAATGCTTAAAAAGTCAGTGATAAGCGCTTTAGAGATAAGAACTTGTCGACATTTTAAAAAAATGTAAAGTTAAAAAGTTACGTAAATGTATATATGAACTGTGTCCAAAAATAAACCAAGGTTTAAAACGAAGACACCAACGTGACGTTTTAGCCTTGCTCGTAACATACATGTCGTAAAACAGTGACCTTAACCGTTTGTTAAAAAAAAAAGTTATGTTGGTTTGAATCGAAGTTACAGAAGCTTTCAGTGAATGCATGTGCTAAATGTTGGCTGTTTGCATCAAAATCCTTGTAAAAATGTTCCCTTTCAAATTAAATGAAAGAAAACATTTACGAGGACTTTTTACAAAAGTTCCATCGGGAATAAAGCTGCTATTTACTAAGCTTTGCCTAGTCTGATTTACATGCTTTATATTGCTTAAAGGTTTAGTTGTTTTTTTTGTTTAACAGTACATCAACTCCTTATGGGTTATTTAATGCCGAAACTACATTTCTTCCTAAATGTTACATTATTTTCATAGGAATATTTTCAATATAGCTTCGCATTTATTTTGTTGTTTAATGGCATATGATCTCTCTTGTGTTATTTAACGCCAAATCCGTCCTTATAGAAGAACAATAGTAGTACTATTTAACCCATAGCCAGGAGGATAAGGGAGTTCATACCTTTCCCAAAGGTATTTGTCCGATATATATGGGTTATTTAATACCAAAACTACATTTCCGATATATATATATATATATATATATATCGGTATATATATATATATATATATGTATATATATATATATATATATATATATACATTTGTCCGATATATTACGGGTTATTTAATACCGAAACTACATTTCTTCCTAAATGTTACATTATTTTCATAGGAATATTTTCAATATACCTTTGCATTTATTTTGTTGTTTAATGGCATATAAACACTCTTGTGTTATTTAACGCCAAATCCGACCTTTTAGAAGAACAATAGTAGTACTATTTAACCCATAGCTAGGAGGATAAGGGAGTTCATACCTTTCCCAAAGGTATTTGTCCGATATATATGGGTTATTTAATACCGAAACTACATTTCCGATATATATATATATGTATATATATATATATATATATATATATATATATATATATATATATATATATATATTTGTCCGATATATTACGGGTTATTTAATACCGAAACTACATTTCTTCCTAAATGTTACATTATTTTCATAGGAATATTTCAATATACCTTTGCATTTATTTTGTTGTTTAATGGCATATGAACTCTCTTGTGTTATTTAACGCCCAATCCGTCCTTTTAGAAGAACAATAGTAGTACTATTTAACACATAGCTAGGAGGATAAGGGAGTTCATAGCTTTCCCAAAGGTATTTGTCCAAAAGTGAACGTAATAGGGCGAGTGAAGTTCGAACTCGCTGACTAAACTTCTACAGTTCAGGAATTATTCCTACTTAATACAAATAATTTGCGCACTGTAATTGTCTTTAATTGGAATCATTTTGAGATGAGGCTTCTTAATCTGAGAATTAATTTTTATTTTATTGCGGAATTTTTTGTCCTCATCTTGGTAGGGTTTTTTTTGTGTAGTTTCTTCTTTCACTACGTTTCGGCCAAATTTCACTTCTGGCCTTCTTCAGGTGATTTACCGCGACCTTGGATAGGAATGCTGAGTCTTGTAACCGTATCCCCAGTAATTACTGCCTTCCATAGTTGTTGTCTATCAAACCACGTTTTTAACCAAGTAAACCTCTGGCCGGCTTGGGTAGGATTTGAAACTGCAATCTTCTGACAATGTTCACCTGGAACCGTAGAGACTCAACGCCCCTATCCGCTGCGCCATGGCCCCACCAAAAAATTAATTTGTGCACAATTATATTCTTTCAATGATCCATTTATATTAAATAATAATCGTATGTTTACACCGAGTTAAATCAAGAATTCGTACTTAATATAAATAATTCGCACACAAAAGGCATATCAATTCCTTTTGGATTATTTAATGCTGAAACAGGATTTCTTTCTAAATGTTTAACTATCTTCATTAATATATTTTCAATGTTCCTTTGTATAAAAAAATTATTATTTGTTGGCACCCAGTTATATAAAGTAGCCCGAGTTAATACATATAATTTGCACATCATCACATGGTTTCACGGATCTATCAATATTTTTATGCATTTGCTTGCAGAACGTGATATTGTTTCAACTAACTAATAATCCTTTGTAAATAAACAACGCTTTATTTTCACTACAAATGATTTTCACAAAATTGTATACTAGCAATAAGATAACTATATTTTAGACACAGATAGGACCCTCACCGGTACTAGAACTAAACCTGGATAGTGTAGAATCACTTGTATGTTGATAATATTCTCAGGTTCAGTATAAACTGTATTGAAAGTTTTTTTTTTTTCATTCCTGTTCACGGGCCATATCTATTTGAAATAATTTTTAAAACAATATAGAACTATTGGGTTGAGTCATAAATCATTTCCGTTTTTAAAAGCAACTTGTAACAGCGCATTTCAAATTTCCATTGTTCTAAACGCAACAGAAAATTACCTGATTAAAGAATCAATTCATTGTGACATGTTGTTAAAGAATAACAATTATAATGTATTCTATGATCTCAATCCCCAAAAATGGAGGAAATGAAATAACATATTCGACAAGTAATGTTGTTGAAGTCTATGAATAAGAAAAACGCTATAGAAACAGCTCAGAAAATTATGAAAAGTCTTAAACTGGTTATTAGCATCTCCTTCTGGCGATATATCACGGAGAAATGAATGCAGACCAGAACACTTATGTGACCTTGATCCTGATGATTTAAGAGAATTGGTTGAATGCAATCAGTGCAAAAGTACTAGACCATTAGCACTTGAACTCAACGCATACTAATCCACAATCTGCCTCTATTTGAAAAAAATAGCAAATGTAAACAGGCTGAACGTTTGTATTCCTCATTCTCAGGAAGATCACTTATACATAGCAACAAGTCTTCTTTCAATGTAGAGAAATTACCCGTTTCTCGAAAATAACATTAGTGGTGCCAAGAAATGGGTAATTTAAGACAATGCTTGGACAAAACGTGGAATAAAAGGATTAATCACTGCTGTCTACACAATAGGTATGTACGAAGGTATCACCGCGGTATTATTTATTCTGCATTTGTAAACTGCTATCAGACACTCAATTCAGACTTATTCTGTCAACAGTTGCAACGTGTTCATGAAAATCTTCTAAGATAATTCCCTGCACTCGTCAATTGGAGTAACTTTGTTCTTCTTCATAATAACACTTAATGATAAAACTCGGCCACATTCAGTGCTTCTTCATGATAACGCTTGGCCACATTGAGTACTTCTTCAGAATAATGCTTGGCCACATTCAATGCTTTTTCATGATAACGCTTGGCCACATTCAATGCTTTTTCATGATAACGCTTGGCCACATTCAGTGCTTCTTCATGATAACGCTTGGCCACATTCAGCAAGAATCTCGCTGGAAATAAAATTGAATTTTACATTGTGTGTTTCATGCCCATCCACCATACTCAGCAGACCTTATAGCAAGTGATATTCATTATTTTAATTCTCTACAAAATGCTCTGAATTACAAACCATTCTCAAGAAGATCAGTTGAAAATGTATGCGAAAAATTTGTTACACTCAAACGTAGCTGAATTTTACTTGAGAAGAATCAACAAGCTACCTGTTGAATAACAAAAAAAAATGATTTTGAACAATGGCGAATAAGCTATTGATAGAAGTTCATTTATTATGAATTTATTCATGAATAAATCATATTTTATTAAAATGGAAATGATTATTGCAAAACTGAGTACATAAAAACACAGGCTATGTAACAAAGGATTCTTAAATTCCGTTATTTTGAATTTTATATGGATCACAGAATCAGCAGACGGAAGGAAAAACGTCGCCAATTATCCGTATTTAAAGAAGGAAGAATTAATCGCGTGACGTGATGTTTATTCGCGTGACATGCTCAGAGAAAAGGTAAAATCTAACGATTTTAGAAATCTGAACTTGATGAAACTTAAATGCATTATATAGATAGAGAGATAGATAGATACGTGGTGCATTCAATAAGTTTCTAGACTTTTTTGTAACCGCATTTAAACTTGTTGTAGACTCTTGTAAATTCAGTATGTTATAGCTATACATCTTATGAGATGACCGACCAATTTTTATGATTTTACGTTCAAATGAACAGCTACAGAAGGAATTAGAGCACACACTACTAAAGCCCGATGGTCAAAGCTTGTGAATTTCAAAAATGCAATCTGGACTTGAGGATAATTTAGAAGAATGATATGCAATAAAATTCTGTTTTAAACTTGCAAAAAATACCACAGAAACGTATGGAATACTTCAGACTACTTTTGGAACATCTTGCATGAATCGAGCATTATTTTTCGAGTGGCATAACTGAAAGTTCATATCAAGATTAAGAGTTGAGGAAATGAGAGAAGTTAAAATATATACGACGGTGCTACTTGATATTATATGAAGAGCAGTTTCAGATTTAATGCGAAAAAGAGAAAGAACTCGGGAATATGGCAAGGAAGGAAGGGAGTCTGTGAGGGATGATGAGAGGTGTGGCAGAAGTAAGGAAGTCAATACACCAGAGTTGATTGGCCAAAGGGTTAGGGTTAGGGTTACTGTGTTAAGGTTTTAAGTGAGTTCAGCAATAGATTCCGAGAGAAGAGGCCAACACTCTTCAAATCGGTTCAGTGGCATTTCCACCAGGACAATGCACCAGTCCACAACTCCATCCTTATCACAGACTATTTGACCAAGATGGGCATCAAGACAGTTCCTCCGCCTCCCTATAGTACAGACCTTGCTCCCTGTGACTTATGGTTATTCCCTAAGCTCAGAGGCGGTCTTTATGAGACAATTGAGATGAAAGAGGCAGTGACGAAGGTCATTGACACACTCACACGAGAAAGCTTCCATGGGGTCTTCAAGAAGTTGTGTGAACGGTACAGCAAGTGCATTGCAGCCGAAGGAGGTTACTTCGCAGGGGACTATAGTTTCATGTCTATACTATCAATAAAAGTGCCCATACCAAAAAAAGTCTGGAAACCTATTTAATGATCCTCGGAGAAAAATTCCTTCAAAATATGCACAAAATGTATCACGGCTGAAATTTCAGTTTTCTTTTCTATTAAAAATTTAAGCGAAGGAGTTTGCTTATTGAATAAAGTAATGAATTCCGAACAACTAGACATCTGTTTAGGCGTCTTAATTAAGTACAGCTGAATCAGTGCCAAACTGAATTAGTTAAAAAACCTCAAGTTCATGTCGATATTTTTTAACTGCAATTTTTTGGCGTGATGCAAGATTGCACTCATGCAGCATTATCCATAGTCACCAGACAGTTGCGTGTGAATTATTCTTGTTTTCTAACTGAAAGTTCATATCAAGATTAAGAGTTGAGGAAATGAGAGAAGTTAAAATATATACGACGGTGCAACTTGATATTATATGAAGGGCAATTTCAGATTTATTGCGAAAAAGAGAAAGAACTCGGGAATATCTCTATATAATGGCAAGGACGTTCTATTTAGTGGAGAAATCTATAGTGAATTTATTCTTTTATACTGTATTTCGGCATCGATCATTTACAAAACATAGCTTGTTCGTTTGAATGAGTGTGTGTGTGTGTGTGTGTGGTTAATTCCAATCAATTTTCAATACGAATGTAGCAGTTTTTACATTTATTCCATTAATCATTAACTCGCAAATTAGTAAAACATCAATGTATACAAGAGACTATATATATATATATATATATATATATATATATATATATATATATATTAAGAGAATGGATTGAATGCAGAAGAAATAGATTTCTGCCCTTAAAAAAGACTCAGAAAGTGAGGACAAGAATTTGAACCTGGTTCATCGAATCCATTGTCCGTACGAGTAACCTTCGAATTATTGAATCACCTCAGTCTCTATTAATATATATATATATATATATATATATATATATATATATATATATATATATATATATATATATATATATATATATATATATATATATATATATATATATATATATATATATATATATATATATATATATATATATATATATATATATATATATATATATATATATATATATATATATATATACCTGGTCTCTTGTATAGATTGATGTTTTACTAATGTGTGTGTGTGTGTGTAAAAATAAAACAGTCTAGAAAGAAAAGGCATCAAGACTATATGCATTTCTTTGGATATTTGCACATATTTTTGTATTTGGTTATGTGTACTACTTACTTTTTCTTTCTGCTTCTTTCGTTTTTTTTTATCAAATACGTCAGTGGAAGCAAATATATAAAAGGAGTTAATGCAAATAAATAAACACATAGAAAGAAAATGATTGAAAAAGAGAATAGAATTTTGTCCGCGAAAAATGAGTAAAAAACGAACTCAGTAAAGCACGTACACACACACACACACACACACACACACACACACATATATATATATATATATATATATATATATATATATATATATATATATATATATATATATTGCTAAAAATATGTGTTAGAGAGAATAAGTGCAAGTTTCTTATTCGCTTTCTTGTACCTTTTTCATTCTTTCTTACTATTTTTATTGTTCTATTTTCTACTCACTGACGCAAATCTGAAAGGGCCTTCCTTACACGAATTACGCCAAAGTGATGAAAAGTAAAAGAAATAAAAAGCAAACAAACAATTATTTGGTGAAAATCAAATTACATTTCGAATTCGTTTGGAAAATGAAATAAGACGTCTTCACAACCGGTGAAAAGCCATTTTATAAATCTTCACACACACGCTTGTATTTTTTTACTTCGACATTGCTTCATTTTAGTTCTTATACAGGGACAGTGTATATATTTATTTTACAGATAAATCAATTTAATAGAAATGTCATTAAAATGTATTTTATGTGGGATGGGTATGCTTTTATTTAATATTCCAGCACTCTTTTATCTGCACTTGCATAAGCAACAAAATATCCGATTCAATGGATATTTTGTTACACACACACACACGCACGTATACGCACATATATACATATACACAGCATTGTTCATATATAAGTACAACTCAAAACCATAAATACTAGGATTGTCTTCTTTCTAATCGAACATTATACAAACATGGCGGTTGTTATTTTGTGTTATTTATGACCAAATTTCACAGCAATGATATTCAGTAACTAAATTATAAATATGTATTTACCCAGCCCATCTACACAAGCAGAGCGTAACTTAGAGTTAATTTTAAAGCAAAGTCTAACAGGTTTGAATTCAGAGTTTTCTTCCTTTTTGATGTGTTGCCATATTAAATTTAAATAGCTCAGTCTATTCTACTTTTTACTAATAGTAATAATTTGATACATGTTTCCCAAGGGTATTAGTGCAATTTGAAATACAATCAGCCTCATCCAGAGTTTGAATTCAGATCATTGTGTCCATTTTCTACAATAACCATCACACCAAAATCCCTTCTAACCAAAATTAGGAATATTTAGTTATCAAAAAACAAGTATACATCTTTTGTACGTGGGTCAAACAAGAAATAAGCAGAATTTAGCCACATAATAACTCACATTTTACGTCGAGAGAAAGTTTTTTTTTCATTTTTCAACATAACTTCCGTTCTTTAAAACAGATTTCTCCCACTGAAAAACAAGCTTTTGTATTCCTTTCGCAAAGAAATAATTTGACTAAGTTTTTAGTTATTTGCTTGATGTGGCCTTCATTTCATCATCCCTAAAAAACTTGTTCCGCGCAAAAATTCTTTGAGAATGGTAAATAAGATGAAATCAGAGGATACAGACTTAGACTGAAAAGGGGATATGGCAGCATTTCCCATTTAACCTTACGAATGATTTTCATGGTTCTTGCATTGTCCTGGTAAAACCGAATGTCAACTGGACATTAACAAAACAAACTCATCAAGCGCATTTGTGTTGTACCCAAAGAACTTTCCATTTGTTCAGAATAGTCCTTTTGGCAGCTCTTCTTAACTGAATCCAACATTTCATTATGGGCCTGCCGGGTCTGTCTTTATCTTCGATTCTATTTCGATCTACTTCAAACAATTTCAGAGTTCCAATTCTGTATAGCTTAACTATAAAATTAATTAAAATCATCTGTTAACTGCGACGGTTTCTAAACTCTGTCTTAGCATACACTGTCTAGAATCACTTGGAGAGTTGTTAGACAACCACCTTCCGCATAGCGATGTCCTTGCTATGAGCGTGAATCTCTGTTCTGGAGATCTAAAGAGTATAGGCGAAACTTTGATGGTTATTACTCCCAAGTCCACCCAGATTCAGAGTAGGAGTAACTTTTACGAGTCAAATAAATCTATTTGAAAAGTATTTGAATTAGGAAAGAGCATTTGGGTTCCTTATAACTGAGCAACTTATTGGTTATTGAAACTATTATGGTTTATAAAGAATTATTATTAAGAGTTTCTTCAAACAATATCATCTTCATCAAGTGAAGCTGACAGTACAAATTTCGCTGACTCTCTCTCTCTCTCTCTCCATACGTCCAAATCAGTTCTTCCAAACTATATTCAATGTCTGCAAAGAGCAGATACAAATATGTTCTAGCAGCTCGGCCAACAACGGCACGACTATGTGTAGGGGTCCATTGAAGAACGTCACTGATGAGTTCGGCTTTCCTTCTCCATTAGGTCCCTCTGGCCTTGTTTGTCTTTCTTGGATGATTTTGAGATTGGAATTAAGTAAGTAGATAGTTATATATCGAGTATTCCTGTGAGCAAACAAATGATCAGTTTGGTTTGGTTTGCTTTGCTTTTATGACACCTCAACCACTGTTGATTATAAATTCCTAATCCATATTTATACAAATGAACCGTTCTACTCCAAAGAATTTAGTTAAGTATAAGTATAGTTTTTTTGTTTACACACAATTTAGTGTAAGTACACAGTTTCAATGCTAACAGACAGTTTCATTTCAAACAATTTAGTTTAGTATACGTACGCAGTTTAGTTCTATTTGACCAATTGATAGGACCCTATGAGGTGTTACCACTTGCAATGAAGGGATACTACATATTCCGTAAAGTTCCAGTATTATTGGAACCTAACAATCAAATTGTTTAGTGTCATATCCAGAACAGTCGTTAGGGTTGTCTTACTCCTCTGCAGATCCCCAGCCGACTGGGCAAACAATTGAATATAAAGCGCAATTTTTTAAAAAATCATTTGATTTGCCGTTAAACAAATAAAGCAAACAAAAGTCTTCATTTCACTTGCCAATTGGAGGCGCGTGTTGCAGTGGTTATATTTGTCGGCAATTCTGTTTGCGTTTCACAATACCATTTGAAAAGACACAAATAAGATCTCTTCAACTCATTAAATAGTTAGCAGAGTAGGTTATTTTATCAGTGGTAAGTCAACCCGTTCGGGAAAAGGTAAACTTGAATTATTATCTTTTAACTCCGCTTATGTAGCATCGTGGAGTGGAGTTGATAAATACACACTTCACTTGATAATTCAATATCCAAGTCATCCTTGAAGAACAGAAGCGGTTGTATGTTACTTGTAGCTTATAGAAAAGTAAGTTCTTGACTTTACAACAATTTTTCTCGAAAACTGAACGGAATAACGGGACTGGGATTACTTACAACGATGTGGCAGTCCAGTACGTTAACCCCAGCGCAACGTGGACTCCCCCTTTTTCTCTTTGATATTTGCCTTCTTTTGTGCGTCCAATCTATCTCAGAAATATATAATGTATTTCATGCAATTGGAAACAAAATATAAACAAAGATATTCAAATAAAAAAAAAAGCAACAGCATAACAAAAAAAAATACGAACCTTCCGTTTAGAAAAATTGCATTTAGTTTTGAAGAGGGCCACTGATTTATTTTGATTTCGCAGAGCAACTATTGTATGTTATTTAATGCCAAATCTATTTATATACATATAAACAGTTCTATTTCAAAAGATTCAGTTTCACATAAGTACGAAGTTTAGTTCTATTTGACCCATAGATAGGATCCTGTCACTTGCTACCACTCCAGATCAGATGGACTTGGGAGCGATAGAAATAAAGGGGTACTTCGCATTCCCCAAAGCTCCAGCATTACTAGAGCCTCACCGTCAGATTGTTTAGTATCATATCAAAGGACACTCTTTGGGGATGCAATCAGTGCAGCCCCAGCCTATTTGTCTATTTAGTGCAATTAGAGTACCTTAAGTGATTTATATTTGGATCGTTAGAAATGACGGGTTTGAAACGATCGTAGAAATTCTTGGACATCCAAACCTTGATTCTATCATCATCTTAGGCTTTTAACTGATTGATGTACACAACAGTTGATTCATCAATAACCCTCGTCAACTCGCTGTAGACACGGTTGGTTATGTCCCAAAAAAAGCGGCTGTCCTTACGATATCTTACCAGCCTGAATGTTTCTTCGTCTGGGACACAGATTAGATATCCTCACCAGATGGTTTAAACTCTTTTCAGACTTTGCCCATAATGGAACTGGTCAGGGTGTTTACTACTATTCTAGTTTCAAAAGGAATTTATAAAAAGAAACTGGTGAAATAGTATCATAAATTCCACTGAAAATAATTACGAAATGAATTTACATCGAGAAAAATGGTGTAGTAAAGATGTATTTTGATGTCTGCACGTCAACATCAGTTTTGATATATATTTAATAATTAAATTGCATATTTCATTTACTTATTTCAAAATAAAACATTTACTAATCTTTTTGCTTAATTTTGTACAAGGTTGAAATATTTATTTTGTTTAGTCTAATGTTATTTGAGGGAACTTTAATGGTACGACTAAGTAAGTTCTATACATCTCTCTCTCTCTTTCTCTCTCTCTCTCTCTCTCTCTCTCTCTCTCTCTCTTTCTTTCTTTCTCGCTACCGCTCTAACTTTTTATCTCACTGTATGTTGGTCTATCATATGATCCGTTGACGAAGAAATGAGAAATTTAAATCAGAGATTCTAGTGGAGATTGAAGCAAGCGTTTAACCTAGGTGAAAGTCTTTTTTTAAAATACCATTTGTTGAAAATCAGTTGTCTAGTCTCAGTTGTAAAAATCTCCACAGTTGCAGGGATTTAAAGAATATGTAGTTTTATGCTAAAATCCTTGTTAAATATTATATACGTAGTTAATTAAGTAAAAAGATATGAATCCGAGTAAAATTGATGGCCAAGACTCGATATATACATAAATATCATGAATAACTTTTTAAAAAATAAATCTTTTCCAGGACCTATTCCTTTTAAAATAGTTACTTTTTTCTCTATTTGGACCAACAAAGAAAAATATATATACGGGGTTTATTTTTAAAAATACGGGAATATTTTAAGCAAAATAATTAGTTTTCATAACTTTTGTTTTTCATGAATGTAAATTCTTCGTTGTTTGGAATACATTTGTAGCAAAATTTATTTTATACACGCAGAAATATTTGATTTTAGGCTTTTCACGATAGCAGCAAATCAAGCAAAGTGCTCTTGGCTTGAACAGAAGTTTTCCATATATTTTTGCAAGCTAAGGGACAACCATATGAAGTTTATAGAAGAATGTATGATGTGTACGACGAAGCATGTTTTAGTCAAAAGTTGTAAAAATGGACGAATCATGAGGGTTTATTTTAATACAAGCTCAAATGTAAAGGACAGACTATTGAGTCGAAACACACTGACTCCGGTAAAGAAAACGTTCTGGTCGCAGCGATCCGTAAAGTTGGCCGTACTGACTGTTTTCTGGGACATGAAAGGATTTAATAACAATTAATTTATTTAAAAAAGTGCCACTATAAACAGTGCATCTATTGCCAAAGATTCTACTTATCTATTGGTTTCTTTGTTTCGTGGGGTATTTAATGCCAAAACCATACTTGCAAAACTTGCAAAACCTACTTATTTAACATATATTTGAGTGATAAGAGTGTTTATACTTTTCCGAAGATTATTAATCCGAAAGCAATCGTAAGAGCACGTGTGTAATTTGAACTCGCTTAGTAAGATGTCATTGTCAACACGCATATATATATATATATATATATATATATATATATATATATATATATATATATATATATATATATATATATATATATATATATAAATATATGTGTGTGTGTGTGTATGTATGTATATATATATATATATATATATATATATATATATATATATATATATATATATATATATATATATATATATATATATATATATATATATATATATATATATATATATATATATATATATAATATATATATATATATATATATATATATATATATATATATATATATATATATATATATATATATATATATATATATATATATATATATATATATATATATATATATATATATATATATATATATATATATATATATATATATATATATATATATATATATATATATATATATTTCACACTTCCAGTTATCAATAGTATGAGGCGTTGTGGGACTTTAAAGACTGTATCTTGCAGTTTCTAATACTTCTGTTCTGTATATGATCGACTTTATCTGTAAAGAGCAATGAGGAGAAATTTTCATTTTTATTGTAGTTTAGCTTTGTGTATAAATGTTTTGTTTGGCTTGGTGTATAAATGTTTTCATTATTTCATTTCCAAGCTTAGGAATTGCTTATGGCTTCAATTAAAGAAATAATGTTAACCGATGTAAAAATTTTCTTTTATTTGCGTGATCAAAATAATTGAAGAGAAACCGGACCAGAAAAATCGGTGTTCCCGAAATAAAGGTTTCTTCCAGGATTTTCAGGTTGTTCTTACTCGAGCTATGCGTAAGAAGTAGGGCAGATTAGGTTCTTTATCCACTGTATTCAACCAGTCAAGGAGAAGTACAACTGAATTGAGACCATTTTTACTCCGGTGTTTTTTTTTTTAGTTTGGTTTCTTTATATTATGACATATCAACTTCCGTGGGTAACTTAATACCAATGCCATCCATGTAGAAGAACAGCTGAGATACTATTCAACCCATGGCTAAGGGATAAGAGGATTCATACATTTTCCAAGGGCATTGGTCCAAAAGTAAACGTAATAGCGCGATTGGAGTTGGAACTCGCTTTCTTCGACACTGCAGTCTAGGACTTGAACCATTTCTCTACTTGGATACTCTCCAGATTGACCTAGTGTCGCATCCTGCTGGTGACAAGTGTGTATGTAAACTATATACTTTCTTACACAAAAACGTACATGGTATCTCAAAATAGATGCAACCCATTAATATAGTAATGATTTATTACTAAGTCAATCGAATTGGCGGTCATTTGGAACACGTCCTTTAGAAATTGCATTCTTTATGCTACAGATATCAAATCAATCTTTTTAAATTGTTATTATATTTGCTTCCAGGACATGCAATCTTTTTTAGTTTCTAGTTTCAGTAATTAATCACCATCATACTAATGGGTTGCATCTATTTTATAGCTGTTTTTAATGATTTTGTCTCCAAATGAATAGTGACGCAAAATACTTTTCCTGTTTTGACCAAAGCATTGTGTTTGTGGATTAATAGTTGCTATAGCATACTATTTTAAAATCTGAAACAAAAAGAACACAACATTATAGTTTCTTGTGCCATTAGCTATCGCCTTGGTCTCATGTATATTGAGACGCCCTGTATTTAATTCAACACCACACAAATTTAAGAACACTTCTCAAAATATCTGAAGAATTTTTAAAATCTTTTAGGAAATTCAAGTACGTTAAAGATATTTCTGCATGCATGCCTTCGTTTATTTCAGCTAAATATTTTTTCTATTTACTTTTCTCATGCAACAGAATAAATTGTTATTGTTATTGTTAATAGTATGTAATTATTCTAATATTTATTTGACATTTATTCAAATAATATTCCTCTGCAAATTATTCATTTTTACTTGTATTTTTAAATCTTAACTTCAGTTGCTTTACTTCAAAACAGCTACATCGTCATTCTACAATCATTGAACAAGAAGTCAGTGTTTCTACCAAAGTTCAGAAGTTGGTTCCTTCTTTGCTTAACGGTTGTAAACTGATAATCGAATTATTTTGATACAAAGTAACAGAATAAGAGGAAATAGATGACTAAGGAAATATTCATCAATTTAACTATTTCAAGAAATATCATAACTAAAGGGTGGAACGATAAAATTGTCGCCCTAGAAAACACGACATGTTTCCATTTCCGTTAAATGAAAACCGGTTTTGTTTTTTGTTTTTTGTTGCTGACCATCTACTAGTTAGCCAGTTGTGTTCAAATCCCAAGAGTGATAGGAGCCTTCTATCATGTCTGAAAGTGACACAATGTTCAACCGAGCGAGATCGGAGATGCGCCGGTATACAACACATGCTCTCAACCGATCCAAGTTATGACAACAGGACCATTCCCCGCACACTTAAAACGCCAACACGAACGGTTTAACGTGCCCAGGGTGATGAAAACAAAGTTTTTGGATATGGTTATGGTATTTGGTGTGGTTTTAAGTGAGGGCCACATCATGCCACCTCACATCTTCGAAGTCGGCTTGAAAGTCAACACCAAAGTGTACCTGGATGTGCTGAAGAGTGTGGTAATCCACTGGTGCAATCAGGTGGCCAGTGGCAGACCCAGGGTGTGGCTGCAAGACTCGGCGCCGGCCCACAAGTCCAAAGAAACCCAGGCTTGGCTTTAGAAGGAGTACTATAACTTTGTACCTTTCTCTCACTTGCCCCCTCCTCCCCCGACCTAAACCCGCTGGACTACTTCGTTTGGTCATACGTCGAGAATATCATCAACATGATCTCCCACAACACCAAAGCCGGCCTGATCGCCATCATCTGCCGAGTATTCGACGAGCTCCCCCCGGCGCTTGTGAAAAAGGCATACTCTCAGTTCCGGATCTGTGTCGAGGCGGGGATTTAGGCTGAAGGTAGCTACATTGAATTGATGTCAGCTCTACAATATAATGAAGTTACCTGAATTGATTTCTTTCAATAAAAGTTTTAAAACAAAGCTGTGATGTTGTTTTCTTTAGGACGACAATTTCATCGTTCCACCCTGTAATACTAATGGTGTAAAAATATGCTAGCAAACAACATAACAGCGCATAATATTCAGGGAAAGAAAAAAAATGAGCTGTATAGCTGAATTTCAACAACTCTTACTAATTGATCTACATTGTCTAATCAGTCTTTCACAATCAAGAAGAGAGGCTCACAAAGATGAGGACAATGTCCATCCTCATCATCATTCCATATCAAAGCTTAAATCTCTTATTTAAGGGCCGATAAAGTTGTTAAATAACGGATCATAGGATTTTTAGATATTTTTCAGCTATATTTCTGTCCCGATACATGGGTGTTGGGGACACAGCCATTTGAACTTTTAAGTGTGGGTTTATTCTATATAGACACTCAAACTATTCGATGTACATTTTCAAAATTTAATAAGCCTAATTCTAAAGAAACTGGGGATTACCTCTAGTGAGGTGGCTAACGAGCTGAACTACAATCTTCGTAGTGTTATATAATTAAGGAATGTTTTTTTATATTAATCATTTTTCGTTAAATATATTTTATCATTCAGTTTGGTTGGTCTTTGAACTATTCGGTTTAAGAGCCCAGGTGAATTGGTGAAGTTTACGCTCGCGCGCTAAGGATATAACAATCACCATTGTCATAATAAAACCCAGACAGGAAATGGGGCTGGAGTCTGGATGACGACATGCCCAGAGGAGATGGTACTGAGAATTTGAGGATTTTGAAAAAGAGTCAATTGAGAAGTTAAGATTGGACCATAGAGGTAATCAGTTGAGTTTCTGCCTTTGAGGCATAGAGTTGGATTTTCTCCCTTTGAAAATGTAGTTGGGATTTTCGGATCTCTACTGACAAGATGCGCATAGAGTTGGATTTTCTCCCTTTGAAAATGTAGTTGGGATTTTCGGATCTCTACTGACAAGATGCGCATAGAGTTGGATTTTCTCCCTTTGAAAATGTAGTTGGGATTTTCGGATCTCTACTGACAAGATGCGCATAGAGTTGGATTTTCTCCCTTTGAAAATGTAGTTGGGATTTTCGGATCTCTACTGACAAGATGCGCATAAAGTTGGATTTTCTCCCTTTGAAAATGTAGTTGGGATTTTCGGATCTCTACTGACAAGATGCGCCGCGCGTTGGAGTCAGATAGTATGGTTAGCATAAGCTTTTAAGAATTGTGTCTCTCTTGTGTCGATGAACCGAAGTCAGAAGTTAATAAACGTGTTCGTTCGTGAAACAACAGAGTCCCCCTTTGTTTATAAATGTATTTGTATCACAGTTGTTATTGATATTATGGTTATAGTATACACAGTAGTAAGCGAGTTTGAACCTTAATCAAGCTACTACATTCACCTTTCGATTAATACCCGAGTGAAAAATAAGAATTTCTTATCCTTCAGCTGTAAGTAAGTAAAGTTAGCGACCTTAGTTGAGGGTGACCCGAAGGCTCTCTTTTCAATAGCTACAATACCATGGTGTAGGGGAGGGCGCTACTCCATTTCCTGGATTGCTCCACTTTACCTTTACCTTATAATACTGAGTGCTAAGCAAGTACCATTTTTTGAGTCTTTGGTATGACTGAACCTGGGATTGAACTCCGGTCTCCTAAACCATTGGTAAACACTCTACTCATTAGGACAATGGTCAGGTTTCCTTAGCTGTAGTTTTTTAATATTATCATAATTGTTCTTCTACATGGATGGCTTTAGCATTTCATTACCCTTGAAGGTTTATATGCTAATGGAAAAAGACACCACAAACCAATTCTAATCGTTGTTTCTTAAAAATTTGCTTTTTTGTGTGTACATGGTCCCATCAAATTCAAGTAATATTTAAACAGATTTATTTGACCAATTTAATGTGACCTTAATAAATTATTACTTCGGGTAAGAGTTGACCTGGAAGTAATGGCAATGAAAACGTGCTTCACACTCCCCAGAGCTCCAGATGTGGAACCTCACCATCAAATACAATTTAGTGTCATACTCAGGACACCTCTTTAGAGAGTGTCATAACCCACAACTATGAAATACTATGAATGGGACTCATTCAATAATCAGTGATTAATGAACTAGAATATTGATATTTTTCTCGTGTTCATTTCTATCAAAGAAAATACTACGCGGTGTCACCGAAGCCTTGTGGATAATGTGTTGCAACATCATATTAAGCGAGTTGGAATTTCGGTCACACTGTTACGTTCACTTTCAAACTAGTACCCTTGGGAAAGGTATGAACTCCCTTATCCTCCAGCTAAGAGTTAAATAGTACCACGAGTAATCTTCTACCAGGATATCACTATCATTCAATAATACACAATGGTCAATATGCCATAAAACAAAGAAACCAACAATTTAAACATGCAGTCTGAACTTTTTTTTAAACAAACCCCATTTACAGGCAAATAAACTTATTTTATGAGTATATAAAAATAAAGGAAGTAATGATATTTTTATGAATGAAAATACACATCCGAGATCCCAATAAGAGTTTTTTATAAAGTTGCTACATCATGAAAGTAATTAGATTTTGGAGATTCTAATGAAAATCATTAAAAAAAATATTCCTCTTTTTAAAATTATTAATGAAACCTAACTTATCTGAGGGGGTGTCCTCGTGGTGTAATGGTTAAAGCGCTTGACTGCGGAATCATAGTACGCTAGTTCGTACTCCAGTCACGCTATTACGTTCACTTTCGGGCAAATACCCTTGGGAAAGGTATGAAGCCCCTTATACTCCCAGCTATGGGTTAAATTGCATCACTACTGCTCTTCTAGGAAAATGGCTTTGGCATTAAATAACCTTACAAAGGTTGATATGCCATTAAACAAAGAAACCAAACCAAACCTAACTTATCTGATTTATTTATCAGTTATTTAAACTGAAGCCAATAATAGTAACTATCTTTAAATAGTATTTTTAAGATGAAAATATTACCAATCTAACATTAATAATGTGTATTATTCATTATATTTTGTTTTTGTACTTTTTTGATGATGTATAAAAGATTTCTACTTTGGAACCTCCGTCATTCAAATGAAAATATTTCTTTATTTAACTTTATATGGTTGAATATCACGTTTATAAAGTGCCCAAGGAACTCACTAACCTTGTGAATGGTCTCAAGATTACAATGTAAATCCTTGTTCACTGATTACTCTTTATATGTGTGCATGTGTGTGTGCATGTGTGTGTGCGTGTGTGTGTGTGTGTGTGTGCGTGTGTGTGTGTGATGTATTCATTAATGTCTGTATAAACAGCCATTGCATTGAGAATGTGTTAATCAGTTTCCCTTGGGGAGATTTAATCAGATTTCCGAATGAGCTTTCCATTAAGACCTCTCAGGATACGAGCATCTCACACGGAGATCTAAAAACATCATCGCATGCAAATAAAGACCTTTTGAAACAAATAAAATTCCGTAAATTCTGGGCCATTTAAATATAGAAGTTGTATTAACTTCAAAAATGGCAGAGGTGAATAGGTAGATCGATTCTGAACAGCAAAGAAATATTTTCTGTTTTCGTCATGATTTGGAAATCGAGAGCATCCAGTGTTAAGCAACTTCATAAAAAATTCCTCTTCCGGGGAAAATCTAGGTGGCAACCGTACTGGAGTACGATAGTGTCGTAAGAGAGTTCGGACTCCAGTCACAGTATTACGAATGTTGTTAAAAAAGTTGTAAATCTCAATAAGAAAGAAGAGTCATTGCTGAACATTGTGGTTATTAAAACAAATTAACCGTTCTCATGAAACTTAAAAAAACGTATTACTAATTTCTAACTTATTTTTTTATGCCTGGGAGGCCCATAAAAAGTTAAGAGGAATACAACAAATCTATAATCTGAGTGAGACAAAGAATTTTTTGAACGACTTTCCTACGTTCACATTCTGTCTAATATCTTTGAGAAATGTATCAACCACCACTTATGGTTTAAATAGCACCACTACTGTTCTTATACTAGGATGGTTTAAGCACTAAATAAACCACCAAGGTCAACTGTCTATTTGTGTTGATTGACTCTAATGAAGAAACGTAAGTCACGCTTTTTAATATTCTGAAAAGTAAACATGCGAATTCTATCAAGTATTACGACTAGGATAATAATTAGTATCCTTTCCTCTTCCTGCCATTTTTTTCTCATCTTCGGTCGTGGTCTTCTTGAGTTTCAGAAGAATACACCGAATAAATCGAGGCGAGCCATGCTACAAGGATTTTAAACTTGTGGCAGCACCAACTTCATTGCTTTAAATTTGAACCAGTCGAAGAAGTATTATGCCTTCATTACGGGGGCCCCGAATTTCAGAGCCATCGCTATTCGCGCCCAGATAATATATATATATATATATATATATATATATGTGTGTGTGTGTGTGTGTGTGTGTGTGTGTGTGTGTGTGTGTGTGTGTGTGTGTTCTTTCTTACATTACTTTCTTACTCGCTACAACATTGGCGTCATCTGTAGATTTAGTACTAAACTTATAATTTCTTTTTCATGTTAATTACACTGGATTTATCAAGAAACTATTAGACTCTTAGCTGAGATTACAGTAGAATTTTTTTAATTGCATTCTCCGAAAGCAATTCGGATCAACGATATTTCATATTTCCTCAATGTAATACGATTTTTATATGAATGCTACCGTAGCATAGTAAAAGTCAAACATCGCAGCGAGGTTTTTGTTAACCATTAAAATGCAGTAAATCAGAAGATAAATCTGATTAGCAACAATGTGTAAAATTGTTGGTTCAGCGATCTTTCTGAGGAAAAAAAATCACGAAATGTTAAATATAGATTACTTAGTATTTTTCTCAGTGCAATTTAAATCCTATACGAGCTTGTTTATATTTTACGTAGTACAAGTCACTTTACGAAAGGTGTAAATCCAAGTATCCTCCCTCTAGCTATGGGTAAATAATTTGGCAAACTGAACTCCTTAGCCTTGGTATGGTGACCAGCATATGAGAAGGAAAACTCTGTTCAAACATTTGATTTTAAGCCTTATATTTGACCTTGTCGCAACCTGTTACTGCGAAGTCACCGGTTTTCGTGCCCCCAAATATTCTGACTCCAAAAGTTATCATAAAAGTTGCTTTATGATATATTAGAAAGAGATCTCTGGAGCATAGTTGCTAACATGCTGGACTGTATAATCATAATGAGCGAGTTCGAACTCTAGTCACAAAACTATATTCCCTTTTTGACCAATCCCCTTGGGAAATGTATTAACCGTCTAATCCCTCCCGAGTACGGGTTAAACAGCATCACTGTGGTTTTTCTACAAGGATGGCTTTAGCATTAGATAACCCACGAAAGAGGATTAAAACATTAAACAAAAAAAAGAAACAACCCAAATGAAAATATATCAAAAGAAAATCTGCCTAAATTGGATACCACCCAAAAACAGTTTTCTGGTTTCACCATAATCGAATGAACCAAATTTTAAAGAAAAGTCTAAAAATACGAAAAAAAAAAAAATGATTCAGATGAATTTTCATATCCATTCAAATGGGAAACTCAATTTGTAGTATTTTTTTTCGTTTCCTTATGATGTTATTTGTTTATTTATTTGGGCTTACTTTTTCTTTTTGCAATAAATTAATTTATACAAAAATATATATTTGTATTATTCATACATCGGTCATTTCGATCGGAGAGATTGTTTTGTGGCCCCGTTAAAACATAAATGAGAGACCTTGTTATTGCAAATCATAAATAATCGTAACTTATGACCTCTGCTTTCTCATTACCTTATTCGGGCATAACCTCGCAACAGCGACCGGCATAGAGATGCGTTCACATTTACCGTAGCAAGAAATTACGATAAATATGTAATTACCAGAAGAAATAATTATTCAGTTTTTTAAATCCCATGCATCTATTTCAGTATTAGTTCAATTTATTTTATTTCCACGATTACATAGACGTATTTATACATTGAGTTCCAATCCCATTTGTTAACTTTGGTTAGCATGATTAAAAAACGACATACGACGTGTGTTCAGAAGGCACTGACGTAGTATTTTCCAAGACAGTAATCGACAAATTACTGTAATATTGGTTTTCTCCAGGAGTGTCTTGTTATTTAACTCACTTACTCATGTAAGTTTTCAACTGGTCGAAGCGCCTCAGAAACTTCTTTTCATATCGTTTGAATCTGCGGCATCGATTTTTTTCAAGGTCCTTTATATCCTCAAATATTAACTTTGAGGAGTATTCAAGATTTAGTAATCAAGAAAACATCACACGGAGCTAGGTATAGTATTTATTTACCCAACCCCTCCGCACTAGAAGAATGCAGCATAAGGTCAATTTTTAAGCGGAATTTAACTGACTTGTATTCAGTTTTCTTTCTACAAGACCGGTTGCCGTACAAAGGTTAGATATCCATGTCTGCTATGGGTGAATGGATAGTTGCTGTTTGGTTAGTTGGTTGCTTTGTTTTCGCCATAAAACCCCTTTTCGGGTCATTTAATGTCGAATTAAGTCATTTTGGATTGGTTTTGTTTTATGGCATATAAACCATTGTTGGTAATTTAATGCCAAATACATTTTATTCATGTAAACGGTTCTTTTTCAAACAATTAAGTTTAGCATAAGTACACAATTTAAATGCCAAAAACAGTTCGATTTCCAGCAATTCAGTTTAGTATAATTACGAAGTTTTAATGTCAAACATTTCTATTTTAAACAGTTCAGTTTCACATGAGTATAGATTTTTTTTGTTTCACACACACACACACACACACACACACACACACACACACTCAGAGTTAATGTAAAAACAGTTTTTTTCAAACATTTTAGTTTAGCATAAGTACACTGTTTAGTTTTACTCAAGCCATAGATAGGACCCTATCAGGTGGGGCAAAACCAGGCCAGAGTGGACCTGGGAGCGATGGCAATGAAGAGGTACATTCGCCAAAGCTCCTGCATTACTGGAGCCTCAGTATCAGATTGCTTAGAGTCATATCCAGGACCCTCGTTGTGGAAGTCTTACCCATTTGTAGAAATGCAGGCGGCGTAATCTGCAGCCCCAGCTCCAGGAGCCAGATTATTCCAAACCTTTTCAGTAGGATATTAGCGTTATGTGAAATGCAAACGGCGTCGTCCAGGATTCGAACTCAATTCGCCGTCTCCATTTCCAACGACGATAACATTACACTATGAGCGCTAGTTATAAGTATAAAGAATGTTGCACTTGTATAATCTTTTGTCATGAGAAAATACTTTGTTCAAAATGTTTCGAGATTTGCGTGCCATTTTTTCCCGTAGACACCGATACATTACCCATAAAATAAAATGCTCAGGTGTTCAAAAACATGATTTAGATTTAAATTTCAAATTCTGAAATTATTCAACTTCAAAGTTTCAGTCTCAATATTTTTATCGGGATTTTTTATAAATCATTTGAAATAATTCCTTTTTTTATTCCCAACGTTAATTTCTTCATAAGTGAAATTTTAGAGATAATTAGAGATATCAATACGTGGATCATTAAATAAGTTTCCAGACTTATTTCGTATGGGGACTTTTATTGATAGTATACACATGAAATTCTAGTCCCCTTCGAAGTAACCTCCTCCGGCTGCAATGCACTTGTTGTACCGTTCACACAACTTCTGGAAGGTCCCATGGTAGTCCTCTTGTGTGAGCGTGTCAATGTCCTTCGTCACAGCCTCTTTCATCTCCTCAATTGTCTCATAGCGACAGCCTCTAAGGTTAAAGAATAACCAAAATTTACAAGGAGCAAGGTCTGGACTATAGGGAGGGTGAGGAACTGTCTTGATGCCCATGTTGGTCAAATAGTCTGAGACAAGGATGGAGTTGTGGACTAGTGCATTGTCCTGGTGGAAATGCCACTGGCCTGATTTGAAGAATGCAGGCCTCTTCCGATGGAATCTCTTCATGAACTCCCTTAAAACCTCAACATAGTAACCCTAACCCTTTGGCCAATCAACTCTGGTGTATTGACTTCCTTACTCCTCCCACACCTCTTATGATCCCTCATAGACTCCCTGCCTTCCTTGAATCTCTTATGCCACTCAAAAACTAATGCTCGATTCATGCAAGATAGTCGAAAAGCAGTCTGAAGTATTCCATACGTTTCTGTGGCATTTTTTCCAAGTTTAAAAACAGAATTTTATTGTATATCGGTCTTCTAATGTATCCTCACGTCCAGATTGCATTTTTGAAATACACCAGCGGTGACAATCAGGCGTTAGTAGGGTGTATTCCAATTCCTGCTGTAGCAATAACATACTGAATTTTCAAGCGTCTAAGACAATTTAAAATGACTGTACAAAAAAGTGTGGAAACTCATTGAATACACCGTGTATAAAGTAGTCGTCAATTTGCCTAGATTACATACAAAGAACGTCAGTTGATCAACAATAAGGAAACTGGATAACACTAAAAATGTCAAAAGCAGACTATATACGACAAAAACAATGACAAACGCAGATTGCGCTGATGATCTACTGCTTCTCGTAAATGCTCTAGTCCAAAACGAATCTTAGTAGAATATCCTGTTTCAGGGTGCAAGAATTATTAGCTTCTTCATGAGCTCAGATGAAATAGATTTCATGAGCTTCAAACAAAGAAAAGCGCTCTCAATATTGTCAGCCTTTGAAATTGGTAGACGTGTTCGCATAATTCCGTAGCAATATATCATCTACTCTAAATGATGTAAACATTCGCCTAGAGAAGGGATGAATTTTTATTGATAGGTTATTAATCATATGGAAATTTGAACGCGCTGAGAAAATAAGACGCAAATTCTTCTAAACTGTAGTCATGTTAGGAGTAATGTATTATTTCAATACTTTGATTCGAACGAAACGCTTGAAGAGAAAACTAGATTCGAACATTCCAAGGATGCTACGTGTTGCTTGAAACAAATCCTGAAAGTAGCGCACCGCAACAAAAAAAAAAAAAAAAAGCAGCTGCACTGCCACTTACCTTGCATCTCACAAACCATCCAAATAAGAACAGGATATGATGGACATTGCTTTTGAAGTAAGGGCAAATTCATAGGTGACATTCTCCTGTGGACTTGTACGCACCTGTGTTGGTCAACCAGCAAAAACTTACTGTGTGAGGAGACTGATTGCTGTTAAGAGGACCTGCCAAAAGCGAGGCCTGATAGGGACAGAGATTCAGAAAGTGTTAAAGATTCCGTGCGGTCATTACAATTTGATGATGATGGTATCTATATCATAAAGAAAGCAACATTTTAAAAAAAAGGGAAAATATTAGAAAAAGACGATCACGTGCTCCTTGTAAAAATTAGAAAAAAAAAAAGAAGAAAAACATTTATTTTGTCCACTACATAAAAATAAACATTGTGAAACAATATATAGTAAGAAGATTGTAGCTTTCTCAAAAAAGATGCACTCACCAGCGTTTTTCGATAGGGAAGAGATCTTTTTTGGGAATGTGTGTGTGTGTGTGTGCGTGTGTGTGTGCTGTCTTAAGGTTGATTGTTCTCTGTGTAAGGCTTGGCCAGTAGGAAAGATTTATTGAACAGTTCATATCTTGGAAGGTTACCAGAAATTTCTTCTGTGTGGTTAAAAAGGGTTCTTTTTCTGTCAATGTTGCGGATATTTTTTCTCGCAGTTGTCTTCAAGACAAGGTAGGATTTTTATTCTGTTGCTATTACAAGTGTTTCTTCAAATCTTATTTTTTTGAGTAAATTGAATTCTTTCGTTGTTGCTAAAGGGTACCACTTCCAGAAATACTTATCCGGAGAAAGGTGATTTTTGTGGCTGTCAGAAGGTGTTTCCTCCAGAAATATCTTCGGGAGAATTTAGAATTATTTAAACAGTGGAGATAAAATGTTGTAAGAATTTTATTTGTATTCCTACTTTGATAAGAAAGACGCTCCTAAAAATATAATCATTTGATTAGTTAAAATATCTTCGAGGAGTTGACTTCCACAGGATCATGACCGGTTAGTTTGGCTAAATATGTCCTTGTAAGTGAGTAAAGTTGGCGACCGAAGTCGTGGGTGACCCGAAGGCTTGCCTTTCTATCGCTACTCCAAATTGTTGGGGAGCCGCTACTCCTTTCCGTGAATTTCTCCGTTTTAACCTTGTTACGTACCTTATAATACTGAGTGTTAACCAAGGAAGTATGAAATACGACTTTTTTTTGAGTCTTTAGTATGAATCAAATAGGTCATTAGCGAACTCGTAGTTGTCGGATAAATGGTTCATATCCTTCCCTAGCATATTAGTCCGAAAGAGATGGTAATAGTATCACTGGAATTAATTCTGGCTTAGACTTTCTCGTAGTCTAAAACATTAATCACTGCGTTACGGTAAGTTTTCACACAGGACGATGAGTACTCCAGGCTTCTTAGACACACTTTAATGGAATCTCAATTGAGACGATTTTTTATGGAAGAAGGTAAGATCCTGTAGGAACTTTATCAATTCAGTCAGAATTCCTTCACTTATTTCTTGCGAAAGATTTTAAAATCAGTATGGTTGAGAGTTACAAAATTAATTCTAGCCTTTTCATCCTGGTAAATTGTCTTTTCTGGTCTTTTGCAATAAGTCTCTGACTAAAGCTAAACATTGAACCAAAACAGAACAAATGGCGTAATGGTTATAGGCATTCACTAAGCTTCTAAGTGAGTCATCTAGAGATTACAGGTTCAATCCTGACTACAGGCGAATAACAATACAGGAATGCTTAACACTTGCACCCAGTTATGATAAACGGAATCTGAGCAAGTGACTCCCATGGATTAAATAAAGGATATGGTTTTAAATAAGTACAGCAACTCCTGGCTGTTTGGTAGTTGCACCAGGAGTAGCAGTACCGCCTTGAGCTACTGAAACTGTGTTATCACCCTGGTTGGCAGCTGATGAGGTTAGGGTATCGCACGTGCTTTCACACGTTGTATGTTGAAAATACCATGTAGGCTCCCGAGTTCGACAAGAAACACATGAAGAAAGCCGGAGGATACATCAGCCAAAACGTTGGGAATATAAAAATAAAGATGAAGAGAAAACTCTGAAGGATAAAAATCATCAAGCTTCATCTTAGAAATTCTGACAACTAATGAACAAAAACGCACAGCCGTTATTTTTGTTTGCAAATGAATATTCACTTCCTTTAAAAAATTTTCCAACAAAGGGGGCTTTTATTATCTTTTTTTTACTGGTGTGTGAGTTCAGTACTTTCAAAATGCTCTCTCATATTCTTGATAATGTTTTAACTACTTTTTACATTCTTATAATACGTTCGATTTTGTTTCTGCCATTTTTTTACATTTACGTAATCTAATATATATCATAAGTAGGCAACTTAAAGCTATGCTCTCAATCATTTCTCTATTAATCAGTTCAGTGAAATAAAGTACATTTAAGTAAATTGACTGAATGAAATTTTTTGCAAGCCAAATACTCGTAAAATTACGACGTCAAATTAACTGTAGTTTGCACCTATGAAACGCTGTTTTGAATAAAAAAAAATGTTACCTTTGAATATTAACCAAAAAACTATATTATAATCAACCAAATATCCGTCTGTCGTAGATAGACTTCACTATTTCTGCTCCGATTTCAACTGAACTTTCAGGAATTATTAGACTTATTCTTGAAAAGATTTTAAATTCTACACCGCAAAGATTATTTGACTTTTATTCATCAAAATAAAACTACTTATGATACCAATAAAACGTTGTTAACAAGTTAGCTATGATTCGCAAGATAGGTAATAATTGGACTAATTACAGTGGCTAGTAAAGCAATGACAACATAAAGGAAAAAAACATCTAAAACTGCAGAAATAGAAGCAAATACAACAGTTACACATTGGTGAGATTGATAAAAATATATCCAAGACATGGTTAAGAATGCAAAATCTCAAAAGAAACCGATTTTCATAAATATCATCACAAAAAATGACATAAGCATTAATTTTATCATGGTGGAGGGGATAATAGGCAACAGAATAGACACCGTAGGTTATGTGAAGAAAATTAATCAAGAAGAACAACAAAAACATCAACAATCACAACTTAGCAACATGAAAGGGATGCTGGTTGCTCTTATGATCAGCTAGAAAAGTCCTGGGGACCAGAGGAGACTTGCTGTTACTCAGGCTCCAGTAAAAGACCACCAGCTAAAGCTATTGTTAAAAAACTCGTGAGGAGTATAATAATAATTGTTGTGAACCCAATTTGGGACCACGAAAAGATTACTCGGAACACGGTATAAGTTTAAGGATATAGTGAAGTAACAAGATACAGAGAAAAGCGGTGGCGTAAGTTAAGCTTACTAGTCAGTCGCTATCCAGTCTCTACGACCGACAGACCATTCATCTCAATGACGTGAGTACTTGGCACTCGATTAATGTAGGATTTGGAAGAGTCCATCAATGGGTAGGTAACGGTCCCATAACACCCCCACTTCCAAGAGGTTTTTTTTTTCTACAGAAAAAAAAAAAACTGTTAAATATTTTCCTCTTTTTGGATCGACGCACAGGGGATCTGTAAATTTCCTTTTTCTGTTAGAACGTCTAACCAAGGGAGAAGCTGGGGTGCGTTGAGGTCAAAGTTCTCGAATTGGCTCTTCGCAAGTTTGTGGTGGTGAAACGTTTGAATCATTAACGCGACATTTTCTCACTTGATTGAGATGGCGCTTATGCATGTTCTTGGGGCCTTGCATAATATAAACTAGTTCTCCCACTCTTTGTTTTACTGTGCCCACTTCCCAAAACGTCATGTTACTTTTATAAATTTTGAATAATACTTTTTCGCCACAGGCGTAACGTTTTTTTTTAGGAGGGGTGACTGTCTTTTTAAATCTTACTCGCCTCGGAACGAGTTTGTCAAACACTGTTCTTATTTTTCTTGTGAACATAGTTTATGCAGGCGAGCGTCCCATATGTGTGTTTGGGTTAGGTGTTATTCTGTACACCTGCAGAAACTGTTGCAGCGACCTATTTGTCGGAGTGCCTTGTGCCTTTTTCTGAGCCCTCTTCAAGGTGTCCACAAACCTCTCCACCTTGGATGGTATTACGGAGTCGTGATGTGCTTCCCCTGATACGTATCGCAGAATTGCTTAAATTCATTAGATGTGAACTGCGTCGTATTGTCCGTAACTACGCAATCAACTACGCCGAGGCAGGCAAATAGTTCAAGTAGGAGCCCTATCATGCTATTTGTGGTCGGCCTTTTGCATTTAAGAACTTCCGGCCATTTAGTGTGGTTGTCGACGACAATGAGGTAGTACTGGTCATCCAAAGACCTGCGAAGTCGACGTGAATCATTTGCCAAGGTTGGACCGTTTTTGGACATGGTTTGCACGTAATTGCTAGCGCATTAGCTGCGAGTGCACATCCTTTACATGAATCAACCATGTCTGCTATGTCCTTGTTCCTGTTCGGCCAATGGGCGTAACAGCGCATGAGACTTATGGTGCGTTTTTTCCCCGATGTCCCATATGAAAATCCTGCAGGTTATTTTTTTTCTGCAGACTGTTTGGTATCACCACCGTCGTTATATAACAGAACTTAATCGCAAAGTGAAAAAACCTCCGGCATATTAAGATCTTTATTATAGATGTTATTCTTTGTGGTATGGAAAAAGTCATCCTTCAGAGCCTCCTTTTTAATGTCTGCAAGTTTTCCCGGGTGCTCTCTGATAATTTCCGCGATCAAATTCTTTATTTCGCAGTTAGTTCTTAACGTTGCGATAATTGAATCCTCGAATACTTCGGTGTTCTTCGGAACAAGTCGGGATAACCCGTCGGCATGAAAGATGTTTTTAGAAGAGAGGTACTCAATTTTGAAATTGTAGTTCAATAGTATGCTACCCCAACGTAGAAGTCTGTTGGCGGTGTATACCGGTAAAACTTTTTTGAACCAAAAATCGACAACAGCGGTTTGTGATCCGTCTGAATGTAGACTCTCTGCCGTGGAAGTATCTGTGGAACTTAGTAACAGCAAAAATTATGCCCAATGTTTCCTTCTCTATCTGCGAGTATTGATTTTCCGCAGGTAGTAATGATCGGGATGCATGCGCAATGGCTTTTCTTGTTCCATCGAGTAGCTTGTGTAAGATGCAGGCTCCGATGCCATTAGAGCTGGCATCACTTGCTACTATTATATCAAGCTTGGGATCATAATGAGCGAGAGAGAGAGGGAGAGAGAGAGAGAGAGAGAGAGATCATACGTAAGTGTCTCTTTTGTTCTTTCGAATGCAGCTTGGCATTCTGGCGTCCAACTCCTGGTTTTGTCTTAAGTTAATTGAGAGGAGCCCTTAAATTATGCATATTTTTTAATAAATACTTGATAGAAGTTTGCCAATCGAAGGAAGCTTTGCAGAGCTTGGACGTTGTCTGGGGCCGGCATGTCGTTGACCATGGTAGCTCTGACAGGATCCGGTCGTCGACCGTCTTTAGTGATTATATATCCCAAGAATTTTATTTCTGTTAGAAATAAATCGCATTTCGCTTCCTTAACTTTGAAGCCGTATTCTTGAAGTATGTTGAATACGCACATAATATGCTGTGTCACAGATTTACTGGTGATTGATATATCGTCAAGAAAAGCAGTTGCAAAATCAAGGTCACCCAGGAAGGCGTCCATGACCTGTTGAAAGATGGCAGGCGCAACCTTGACACCAAAAGCTTATCTATTAAACTTGTAAAGACCTCTGTGCGTGTTTATACACAGGAGCTTAGAAATATTTTCTTCAACCTCAATTTGAAGATAAGCGTCCGATAATCTATTTTTGAAAAGATTTTGCCACCAGTGAGTTTATTGAATATCTCCTCGGGGCTAGGGAGAGGGTAGTGGTGGTCTGTTAGCGCTTGGTTCAACCCTGTTGAGAAATCGGCGCTAACTCTAATTTGATTAGATTTTTTCATCACATAGACGGTTGGCGCAGCCCACTGTCTTAGACAGGATACATGCTTTTTTCCAACCTATCCAGTTCTTCATTTATTTGCTCTAGAGCCGCAAAGGCGACGTTTCGCTATTTTAAAAAAATGGGCTGGGCATGGTCCTTTACCTGGAATTGAACTTTAATTTTTGTACATTTCCCAAAGCCGCCTGAAAACATCTCAGGGAATTTTTGTTTGAGTTCCTGTTTTAATTTTTCTGTGTTAGTAATTGGGATTTTTAAATTACGGCAGAACGTACTCATAGGGTAGTCCCAAAGGTTGAATTTTTTCAATCCAATCCGTACCGAATAGATGGTCTGTTTTTTTTTAGCACATACGCTATGAGTTTCTTTGTAATTCCATTCAAGGTTACAGTGAGAACGACTTCACCCAAAATGTTTATACTATCACCTATTACAGAACGTGCTGTCATTTTCGTTCTCAGTAAAGCTGGCTTGTTTAGACGTCGCCATGCATGCAAATTTATTATCAAGATGTCGAAACCCGAGTCAAGCTGGAATTTTACGGTCTTGTTTAAAATTTTAACCGTTACGTATTAGCGTAAATTTCCATCTTTGTTATCACCTGACTGTGTTTGTCGTATTTTATTTCTGGGTTTCCTCGATTTTTTGGCATACCAACAACGTGTTGCTTCGTGGCCAACTTTACCACAGTTTTTACAAGTTAATTTCTTTTTTGCTGGACAAAACCTCATCCAGTGTAGGTCAACACAGATATAACATGGTCCTGGTGGTGAATTTTTTCCTCTATTCGTAATTTGTCGTAAATTTTTGGTCGCGCAATTTTACTTTTCTCTTTCTGTGGGGAATAGCGTGTCGGTTTGCTCTTGATTTTTTTAATATGAGCAACTCCCGATTCCTCAATAGTTTTAGAGTCACTTTTAATGGATACTACCCTCTGGCAATCCTCAGCCAATTTTTTAAGGGTCAGATCTTGTTCGTTCTCAAATTTAATTAGCACTCGGTGTCTAATTTCAGCGTCTTCTGCTGATACCAGACCCTGCGCGAAAATAAGACTTTTGAAGTTGTCTGGGTTTAATTCTGCTAACTTGAAATCGTTGCAGTGTTTATTTACAGTCGCTGCAAACGTCATATAATCTTGTTGGACATCCTTAGATATATTAAGGCATTTACATCTCTTATGAAAAAGTGATGTTTGGCCCAAGTAGTTCAGATGATAATTTAACTGTCTGAGAACTCCAGATCCATTGTTTTTTTAGGGGGGAGGATAACATCAACGAAATTACTGTGTTCAGTTGTACCCAATTTCCTGAGTAATAAACGTACCTTTTTTTCGTTTAACCATTCTTTGCAGTCCAAGTTAAATACGTCTTCATATCATCTGTAGAATGCATCAAAGGTTCTATCGTTTTCTGGTACATACTCAAAAGTTTCTATGGTACTGAACATAGTAATAACATTCTCAGGAGCTTGAGTGCAGTTTAACGATCTTAATAGTAAGTCTTCCATTTGCTTCTGTCGTTCCTCACTTTTCATTAATGCTTGTAGGAGTCTCTCCTCATTTCTTTGTTGTTATTGCAATTCTTTTTGTAGCTGTCTTCCATTCTCTGTTGCCTTTCATCACTCTTCTGTTTATGGTCCATCTAAACTTTTAACATTTGTACAATTATTTTCTGGAAGTCCTCAAATATTGGATTACAGAAATTGTTGTAATATCCAAACAGAAAAATTGACAACGGATTATTATGTGGAAGAAGAGAGAGCAGATCCAAAAAAACCAAAAACAAACAGTAATTACGTTGTTTTTTTTCAACACGTAACCAAAGAGGGAGGGACAACAAAAATATCAAAAAATCTCGTTCACATTTTCCCCTTTTTTTTCTCTGTAAAATACCGTCGTTCCGCAATATTCATGCGACAATTTAGTAATTTTTCCACACTTGTTTTTCCCAATAAAATTATTTCCTGGTGTGTTGTCGAAATTTGTTTTGATGTTATTTCGAGTAGAGCAGGTTTTTCTTTCTTTAGTATGGGTACTATGAAATTTGTCGGCTGACTTTGAAGTGTGGGGAGAGTGTACTTAGTTCATAAGTATTGACTGGTTATAATATTGGTTGAACTTGTCTTTTTCTGTTCAGCAGAAACTGGTTTTAATTTCCGAGAATCTTGTTCGGTAATTTCGAGGTTGGGTAACCTTTATGCACGAGATGTCTGGTCGCCCGTGGATTTGAGATCAACTAGGTTTGACTAGATTTGAAGACCTCGTTTGTCTAATTCGACAGTTGATGTATAAATCCACTGGAATATTGCATGAGAACGTAAACTCGAATCCTTGTTTGTCAGTTGATGTGTGAATCAACTGGGATTTTTTTGTGAGTACGTAGTCTTAAAATCCTTGCTCACCAGTTGAAGTGTGAATCTACTGGGACTTTTTTTGCTTTTACGTTAGTATGTAATCACGAATCTTTATCGCCAGTTGAAGTGTGAGTCAACTGATTGTTGTTTTTTTTTTTTTTTTTTTTTTGCTTTTGCGTGAGTACATAGTCTCGAATCCTCGTCACCAATTGATATGGACCCAATTTAGGACCACGAAAAGATAACTCGGAACACATTATAAGTTTAAGGATATATTGAAGTCACAAGATACAGAGAAAAGTGGTGGCGTAAGTTCGGCTTACTAGTCAGTCGCTATCCAGTCTCTACGACCGGCTGACCTTTCATCTCAATGACGTGAGTACTTGGCTCTCGATTAATGTAGGATTTGGAAGAGTCCATCAATGGGTAGGTAACTGTCCAATAATAATAATAATGATAGAGAAACAATCAGCTAATGCTGGTGTGAAAAACTCTCAAAAGACAACAAATAATAATAAGTATCTATGCAATATTTAATATAAATATGCAAAATATAAAACACTTTAATGTAAGTAGGCATTTACTTATAAGACATTCTTCCGCCCAACTCATTCAATCATCTATACAAGTACGCGCTTCGGGCGGAGTTGGTCTCGGTGCCTGGGGATTCTCCCCAAGCTATTACTCCCTTCGGGGAGGTTGGGTTAATCGCCCGGCGCCTGATGCGCCCCTAATAAGAGGAATGCCGACGAGGCTGTGGGAATTTTTGGGAAATGCCGGGCGCGTGTGGGCTACGGCCCTGCGCCCGGACCCACCGAAAAAAAGATCTTGTGCCACACTTGCCCGTAAGGTGGGGCGTGCAATAAATAACCAATCATCTATACAAGTACATTCTGATGCATAAGACAGAACATGAGAAAAACACACTGGCAACCAAAACGAAAAAAATAAACAAGAAGTCAGCAAAACAATGATTTACTCTGTATATAAAATCATTGGATAACTGTTAAAATAGACAACACAATAATACATACATACATACATACATACATACATGCTATCTATATACGTAGCGTAAATTTTACTAAAAGGAAAATAGAAAAGAAAAGAAAATAGAAGTGGGGAACACCTAACGGATTTTACGCTTGAAAATAGATTGACATGCCTTAATGCTAAATTACAGAACAAAACGGGAAATCTATGGACCTACACCAACGCAAATAACGCTAAGGTATAAAGTGACTAAATCCTTATGAATAAGAAATAGAATAATTGTGCATTGAATTGTGAGGCATATTCCTCTTGAGGATGTGTCCTCCGCTCACCGAATTTCCACGGCAAAAATACGACTAGGCCTAAGCAGGAATGCGGCTTGAACAATTACAAGTGCACACTATGTCTGGCGCCTAATTAATAATTGAAATATTAGCGATAAATATATGTTAACACTAAGAAACAAATTCGATGCACTTCAGTAGATATCAGAAACGCCTCCGAATATGAGAACTTCGTCAATGCCCAAATAAAAGCGGCAGCAGAAATCACACCAACTAATTTAAGAACTAAACCTAGAGTCCCATGGGAGACATAAGCGGTTTGGAAAAACTCAGTGACGTGAAAACCTCATCCCTATGCAATAGGAGGACAAAATGATCAGAAAGTTAAGAAAGCATAAAAAAAAAAAGGAATAACTAAATGAACAAACAGAATACATTCAAAATTCGATAAATACGATCAGAGTCTCGGTTGAAAATGGACGATGTAGTATTATATGGCAGACAGAAGACGAAGTGAGTAGAAAGAGAAAAGTAATGTGAGAGCTAAACTTCAAGCTGCCTGCTAAGAAGACCAAATACACCTGTGGAAACAACATTTCGAAAGTTTACTTGGGAATCATCCGAAAGTTATGAATGAACCTATCACGAAAATTATTTGTAATCAACTAGACATCAAATTAAGACAGTTTACGCAAGAAGAACTCGACTTAGTAATGGGAAAAAATTAGAATAAGAAAGCTGCAGGTCTTGATGAAATACCCCTAGAAGTATGGAAGACAATGAAATGCGATGACGTACTGTTCGATGCTACAACGACGTATGTAATCAGAACACAATGGACAGATGAATAATGGGCTTCATCCTCCTTTCCTGCAAGAAGGATATCTCGAAATAATCAAGAACTTCTAAGGTATAAACCTTACTTCAACAATGGCTGTGATCTACAATGCTTTGCTACTCAAACGCACAGAATCTAAAATTGTGAAAAAACTTAGGAAGAACCAAAATGGCTTTATGAGAAAACGATGCACGACATTAAAAATGTTGACTATCCGTCGAATACTAGGTGTTCGTGCAAAAAACCTCGAGGCAACACAATTATTTGTTGACTTCTCCAAGGCATTTGACTTCATACACAGAGGGAAGATGGAGCAAATACTTCTTGCTAACGAACTCCCCAAAGAAATCTTTGCAGCCATAATGATGCTATATAAAACCACAAGTGTAAAAGTTTGATTACCGGATGGAGACAGACTTCTTTGACATTGTAGCAAGTGGGTTGCAAAGAGATACATACCTGTTTATCATCAGCCTAGAATACGAGCTTCGAACGTCAATAGATTTAATGAAAAATAAACGGCCTTACGCTGGCAAAGGAAAAAAGCAGAAGATACTCCGCACACACTACTACGGACGCGGAAAACGCTGATGACATGGCGCTTCTAACAAATAAACCTGCCCCAGGCCGAATTCCAACTACATAGTTTGAAACGGGCAGCTGGTGGTATAGATCTCCATGTCAATGCAGACAAAACAGAAGCCATGTACTTTTATCAAAGAGGTAACATCTACACACTAAATGGTGGTTCTCTTAAACTAATGGACAAGTTCACCTACCTCAAAAGCGGTGTCTTATCAACCGAAAATGATATCAACACGCAACTAGCAAAGGCTTGGACAGTTATCGATTGCTATCGGTCATGTAGAAATCAGACCTGTCCAATAAATTAAAACGCAGTTTTTTTCCAATCAACAGTCGTGTCAATACTGCTATATGGATGCACCACTTGGACGCTGAGAAAGTGTATGAAGAAAAGGTTTAAGGTCAATTACACAAGAATGCTGCTAGCCATACTGGACAAGTCCAGGCGGCAACACCACACAAAACAGAAGTTGTACGGCCACCTACCACCCATCACAAAAAATCAAAATTAGAGGAACCAGACATCCGTGACACTGCTGGAGAAGTAAGAACGATCTCATAGCGATGAGGACCCCTTCACATGGGTGAGAAAAGGTTGGACGACCAGCTAGAACCTATCTACAACAACTCGATACCGATAAGGGATACAGCATGGAATACCTGCCAGGAGCAATGAACGATAGAGACGAGCAGGTAGAAAGGCTCAGGGAAATCCATGCTTGCAGCATCACATGATATATATATAATTTTTTCGACACATTAAAAGAAAGTGACTGAAAAGATTTTAAGAAAGACAATCTTATTTTTTCCAAGAACCATTCAGTATCTCTCCGGTATGTGTACAAAAAATCTTCAGTATCACCAACGAAGGAGTAAACCCCAAGAAACTATTATTAAATAGGAATGTGAACAAAAAAAAATAAGTAGAAGCCTTGTGGACATTAATATACAATTTTCTTTTTCGTTACAGATCTATTCAGTTTTATTTTTGATGACTAAGATTTAAAGTTCCTGTAGAGTTTGGTAATAAATAATAACTAATAATATAAACCTTGACTAAAAATCATGAAATCCTGATATTATTGCTTTAGAAGAAAATTAAATGCTTATAAAAATTGTTTGGGATATACTTATTTATGAGCAACAATATATATATATATATATATATATATATATGTAAACACACACACATTAACAGTCAGAGAGAGAGAGAGTGACACACACCCACACACACGCACGCACGCACACACATACACGCACGCACACACACACACACACACACGCATGCACACACACACACACACACGCACACGCACGCACAAACACACACACACGCACATATATATGTGTGTGTGTGTGTGTGTGTGTGTGTGTGTGTATTAATGACAATCTGCATGAGTATATATGTGCGTTTATATCTAGTATTCTATGTCCTTCTAATTTATTTCAGTAATAAACGGACACTATTTTTATTGATATGAATCATTTTTACAAAAAATTGTTCAAGTGCCATCAGCAGTATTATTATTCAAAGAAAGAAATTACATTAGTATTTTTATTCGTTTTATACTAAGCATTCACTCGATTGGGATTTCTTCTCGCGCCAAAAGCAATAAAATTATGCGAATTAAAAAAAAGGAAGTCGTAAATATTTCATATTCATGCCCAACATAGATAAATTTGTTGCGTAAATACAAACAATTCGAGTGATGTCTGATGTATGACTCTTAAATACTTCGAACTGGCATTACAAATCGCAAATAGGAAGTTTTACATACCGACATGTTGAAGAAACAAACGTACGATTCACACATTTTTTTAACGCATATCTTAAAATAAATAATTTGAAATTTCTCACATGAATACTTGAGATTATTAATTTAGATAATTTTCATTTTTTTTCTTATTTCCCTTCATTTCTTGTATAGTTCATGCCTGTCGTTTAATACTTTTCTTTCGTTACGTAAGCAGCATTTGCTTGCTTGGAAGGAGAGAGATTTTTAGTCGAATCTTCTCTAATCAAGTACAATATTAAGATTTGTTTATCCGACAAAAACTAACACTGAATAAACGGGAAGAAAAACAAGCTCATTTACGCATGCAGAAATATTATATATAAATATATATGTGTGGGGGGGTGCATTAAATGACTTAGCCTGAGCGGAGGGGTTGGGTAAATATGATTAAATGAGTTAGCCAACCGTAGTCGAGGTCGACCGTAGGGTCCCTTTACAATAGCTACTACATCGAAGTGTAAGTGATAGCGCTACTTGTTTCCCTGGATTATTTTACTTGCCCTTGATCCGTACATTTTAACACTGAGTTTTAAGCAAGTAAGCATCAAGTACCTTTTTTTAGTGTTTGTATGACTCGACCATGGGATTGAACCTCGTGTCCTGAACTATTGCGAACACTCAAACCATTATGCCAATATATATATATATATATAAGAAAGACTGACAAGAATGCATAAATAAATCCGAACAGAGAAAATATGCACATCTTCTTCAAGGACAAAGAGTGTGTGAAAGGAGTTCAAAAATGAAAAAAAGTTCATAGAATTATGTAGAACACAATCACCATTGTCAGTAACGGATACAGTGTCTCTGCTGTTCAAATAAGAAAGAAAAAAAAACGTTTTTACAGGTCAAAGAACTGAGTTAAATAGATAACCATGTGACCTTCTACAAGAAACTCGACGAACATGCTTAATTACCATGAGAGATAATTTTGTCTCCCTACTGCGGCATTGGTCAGATAAATATGTAAACATGTATAAATTTGAATAAAGCATCTTTATTAACTTCGTTGGTTTAATTGATACACTCCTACCTATATAAGTCAGCCTCTCAAGAATAGAGGATCAAATCTACGTTGAGACAATAACAAGTAGCTTTCACAGCACAAATATAGCGAATACCTCTTGAATGGACCCGATTTCAGGCTTTTCTTTTCTCTTTGGCTTGGAGTCACTTCTCCATCAACATCGGTTACTGCGGTAAGCTGAATGAATGAAATCAGTATCCAGTCTATTCATCATGTCATCCAGTGGATTTTAGTAATTTTTATGCTCTCCGAAGAAGAGAAGAGAAATTTTCAGATATTGTCGTCGAAATATGTGATCAAAGTGGAAGAAGATAAATTTACTTGAGGTAAAAATGGAAAATAATTAGTAACAGAATTTTGTACAGGTAAAACAATATTAATTAGAAAAATGTGAGGCGGTGAACGTGAATCAAACTACAATTCCTTCAAATCATATATTTGACAAATGCAACAGAGAATTGCTTTTCTTTAGCAATTTCACATTGACTCTGGAGAGATTTAAATCTAGCGAGTATCTATACTAAATTCCGATCGCGTTTTCTGACTTGAAATTACGTTTAACAATAATCCCAGTAGAGGTCAGAAGGTAACTTTTTAATTTTGATCACAAACTTTGAGTAAAATTAATTCCTTGTTTATTTAAGACTGTATATCTTATCACTAAAAAAGTTGAGTGAAAAGGCCATAAACCTTGATACGCCATTGTCCCTTGCAAAGTTAGGAAGTTATTTACAAAAATGTAATCAATAATTGAGAATTCAAAGACATCAAATATTTTTTTTAGCCAGAAGGAGATAATCCCAGTTACCCCAATTGTACAAACAATGAAATGGTTGTTCTTTGAATTTCGTATATCCATTCATAGCCCGAATTTCATCAACAGAAATCTTAAGATTTCTTTTACTTCGAATCAGCTTATTTTAAACAAAAAAAAATCATTGCTTTTCATTATTTAAATTATTGCGGACTCACAAAAATTTGTACAGTTCTAAAATCCATTTCCTCAGTACTGTTACAGTATCACCGTATGTTCTGCCCCAACGCCCCACCACCCGAAGTAATTAGAATATATTCATGCAATCACAATCGGGTTGCTTTATTATAAAGTCTAATACTTTATTTTCTGAATCATATAAATTACTTATTGGTCATTAAACGTGAATATATTGAAAGAGTAACCTTTGGCAATAAGATGAACTAACAAATAAGATATAAGAAAAACTTATTGAAATTATTAATGACAAAGTAAGCATATCAAAAGTAGGATTTTATTTAATAGGTAGTATACATTTATCTTATTTTAAAAGGAATTAATAAATAAATAGATCGTCACTATCCAGGAAAATCAATATAAAACATTATTATTATCAAGTCATATCGATAGCAAGGAAACATCTGACTTTCTCTTGCTTTCTGTCCCTTTTAGCCATTACACTTTTAAGCCCTCTTCACGGCATCCAATATCCCCTCCATGTGGATGCATGCAAGGATTTACAAGCCGGTCAAAACTGCCGTCTTCATGTGTCCATCCTTTAACATCGCTTATGAATTGGCGTTATCTTCTCCAACTGTCTTACACTTTCTTCTTGGATTGTTTACAAAATGGGAGCTTAGTGGAAGAGCAACTACTGCTCATTCTGAGTTCAGTTTTGAACAAGTCCTATTAGCAGCGACCTACAAAGCAGAAGTTGTAGGGTAATACCTTGATAAATTCAATATATACCATTTTAGAGGAAAACAAGTCGGCATTGAAGCTTTTTTATATTTATTTACTTTTTTTGTGTTTTTGAAATATCATGTAGAAATAAAAATATTCGCACAGTCAGTATAACCGAATGAAGACTACGGATCGACATGATAGCTGGAATGACTTCGTGTCTTGATTTATTTGAGATGAGTCATCGGTAGAAACCAGCCAGCTATGCTAACAGCTACCACACCGACGCAAGCTTCGTTTTTCGCGGAAAGTTTTCTAGGTAACATGCTTATTCCCAACGTGGCACACGAAACTAAGTAAACCAGCTGAGTAAACCGGGGAAAACATTCTCTTGTGCTTAATCACTCCTCTTAAATACTACTGCATATTCTCTGTTTTTCTAGCTCTTTTTATCCCTGCTTGGCGAGTTAATTACCAAAATGTTTTTGAGCAAAATTGCTAAACAAGGTTTTCACGTGTTTGATGGACGTTATAAAGTCTTCCAATTATCAAGAAATAGCCATTAACATGCAAATTCAAAAGAAAATCAAATGACAAAAAGAAAAGGGGAAACAGATTTCTGGTAAGAAAATGTGTTAAAATAGATAAATAAACAGAAAGATGAAAGAAGAAGATAAAACAGGCTGAGAAAAGGTACATGCATCAACCGCTTGTCAAGCTCTGATCTGACGAATAACACAAGATTCAAAATGAAAAACATTAAAAAGAATATTTGATTGAATAAAAGAGAAAAAGGAAAAGGAGCAAAGAGGTACTTAATATAGGTTAACGAAATGTACGAACTTCTAATCCGGTTAGGCTAACTGGAAAGCAACCACGCTAACCTTTACAGTAAAAATACAAGAAACCTTTAAGAGGCAAAGTTAAACCGCAGAATATCTTAACGCGTATTTGATCCAATTAAAAAACATTGTTTTGTGATTTAATCCTGACTATAATTCATCAATTTCCTTATTCAAGTTTTTATATATACACTGACATTTAAGTGCATTGCAGTTACCAAGTAGTCAGGATTCCAAACCCTCAAATCAATCTTCTAGGAGAATCACAAATTTACTTAGTGCTATACTCATAATTTTTCTTAATCACATCAACAGTTATATATATATATATATATATATATATATATATATATATATATATATATATATATATATATCTTATGGTACGTACAAAATTTAAATTGTGTTTTTAATAGCGTACTCATGTTTAAAATGAATAAAGTATTTTATGAGTGATGAAAACATTTCAAAATTCTTAAAAATGGTACCTTTGTTTCACTCACGTCTCTTCAGAAAATTGAAACTGCGATCCTTGAGTATTTTGGGTAGTGTCCGACAAAAAGCAAAGAGGAGGGAAGGAAAAATTACCGCAAGCTTACAAAGTTGGTGCCGGTAATACTAACTTCCCGTGGCTCAAAAGGAGTGCTAAAAAAGAAACAATGTAAAATTCTACTTCTATATACAGAGTTCTGGCAGGAATTTGGAAATCAAAAAAGCTTCAGAGATTTACAAATGGAGTTCATTGCCGGAAGAATCAAGGATGGAAAACATGTTTGGTTTATATGCAGCTGTGTAAGCCAGATTGCTCAATAAGTGACGTACAATGGCTGAAGGTGCTACACACATTGGAGTGGTCCAAGGTATTTGTGAGAATATCAGAAGGGATGTCGAGATTTATTCTAATGACTAACCTCTGTGTAGTGTGACCTCTGAATAGTTCCTTTTTAGGGATTTAATTTTTTTATTGAAATTTTTGAGAAAATTAATGAAATTTCTAATTATAATAGACATTTTTTGATATTTTTCCTCGAACTGGATATTTACTGTGAAGACAAATTTCAATAACTAAATCTATCAACCAAATTGATCTTTTTGCTAATAAAGTAATATATTTTTGGAAAAAATTAACTAATCAGATCTAAAACAGCGTAGAAAATTTTAAAAGAAAAATAATTTATGGGAGGATTTTTGGAAACTATATAGTGAAATATTTAACAAAATTTGTTTTGCATATTAACTATTGCATTAATATTTTTATGTTCTGGGCAAAGATTTTTTTTTTCTTTCATAGGTTGACGTGAGAAGATGCCAGAAGCAGAAATATCAAAGGAGACATAGCAAACAAACAATAATAATAATAATAATAATAATAATAATTACATGGGATCTATATTAAAGTACAGGGCTATTCCTTTGCTAAAATGTTTTAATAACTTTGATCTTAGCTCTCTATTTTATATTTGCGTAAATAAGGATCATGAAAAATAATTTAAAGACGCCTATAAACCGAATTGGAAGCTGAATCATTTTATCTTAGTTATGTTGCTTAAAAGGACCTTAAGCCGATATCTCTAATTAATAATTTAAAGCCTTAACCAACTGAATTAAAACGTAATTACAGATAACATTTTTAGGGGGTTTCCGTGGTTTACTGGTTATCGTCGTAGGAAATGGACACGGCGACACGAGTTCAAATCCTGGACGAGACTGATAGCATTTCACATAGCACTAGGAAAGATATGTATCCAATTATTCTCCCTCCAGCTATGGGTAAAATAGTAGGGCAGACAAGGTTCTTCAGCCTTGGTGAGGTAACTAGTCTAGGAGAAGGAAAACTCTGAATTCAAACCTGTTAAACTCCTCTTAAAAAATTGACCTTGTGTCATATCCTGCTCGAGCGGAGGGGTTGGGTAAATATGGATAACATTTTGCATTTTTTTTACAGTTGAATGTATAAATCCCTTTTTTCAATTTTATTTTTGAATCTATAAACAAAGTGCACCAATATATTTAGTTGCTTTTAAATCATCGTCATCATCATCATCATCATCATCAAGCCGTGCTGATAGTACGGATTTCTTTGAACCTCTTACTCTCTATCGTCATCTGTCCCTATCGGCTCGCTCTTGCCAAATCCAGTAGATGACATTAAGTGTTTGTGAAGATGATGAATGTAAGTTTTTGTTGGTCGGCCAACACTGACGCGTCCATGTTTTCGACTTCATAGGAAAACGTCGCTTAGGAGTTTGTACTTACTGCACCAGCAATGCCCAGTATGTCTTTTCGTATTACTTGGATGATTGGGGAGATAAAAAGTTATTGACCGTATAGTTGCAACGTTTTTTAAGTTATTGCCTCCAGAACAACAACGGCATCTTTGAGTAGTTCGCATTTAGCTTTTTCTCCAGTCCTTTCGTTGAAATCCAAATGTTATATAATTAAGGATTTTTTTTTTCATTTTAATCATTTTTCATTAATTATATTTGATCATTCAGTTTGGTTGGGCTTTAAACTATTCGAGTTAAAAGTTCAGGTGCATAGCATTGGGTACAGTTTACGCTCGTGCACAAAGGATATGACAATCACGATCGTCATTATAAACACCCGGACAGGAAAAGTGGCTGGAGTGTGGATGACGTCATGCCCGGAAGATGTGGGCTGAGAATTTTGAAGATTTTGAAAAAGATTTAGTTGAGTTCCGACCATGGTGTTGAGAAGTCGGGGTCCGACCATGGTGTAGAAAAGTTTGGGTCCGACCATGGTGTTGAAAAGTTGGGATCCGACAATGGTGTTGAAAAGTTGGGATCCGACCATGGTATTGAGAAATTGAGTTCCGACCATGGTATTGAGAAGTTGGGGTCCGACCATGGTGTTGAGAAGTTGGGATCCGACCATGGTATTGAGAAATTGAGTTCCGACCATGGTATTGAGAAGTTGGGGTCCGACCATGGTGTTGAGAAGTTGGGATCCGACCATGGTATTGAGAAATTGAGTTCCGACCATGGTATTGAGAAGTTGGGGTCCGACCATGGTGTTGAGAAGTTGGGATCCGACCATGGTATTGAGAAATTGAGTTCCGACCATGGTGTTGAGAAGTTGGGGTCCGACCATGGTGTTGAGAAGTTGGGATCCGACCATGGTATTGAGAAATTGAGTTCCGACCATGGTATTGAGAAGTTGGGGTCCGACCATGGTGTTGAGAAGTTGGGATCCGACCATGGTATTGAGAAATTGAGTTCCGACCATGGTATTGAGAAGTTGGGGTCCGACCATGGTGTTGAGAAGTTGGGATCCGACCATGGTATTGAGAAATTGAGATCCGACCATGGTATTGAGAAGTTGGGGTCCGACCATGGTGTTGAGAAGTTGGGATCCGACCATGGTATTGAGAAATTGAGTTCCGACCATGGTATTGAGAAGTTGGGGTCCGACCATGGTGTTGAGAAGTTGGGATCCGACCATGGTATTGAGAAATTGAGTTCCGACCATGGTGTTGAGAAGTTGGGGTCCGACCATGGTGTTGAGAAGTTGGGATCCGACCATGGTATTGAGAAATTGAGTTCCGACCATGGTATTGAGAAGTTGGGGTCCGACCATGGTGTTAAGAAGTTGGGATCCGACCATGGTATTGAGAAATTGAGTTCCGACCATGGTATTGAGAAGTTGGGGTCCGACCATGGTGTTGAGAAGTTGGGGTCCGACCATGGTATTGAGAAGTTGAGATTGGACCACGAGATGTGCCAAGCGTTGGGGTGTTGTTAGCATAGTATGATAGAAAAGACTATTAAGAATTGTGTCTCTCTCCTTGTGTCGAAGAACCGAAGTCAGAAATTATTAAACCGTTCGTACCTGAAGACAGAGTCGCCTGTGTTTTGTATATCCCTGTATTTGCATTTGTATGTGTACTGTTGTTATTGATATCATTATGGTTGTGAGTAAACAACACAAACATTGCACCCATACAAACAGGTTTGAAGTATGCACCTTTTATTTTATCAAGAGGATCAGATTTTGGAATGTTCATTAACTTGTCAATTGTAGCCTATGCTTTATCTATGCTCATGTTGACATCGTTTCAGCTAATGAGATATTGCTATTGATGTATATGAACTGGTCTTTACCCTGAGACAAAATGGGGAATTATTGCTGCCGATGAATGCATACTTGTTATGTGTACGCCTTGGCCGATCAGGAAAATATCAATCAGAAATAGGTTTTAAATATCCCTAAAAGTTTATTAATCTTGACAAATTAGACTTGTTTTGATCTCATGTTCCAAAGAGTTGAACTTGAATCAGCGAATCCATTTTTCAAGGACAAGATCTGTTACGTAGCGCGCGCCACAACAGTCTTAACCATTTCGTTTAAACTCTAAGATATTCTATAGTCTACTTCAAGATTTAATCCAATAGCTTAGTTTCACATTCTTCCGGTTATATTGTTATAAAAATCAACTGGAGAGTGTTTGTGTGAGGGAATGCAATAGAATTTTTTGACTCAATCAAAACGGGACGAGATCTTTATTTTATTATAGAACTTTTTTTTTTACCTTGGGTAGACGACCGGGATAACAATGTGAGATAGCATACACGTTTCATGGCGGTAGGTCATTACCTTCGAGGACTGACCGAGAATCGTTCAGTACACTCTTCTATAAACTTTTTGGCGTATTCTATAAACTCATGCAATATAACTGATTAATTCTAATAAAAAGGAATTGCTACCTCCTTGGAGTGAAGAAGCTAAGGAATGATATGCCTCTTATCTTCCCCACTATCTCTCTCTCTCTGTCTCTGTCTCTCTGTCTCTTTCTCTCTCTCTCTCTCTCTCTCTCGCAAAGCTCTTCGAAATAATTGAGCACTCTGGTAGCCGATAGGGTATAAAAGTGTAAAAACAAAAGGCTGCTGCTGTTGATACATAAATACCTTAACAATCCCCTTAGCCAAACGTGGTACGCTTGTTGGCTAAGCGGTCTGAGACTTAGTCTAACGTAAATTTGGATTGGTTTCGATCCAGGCTTTGAGCGTCCTGCGTGTCTAGCCACACTGAAGAGTTTTGATAGAACGAAACAGTCTGTCTGTGGATGACAATATATATATATATATATATTTCTCACAAAATATATATATGTTACGTTTCGCTCTGGCCAAACAAACGACAACACGTAATATATATAACAATATATATTTATTTTCTCAACGGACGCTTCTGTGAAGTGGGAGCAATCAGGAGAGGTATAAGAATCATTCGTCTATGAGGCCTGGACTCTTCGATGTAAGTAGACGATGGCCGAGAAAACACACTCGGGGCAACGACGGGACAAGCTTGCGTGAATAGCGGATTTTTTCACTGTCTTCGTTCAATTCATCGGCCTTATATTACTATCAAACTACCACGCAGAGATATGGACACGCCTCCACGCCCCCGCGATCTCTTCCCATAAATGGCCATCGGAATATGCACTTCCGCCGTCTTTGGAATGGCATGTTTGATCGTCATGGAGCGGAAATAGCTGTCATGCAGTTCACAGGTCACTCTCTTTCCGTGCATCACTTTGTGACGGCATAGTGTTATTTTTACGTTGTCCCATATTGTCAGCCAAGCTGTATTTTACATATATATATATATATATATATATATATATATATATATATATATATATATAAGCTGCTGTGGTGGTTTCTTTGTCCAGGTTCGGCTTTTAGTTTGTTTTTTTTTTCGTAAAAAGATTGCTTCTTCTCCACTCAAACGGATTTCTTAGTCACCTAATTTATAACATGACTGATGAAGTATTTGTTTAATGAAGCAAGCTAATCTGCATATTTACCTTTAAAAACCGTTTATCAAAAAATGAAAATAGGTTAGGAAGATAGGATTTAGATGAATAATTATGTTTTATTGTAAATTTTAAAACTATTTTAATAAAGTGTTTTCTTTTTCTTTTCTTTTTTTAATTAGTAATTATTTATTTTATTTGTAGATTTTCAAGTTGTGAAAAGACTTTCTTCACCGTTAATCTTCCCAGGATCCGTTAACGTAAGCCTTATCGATCTACCAACCATTTTTGTCGCATTTTAAATCAAAACGTCGTTAATTTATTAGTAAATAAATGTTGTTTTCTTATAAGGAGATAAATATATTTGCCTATAAAATAAGCAACTCAATTTACATTAGCGAATCATAATTTATCTTTTTCGTTTTTATGATTCCAGTATATTTGTTAAGTGTACAGTTAGGTGCATAGAAATAGAGAACTATATATTTTATAATATTATTTCGAGATTTTCAACGAGCAGAGCTTGTCTTGTTAGAACAACGACTATTTCTCAGCCGATCCAACAGAAATGCAATCGGTAAGAACACAATTTAAGCCCAGCTAATTTTAGTCAGTAACATGTTGACGCAGACCAAGAAAGGTAGTTTCTAAATAAACTTGCATTAAAAAAATGTCATTTACAGGAGAAAATATTTAATATTGAAACCTGGACACATCTCACGTTTAAGACTCTTTCAACTCAGCTATTGTGTCTCTGTTATTAATATCCTTCCTCATATCGCTATTTGAGTACAGTTATCCTTTTCAATATTCACTAAACAGCTAATCCATCCTCGTTCTTAAAGAGATTGGGTGTATAAACACTTCTTTCTGTTTTGGGAATAGGTTTTATATCATCAGGAAAGCAAAATATACATTATATATTTCAAATATGCGCATATGTTCGAATACACGTTCATGAGGTATATAGTGAAGAATGCCCTCCAAGATACAAATTTTCGTAAGCCCCACTCTCCTTCTCCCTCTCTATCTCTCTCTCTCTCTCTGTTTTCCTTCGTTCTTCCTAGAGTCAGCCTGGGACATTTCCAAAATGTATTGGCTTTTTTTTTCCTGGAAAATGTTTCCATCTGCCCCAGGCTGTAAACGAACAAAAATAATTTAAGATGATATGGTCGTACCATTTGCTCGAAATATACACAAGACAAGAAGAATCATGCATTCACACAATCATATATTCAGACATGTACATGTATATATGAATACGCATATATATATATATATATATATATATATATATATATATCTTAACTTTGTATATATATATATATATATATACGCACACACACAAAAAGTTAAGATACATATATATATATATATATATATATATATATATATAATCATCCACAGACAATCAGTTTCGTTGTATCACAACTCTTCGGTGCGGCTAAATACGCAGGATACTTCAAGCTGGGATCAATACCCGCCCACCTTTAAGTTAGACTATGTATCTTACTGCTCAGCCAACAGGCGACTTACGTTAGCACGGGAATTTTAATGCATTATGTTTTTGCTTTCATTTGTTTACATTTTACCTTACTGGATACCGTAGGGCTCAATTCGTAAGAAGAATTTGCATTACGTGGGTTGCAGCCGTAAATTCCTTTGCCACAGTACTCAACCCCTAGTGGGGAGCGTATATATTGTCATCCACTTAAAAGCAAAAAGTCAATAGGTCTTTGTAACTCTTCCTCACCTTTCCAATCTTCGGATTTATATAGCAATGAAGGACGAGCAAAAGGTAACAAAATTAAATCTTTATTTTTATGTTTAATATCTAAAAGAAGACCCGAGAAAAACAGATCAGTTTATATATAGAAGTAAGGATATCTGTGTTGCATATAGTTCTTTGACAGATCCATCAGTTGAGGATTATGTGAGCTGGATGCACCTGTGAAAACAAAAGGACAGCTCACGTGGGTTGGCAACCAGTAAGAAAGAATAGGCATTATGTAATTATATATACACAAACACCCACAGACAGAACGGCAGTCGCAGTCAGAACGGAAAGTCAGAACAGAAGCCACCCTGGGCGCCACACGCGCGGTGGCAGTGGCCCCCGGGCGAGAAGCAGAAGCGAAAATAGAATCAGCATCGTTAAGAAGATATGGGTCAATTTAGCAGTCAACGTCTTCTGTCTCCCTGTCTTTCTCCCACACTTATAGAACGTTCGACCTTTCGAGTAATTAAGTTGAGAGGGGTATATTTTTTAATATCTGAATGACGTGCCAATTCTAGGTGTTTTTTTTTTAATCGGGAGTTTCAATATATGTTTTTTCAAAAGGTTTTGATGCAACACAGTATTTGGCAAGTGAAACAAACTTTATGATATCCTTCTTAAATTGTTTACTCCCCAAATGAAAATTTCTTAAGGATAATATTTGAGGAGGACTTTAATAGAAAAATACTTGCTCATTTTCATGTCAAAAGAAAAGTTTCTGAGTTGATCGGCAATTGGAAATTCTCACTGGACTATTTTAAAGAAATTTATTGTTTCTTTTTTCTTTCCGTTCTGCCTTGGTAAATACAGTTTCAGTCTGTCCACTTTTTGAACACATTTAGTATAGATCTAAACTCACACTCTAATGCACGCTTGCACGCATGCACTCGTTAATCTGTGTACATGGGAGTTTGTGTAAATACTGAAATATGCATATGTTTGTGTGTGTTTGTATGTTTGTGTGTGTGCGTGGAACAATATTTATACCAGTTCGTCTTCACTTATGCTTGCCTGAATATGTTCTATTATATATTCATATATTCCCTGCATATATATATATATATATATATATATATATATATATATATATATATCCAGGTAAAAGTTGGTATTTGCATGCATATTTCCATATATATATATGTACATTCAATCTTATGTATACAAATACCAACTTTCAGATACATTTATATATATATATATATATATATATGTGTGTGTGTGTGTGTGTGTGTGTGTGTGTGTGTGTGTGTGTGTGTGATTTTTTTCTGTACATCCCTTTGGGATGTGATTTTGTTCAAGCTGAATTGATACCGTGCGAGGAAACGCAATTATTAAAGAGTGAAAGTCTTTTGAATTGGGCAGAAAATAAATTGCGACACTAAAAAAAGTGTGAAATGATATTTTCCAAGAGAAACAAAATTGGCTATGGGAAACTAAGTTCGAAATAGAAGAGCCCTATTATGAGACACCATTTGCTGTAGTAATTTTTTGGTAAAATATTTTCAACAGTATCAGATACTAGTGAACTTTGCGATATGAAAGAGAGGGAATGATTATGGAAATCAGATTAAATTCCCAAACACGTGCCAGGAGGATGCCTGGAGTTTTAAAGATGAGTATAAAACGAGGTAATATCAGGAATAGCGAAAGAAAGAAAGAAAGAAAGAAAGAAAGAAAGAAAGAAAGAAAGAAAGACGTAATACAAAAGTCAAATTCAATTAATACAGAAATAAAATAAATTACAATAAAGAAAGAAGGAAGGAATATATGATTGCGAAGGAGCCAAGAAACAAAGAAATAAAAGATATAAGCAAAAAGAAAGAAATACAAGGAAGAAGGAAAAAATAACGACAAGAAAATCGAAAAATAAAAGACAAGACTTTAAAAATTAAAAAGAAAAAAACAATAAAAGGAAGATAGAAAAAAGGAAGGTGCAATGTTACAGAGAAAGAATAAATATTTAAAAATAAAAAGGAGAAGAAAGAAGTAAACAAATAATAAAAGAAAACTCAGTGCTTCTTTATCAGGAAACTGAAGATGAAATAAAAGATATCGAATGCAATTCAGAATAGTTAAGTAATTAAAAGAATGAAACTAAAGTATCCCGGCCTTCCCTTTTGGGAGAACTTCACTCCATGGGCAGGGTTTAGAATATGCTGACTGTATCCCCTGCTGAAGAAAAAAACACCCCAATGAGCGTCCTTGGTAAGAACTCACCCTTTAAAGAAAAGAAGTAGGTCCTTAGTATGACACTAAAGTGAATCTGATGGTGAGGCTCCAGTTCTGAAGCTCAGATATGTGCAGAGGAGTCTTTCCTTACTCATAAACCCCGGCCGACTCAGACCCGGAATCGCACAACCAGTGAGGGCCCCATTTATAAGACAAAATAATCAGTTTGCAAAGTATTTGTGTTTGATAGGAATACTTAATATCATGTAACCGAGTACAAATTTGCGTTGTGGCTAAAATACTGAAGTGTGACATGTGAGTTCGAATTCTATTTACGCACTTACTTCCACTTTCGGACAAATACCCTTGGATAAATTATGAACCCACTTATTCCCCTAACTATGCGTTAAGTAATATCACTACTGTTCTTATTCAAGGATAGCGTCGGCATGAACTAACCCATGACAGTTGATCTGGTGTTAAACAAAGAAAACACACCAAACCAAACTGTATGCCAAAAGTTTAATAAACTTCACGAAAAATCTAAATATTAGAGCACAATGTGTGCAGTTATCTAATCCTGAAGCATAAAATAACCTCTGACAGGATGATATGCCGTTAAAATCAATCAAACCATCTTTCTGGAAGAAGAGTATATAGATTCATGGTTTTCCTAAGGGTATTAGTGTAAAGTAACACTCAGTCTCAGCCAGGATTTGAACTCAGTTCGTCGATTCCATTTTCTTCGACAATAATACTAAAGTGTAAGGACATGTATAATATTTATGATGCGGAAACTGCCAAGACTTATTGCCCCATCAGTGAGACTTAAAATACGCTGTGTACCCTGTAGAGGTGTTGTTGGTACAAAAATGCATCTGATAGTCAGTCTCCAGTTCTGATGATCTGGTGAGCGTGGTCCACTTCTCCATTGCCATTACTGCTTGGTCCACTCTGACATGTTGTAATAGTACCTTTTACGGTCCAACGTATGAGCCATATTGACTAAGGTCAACGAATCAAAATTTTTCCTATTTGATGGTACCGTGTGCTAAAATGAAAAGGAGAACCAACTCTTCAGAAATAAATTCCCCAAAAATGTGATTACCGATATAAAAAGGAGTAAAATAACGGTAGACGGTGTGATATGACGTTAAAATCAAGCAGTCTTCGAAGAATGTCAAAAGAGCTTCGAATAACTGAAAAAAGTCAGTAGTATGTTGAATATGAAATGGACTATTTTGAAGGAAATTGATTTTTGGTCTTGGTTTAAAAAAACACACACACAAGACTTCCTTCTCGAAACCTATTGAATACACCTCTTATTCTGGTTCTATTTCATGTGCGGAAAAGTTGCCTCTTTTTTCTTCCTTCATTTCTTTAAAATTGGGACATCATTGATCTCTCTCTCTCTCTCTCTCTCTCTCTCTCAACTTCTTCTTCTTCTTCTTCTTATTTATAAACGAAGAAAACTTTGGGATTCGCCGATTGTTTGTTTCTTTTCTTTTTCTTTTTTTTTGTTTTTGTTTCAAACGTTTCAGCCGGATTGAATTGTATTGCTTTATACTCTTTTTTTTTCTTTCTTTAATGGACTCAGAGATCAAACTTTACGATGCTATTGTAGAATATTCAGCTAACGGGAACGAAACCGTATTGACATCTTAACTCACTAATGTCTCCACCATCAAAGAATTCGCTATTTTCTTTAGTTTTTATTACTTCACATACTGGCCATGATGATAATGCGGATGATGATGACGCCGTTGTTATCAGTCATACTTCAAAGGGTTTAACTGATCGGCGTTTATCGGTGTCCATCGCGATGCTGGGAGCGTGAGGACGATTCAGATCACTAGAAAGGCTTGATTTCATGTTAGAGATAAACGATCGTGGAGGAGGACAAAAAATGTCTGCTTTGCCGTTTAAGGATTAATCAAGTAGGTCGGTTATCTTCATTAGTCTGTCTACCTTGTTGCCTTAACATCTGTCAAGCTTTTTCAAAACTCTATCAGAATTTCTCGTTTCCTTTTCCTTTTTTTATTTGTTTATTTATTTTATTTGTTTTTTTGTTTTTTTTTACCTAATTTTTAAAATTCATTTCTCAAAAATTGTACTCCTTCTTTAAAAAAACAGAAAATATCTGTTAATCATTTTTTGCTGATTCCTTGAGATAATGATTTCGCTTAAGCACACGTACTTACATTCAAACCGATATGCATGGATGATTCTGTGTGTGTATATTTGTGTGTGTGTGTGTGTGTTTCTCTCTCTCTCTCTCTCTCTCTCTCTCTCTCTCTCTCTCTCTCTCTCTCTCCGAAAATTGACCCAAATGAATAACTTGGACACCATATAATCTTATTATATATATATATATATATATATATATATATATATATATATATATATATATATATATGTGTGTGTGTGTGTGTGTGTGTGTGTGTGTGTGTGTGTGTGTGTGTGTGTCTGACATCGCGCGCATGTTCTAAGGCTTTCATTGACAAATAATTCCCAAAGATCATTTAGTACAATATTGACATATGGCAGCGTAAGCAATGGAATTTACCTTATGTGTATTATTTTCCTTTGTTTACATATACGTTAAAAGGCGACCGGGGGGATCAAGCCATTAGAAGTAATCTGCATTATGCACGTGGCAACCAGTAATTCCTCAAGAGAGTCCTCAACCCCCGAGAGGACATTTATATTATCATCCACCGATAGACTGTTAACTATATGACAACTCATCAGTGTGCCTAAATACGCGAGATTCTTTTAGCTAGGATCAAATCCCGGCTGACTTTACCCTAGTCAGATATCATACCACAGAGAAAATCGGTAACTTCAGTGTAAGCGAAGGGATTTTGATATATATATATATCAACGTACATATATGTATAATCCATGTACACAAAGAAGGGTCTTAACTGAAGATTTTTTTGTTTGGGTAACACCCAACAACCTGTCATAAAACTAGGAAAAATAATTCAGATTTTTGTCTTAATTTCTGTACAGTTGAGGCCCATACAAAAGTGAGATGTGCACAAAAAATTTTAAAATAGACAAAATCGAGGCTGGAGCAGTCATAAAATATTTGCATAAGAAAGGTTTGACACTGTAGGAAATCCATGAGGACATAGTACAAATTTTTGCTTAGGAATCCTCTTTCAATGCATCTGTGAAGAAGAGAGTTGCAGAACTCAAAGATGACCCTCGGTCAGGTCACGCAGAAGCCTTAACGACTGATGAACAAGTTGATGTAATTCCCCGTTTGGTTTTGAATGACAGATGTTTTCATTTAAGGCAAATAGCAGAGTCCATAGAAATTAGCTTCGGTTCAAACTCTTTGTCATAAATGAGATCCTGGAGGAGAGCAAGCTTTCAGAAAGATTGGTTCCAAGAATGCTGATGCCAGAACTCGAGTTGAAGTATGGAAATTTAGAGAACTCTTGAGATTCACTTCCTGCCTAACAAAAATTTCAACGATAGATTTCAAGATGAAACCTGGGTTAATGAATTTAAACCGGAATGAAATATTTAAAGCAAACAGGAGAAACTCCCTGGTTCTCCACTAACGAAGAAGCTCTAAAAAAGCAGGAAGGGTCAGTTTAATTTCTAAAGGCGTAACCATGATACAGTACCTGGAAAAGGGAAAACCTATTGATGATCAGTTGTATACATCAGAATGGAGACAACCGAAGGAAGCAGATGTAAACTGAAGGCAGGTATCCTCTTATTCCAGGATAACGTGGCTGTTCACAATATTCAGACTGCAGTAGCTGAAGTAGGAACAGTAGTTTTCAATTGTTATTTCATACGCCTTACTCTTTAGACTAAGATTTATCTGACTTCTTCCTGCTTCCATAACTCAAATCCCATCTGCATGGTGTTCATTTTGAAAACAAAGAAGAGTCTTTATGTGGTGTGGGGGAGATTATGAAGGACAAGGATGCCACTTACCTCTGTGATAAGATTTCAATACTTGAGCATCTTTTGACCAAACAAATTGATGTAAAGGCTCTCTACACGTTTTTTCTCCGATTCCACCCGGGTGAGGCCTTAAACCTTTTGAAAAGCCCTTCTGTATATATATATATATATATATATATATATATATATATATATGTGTGTGTGTGTGTGTGTGCTTATATTCATATCTATTATGCACACATACTTATGTATATACACACATACATACATATATATATATATATACGTGTCCATATACATATATATATATATATGTGTGTGTGTGAATGTAATCTCTCTCTCTCTCTATATATATATATATGCATATATATATATATATATGTGTGTGTGTGTGTGTGTGTGTGTGTGTGTGTGTGTGTGTGTGTGTGTGTGTGTGTGTGTGTGAGAGTTAATTTTTGTGCGTATTATAGGTATATGTATATGCAAATATATCATCCTTCTGATCCTCATCCTCTCTGTTAACAACACAGATTGTTTCCATACTCTCTTGCAATCTGTACCTATCAGCCCTATCTCCTAAGGAGGCTTCATGACAGTATCCAGTGTCCGCTCATATAATATTTCCGTATGAACGTCAACCTGTAAATAACAGCCCATATTTTACCAAAGTGTATATTGACATCGCTTACTGCTAATGAGATATTTATACTGAGATATATGAACTGGTCTACTAACTTCAATGGCTTCATGTTTAATAAGGAGATGGTTCCATCTTTATAAAAAATTCTGTTTTATCTGAATTCACAAAGACACTAATGTTTGTTGCACCTAATTCGGCTTAAATAGGTATTGTATTAGCTAGAAACCTAAGCCCATCTGTGTCATCTATTTAAGTATTAGTTTCTGTGGGATATCAACAGTTTGTTGACTTTTTTGACAATGAAACCATTTTCTTTTTTCAGATATATTGGTATTTGTACTTCATAAACTCGGCAGATAAACATGGTGTCAATATATTTCAGCGCAAGATTCAAATGACAATGTCAAAGAAATCTGTATCACTGACAAGTAAACTAACCACTGTTTTCGTATTTTTGTAGTGCTACTTCATTGTGATTGCATTGTTTTTCATAAGACCATATGTTAGAAGTATTTGCTCCATGTTTCCTCAGAATTGAATTAAATGCCTCAGAGAAATATCCTTAAGTGTTACCTGGTATATATATATGCATATATGTATAAAAGATATGCATGTGGGTATTTGGCTGAGTCCACATTTGTACAAGATTTTTATGGTGTTCTAAAATGTCTGCATATTAAAAAGTACAAAACTGATATTTGAGTTTTCAATATGTTTGAATTGGTTTAGTTTATCTGTTTAATGACATAACAAACTTACGGGGTTATTTATCGCAAAGGCCATCCTTGTACATTAAAAAATCTTTCCAACGGGCATGGAAATTGGATGTGAAAGTGCATGTAGAGTTCACTTATCGCTGTCTATTACATTTTTCACCACGTTTTTGGAGGTGCCTGTGGTGTAATTTGGAGGTGCCCGTGGTGTAATGGTTATCGTCGTAGGAAATGGTCACGTCGACACGAGTTCAAATCCTGGATGAGACTGATTGCATTTCACATAGCACTAATGCCTTTGGGAAAGGTATGAATCCAATTATTCTCCCTCCAGCTATGGGTAAATAGTAGGGCAGACTAGGTTCTTCAGCCTTGGTGAGGCAACTAGTCTAGGAGAAGGAAAACTCTGAATTCAAACCTGTTAAACTTTGCTTTAAAAATGACCTTGTGTCATATCCTGCCCGAGCGGAGGGGTTGGTAAATATGATTACATTTTTCACCACGCCAAGTGGACTAATGTCACGTATATATTTCTGTTTAACGTTGTTAAATTAAAGATTTGCAGGAATTCTGTACGTTATTGTCCCAAATGCAACATTTGAGGACAAAAAGCGATCGATCAGCATTGTATAACATTATATTTTGCTGCATGAATTTTTCAAGAATTATTGTTTGAGTCAAATAAAGCAAAAGATAACCATTGCTTATTACATAGATGTGGTCTAAGAATTTGTGTATGATGAGTATTCACTTTATATTCTGTGAAATAAAGGCAAATAAGAAGTAGAGAATTAAGATAATAAACCTGATTTAAAAAAAGAATTTAATTTTCTAATATGAAGAATATTTATCTTTTTCTGCGTCTTTTTTCATGAAGTAATGGTAGTCTATTTTACCGAGCACTTTCATAAAATTAACGGTTGATTAATTGGTTGATTGGAGTTTAATGGCTTATCAATCCTTCTGGGTTATTTTATGCCAAATATCATTTTATATACTGGATCCGATGGTTACACTACCGTCTAAATTACCCAATAATGAAAATATCAGATACATTTAGCAAAATTTCATGAAAATATTTTGAATTCCTATAGATTAAATTTATTCAAAGTAATCGACGTTGGCTTCGACCGTAGCCTCAACATGACTTCAGAATCTCTGACAAGTCTTCCCGAAGGTCTCCTTGTGTATATTGGTAAATGCTACCGTTATTCATGCTTTGAGTTCATCTTTGGCGTTGCACAGAGTTTTTTGGTCTCTCACTCAACCGCACTCCACTCAAAATAAAAGATTGGAGAATTAGGCGGCTAGATATCATGGGTAATGTGATCGCAAAAAAGTTCTCACTGCTAAGACAGGTTTTTCCTGTTTGTGTATCATGGCGGAGATTCCTGTTCCATGATGTAAGGTCGGCCTGTAGCTAACCTCGTGACCTATAGAAGAAGTACCTCATTCCGTCACTTGATGTAGGTCTCTGTGTTAAGTCTGAGGTCATGTGGGAAGGTGAATGGAGGCATAACGTCACTATCTATTGTGACCATCAAAAGCACTATAATGTGGACTGTGAGTTTGGTTTTCATCAATATGAATAGGAATCCGTTCTTAAATTAACCCAAACCATCTGGAATCTTCGTATGGAAGATTCTCGATTGTATACCATGAAATGCAGCATTTAATTTCCAAATTTGTGGCGTAGTAAATTGCATCAGGATGCTACTTTTCCCACAGAGCACGAATGAGTTTAGTTTGCTACCCAGTTGATAAAACCTTAAGGAAATTTAAACACATGCGCAAAAGTAATTATTCAAAATGACTAAAATTTTACCCATCGCTCCCTGAACATACGAGTTTTCAGCAAATACAATGACAGTAACTTTATTTTCAATCGAGTTGTTATATTTGCAAGCAGTTAAACGATTTCAAGTATGCCTATCTAACACTATTAATTCTAATGAATATTAATCATTTATTAGCACATACTTAAATGATTTCTGTATGGTTTCAAATAATCAATAATAATGATCTTTTGTAAATGATTGAAAAATTCTATTTGACTCATAGACAGAACCCTATCAGAGTGGATATGGAAGAAATAGCAATGAAGAATTACACCCCATTCCCCTAACCACTAGGACTGGAGTTCACCATCTGCTTCAGTTTAGTCTTACATCCTATTGGTAGGGCTCTTATCCTTCTGTAGAATTCAGTATATTTTACAACCCGAGCCGACAAGGTGGCGTAAATTTGATATAAGTTCCTAATTTATTTACGCTGGTACATTCTGTTTTTTAATCAATGGGAAATTATAAATGATTCACTAATTATAGGCATAATTACAAATTTGTCAGATATCGCAATCCAGTGACTTACTAAAATTTTACTCGGTAATTGTGAGCTAGAATAATTTAGCTTAAAACGCATGAACTTTGTTTGTCTGGGTTCACATACATCTTGATGAAAACTTCAGACTATCTTGCAGGACTCCTTCACAGTGTCACACCAGTGTCACACCAGCTGACAGTAAAAACTGTGTGGATACAAAATACAGTCAAGAGGGACAGATGGTACGAAAAAGTTAGAGAAATCAAAGCTATCAGCACAATTTGATGATGATGATGATGGTGATGAGTCATTTAGCCATATGCTTGCCTCTAGTGAAAGACTGCAGTTACATCATTTCCAAACATTTACTTGGAGGTGTCTCCCTGGCGTAATGGATTAAGTGTTGGACTTCGACGTCGTATTTAAATGAGTTCGAATTCCAGGGACATTAAGTTTACTTTCGGATTTATTCTCTTGGGAAAAGTTCAGAACCCCATTATTCTTCCCCTATGGGTTCAATAGTATCACAGCTGTTCTTCCTACTAGAAGAACAGCTGTGATATAATTAAATAAATCACGAAAGTTGATAGGCCATTAAACAACGAAACCAAACCAAACTCTTAATTGATTTGATAGAAATCAAGAACCGGAAAGATTGGTTGGTGATATATGATCTCATAGACTATCATAGACTATCTTCCTTCAACATTGGTTTGGCCTGGCTTTTTTATTCAATACCATACCAAACTCCATGGGTAATTCAATGCCAAAGCCCTTCTTGTAATAGAACTGCAGATGTAACACTTAACACGTAGTTTGGGGATAGGGGTGTTCCTACCTTCCTCAAAAGTATTTGACCGACAGTAAACATAATAGCGTGGCTGGTGTTTGAACTTTCACGCTACATTGTCGTTGTTTAGCAAGTCAACAACTATCCCACGGCAATATATCCCCTTAACAATGGATTTCAGTTTCCCCATTATTTCATGGATAGGGGTACACACTATTACGAAATTATTACACTGTCCCGTGGACATTTTTGGAACTCCGTTACTAAATATTTGCTTATTCCGTTCAAACACGAGCAGGATGTGACACAAAGTCAAGTTTTTAGGCGATTACTCCAATTAACGTACAAATACACGGTTAAAGGCGCAGCTAAAAACTGCTTACTCTACTTTGGTATTCCCACTTTTATTGGCGGCGGGAGTGGGGCTAAAAATGTTGTATACTGTGGTGAGATCAATCACAACTGTAATACAATACACATAAAATACAGGCAAATGCAAATGCAGGCGGACTCTGTTGTTTCAGATACGAACAGTTTATTAATTTCTTGACTTCTATCCACGGCGACACAAGGAGAGAGACACAGTTCTTACTATGCTGACCCCGACCCCAACGTACGGCATATTTCGTGGTGTTTAAGATCTCTGTCAGTAGAGATCTGCAAAACTTGACTACATACCTCAACGGCAGAAGACCCAAATCTATGCCTCAATGGTACTATTTACCAACCCCTCCGCTCGGGCAGGATATGACACAAGGTCAATTTTTAAGCGGAGTTTAACAGGTTTGAATTCAGAGTTTTTCCTTCTCCTAGACTAGTTGCCTAACCATGGCTGAAGAACCTAGTCTGTCCTACTATTTACCCATAGCTGGAGGGAGAATTATTGGATTCATACCTTTCCCAAGGGTATTAGTGCTATGTGAAATGCAATCAGTCTCGTCCAGGATTTGAACTCGTATCGCCGTGTTCATTTCCTACGGCGATAACGACTACACCACGGGCACCTCAATGGTCCAATCTCAACTCTATCTTTCAACGGCAGTATCTCAACAAACTCTTTTTCAAAATCCTCAAATTCTCAGGGCCATGTCTTCTGAGCATGATGTCATCCACACTCCAGCCCTATTTCCTGCCTGGGGTTTTATTATGGCAATGGTGATTGTAATATCCTTTGCGCACGAGCGTAACTGCACCAAATGACTATGCACCAGGACTTTAAGAGACTCGAATTGTGTTGTATACAACACGTAAGAAACAGCATCTCATCAACCGAAAAAGACATCGACACACAGCTAACGAAGGCATGGACAGCTATCGATAGGCTTTTGGTCATATAGAAATCAGACCTGACAAATAAAATGAAATGCAGTTTCTTCCAGGCAGCGGTCGTTTCGTTACTGCTATATGGATGCACTACTTGGACGCTAACTAAACGGCTGGAGAAGAAGCTAGACGGCAATTACACAAGAATGTTGCGAGCAATATTGAACAAGTACTGGCGGCAACACCCCACAAGACACCAACTATACGGCCACCAGCCTCCCATCACGAAAACTATCCAAGTTAGACGAACGAGACATGCAGGACACTGCTGGAGAAGCAAGGACGAGCTCATAAGTGATGTACTTTTATGGACTCCCGCGTATGGCCAAGCAAAAGCAGGATGACCAGCTAGAACATACATACAACAGCTATGTGAGGATACGGGATGTAGCCCTGAAGACCTGCCAGAGGCGAAGAACAAGAGGGAGAAGTGGCTTGAGAGGGTCAGGGATATCTGTGCTAGCAGCACGACATGATGATGATGATGATGATGATGATACTTATACAGATACAAATGCAAAAATTAATTCTGGCAAAAACAGGCGGACTCTGTTGTTCAGATACGAACCGTTTATTAACTTCTGTCTTCAGTTCTTCAACACGGTCTTAAAGGTCTTTCATAATCATGCAATGCTAACTCCCAACCCCAATATCTACACATCTCGTGGTGTTTAAGATCTTAATTCATCTCTGCCGGTAGAGATCCGAAAAACTTAACCGCCGCCGCAACGGTAGAGAACTCAATTCTCTGCCCCAAAGGCAGAAACTTAACTCAGTGACAGAGAACTCAATTCTCTGCCTACATGGTCCAATGTCAATCCTCAACTGACTCCTTTTCAATATCCTAAAATTCTCTGGACCATGTCTTCCGAGCATGACGTCATCCACACTCCAGCCTTATTCCCTATCTGGGGTTTATTATGACAATGATGCCATATGCTTTGCCCTCGAGCGTAAAACTGTACCCAATGACTGTGCACCTGAACTAAGAGCCGAATAGTTCAAAGCCCAACCAAACTGAATAATAAAATATAATTAATGAAAAATTATTAATATAAAAAAATCATTCCTTATTTATACTACAATAGTTCAAAATCTTAACAAACTGAATGATAAAATATAATCAACGAAAAATGATTAACGTAAAAAAAATCATACCTTAATTATCTAATAATATTTCAAAGCCTTAACAAACTGAATGATAAAATATAATTAACGAAAAATGATGAATAAAAAAAATCATTCCTTAATTATATAACAATAGTTCAAAGCCTTAACAGACTGAATGATAAAATATAATTAACGAAAAAGGATTAATATAAAAAAAGCATTCCTTAATTATATAACCAAAATATCAGGCAATAAATCTGACATCTGTACTTTGAAACAAAGACACAGATTCTGCTTGTTGGGGATGGTTCTTTAAGTCAATGTCTTCAACGAGGGCTTCGTATTTATCGAGCACTTTTGCCACTTATTTTATTATATTCAGCTTACCGATCAAGAAGTTTAATTTTGTCAAGTCGTC
>OY757906.1:41623191-41690691 GCA_963585895.1 Sepioteuthis lessoniana | reverse complement strand
AATGGCTTCCGAAGAAATAGATCCACGACCTCACAAATATTAACCATCCGCAGAATCCTTGAAGGTGTACGGGCAAAGAACCTACAAGCGACATTAATATTTGTCGACTTTACCAAGGCTTTCGACTCCATTCACCGAGGAAAGATGGAACAAATCCTACTAGCGTACGGCATACCTAAAGAAACCGTAGCGGCAATAACAATTCTCTATAGAAACACTAAAGTAAAAGTACGATCACCGGATGGAGACACAGAATACTTTGACATAGTAGCAGGAGTACTACAAGGGGACACGCTGGCCCCGTACCTCTTTATCATTTGTCTAGACTACGTACTTAGAACATCGATTGATAAAATCAAAGAGAATGGCTTCGAACTGACGAAGAAAAGAAGCAGAAGATACCCCGCAACAACAATTACCGACGCCGACTACGCTGATGACATAGCGATACTGGCAAATACACCTGACCAAGCCGAAACTCTTCTGCATAGTTTGGAACGAGCAGCAGCAAGCATAGGCCTCTATGTTAATGCACACAAAACGGAATATATGTGCTATAACCAAACGGGGGACATCTCCACTGTAGAAGGAACCCCACTTAAACTAGTAGACAAATTCACGTACCTAGGAAGCAGCGTCGAATCAACCGAAAAGGACATCGAAACGAGGCTAACGAAAGCATGGACAGCTATCAATAGGCTATCGATATGGAAATCAGACCTAACCGATAAAATGAAACGCAGTTTCTTCCAGGCAGCGGTCACATCGATACTGCTATATGGATGCACTACATGGACGCTAACAAAACGGCTGGAGAAGAAACTGGATGGCAATTACACAAGAATGCTGCGTGCAATCCTGAACAAGTCCTGGCAGCAGCACTCCACAAGACACCAACTGTACGGCCACCTGCCCCCTATCACGAAAACTATTCAAGTTAGACGAACCAGACATGCAGGACACTGCTGGAGAAGCAGAGATGAACTGATAAGAGATGTACTCTTATGGATCCCCACACATGGCCGCGCAAAAGTAGGACGACCAGCTCGAACGTACATTCAGCAGCTATATGAGGATACAGGATGTTGTCCTGAAGACCTACCTAGGGCAATGAACGATAGGGAGGAGTGGCGAGAGAGGGTCAGGGATATCCGTGCTACCAGCGCGATATGATGAATGATATATATATATTACAGCGTCTACAGCCGAGGAGAATTTCGACGTCGTATTCACATACGGGAACAAAGATATTAGCACAGAGAAAAAAAAAATATCATGATCTCAGAAATGGGCGAATCTGTGTCGGCATCTGCATGAAAAACACTGTCAATGCAACCACTCTAGGAAGGGGCAAGCTTTTTAATCCTCCGGCTTTAATATCACTAAACTGCATAGAGAAAATCCACCCAAAAATGATATGTGCTACATTTAAATGCAACTAATATTTTACAATCGTCCTTTGTAACAGTTCCACTAATACCAGAGAAAAAACGGATATCACCACTTTCTATAAGGAGTTATCTTCTCTTGTTCATCCTAAATGTGAAGACCTGGTCATAGGTGGATATATGAAGGCTCATGAAGGCAAAGGCAGAAATAATGAATTTCGTTTACACTTCTAACAAAACAGAAATGGTAAATATCTGGAAAGGTTTTTTTTTTTCTTGAGAACAAGTTTGTGCGCCTTAACACAAGGTTAAAAAACTTAGAGCATACTCATTTTTTGAAGGAATATTTTCTGATCACATCAAAAAATCGCTTTAGTCAACGTAGAAATAAAAAAAAAATAAACTAGCAAAGTTTCACGAAATAACTGGTTCTCACTTGTCAATAGTGATATAAGAAATTGTAATTATACGATAATAAGAAACACGCCTGATAATTTTCAGGAGCGATCTGAAGGACATATTCCAAAGGATAAATGTGAAAACATTGTTACTGCCCATATAGAAGCAGCAACCGAGTATATACCAACCAAACCAAGAGTTCCCTAGAAGTCAATAGCAGTTTGGAAAAAACGAAATAAATTTAAAAAAAAACAAAACAACCAATCAAATACTAAAGCAAAGTAACTCAAGAAACCTGAAAGAACTGATCAAAACACACCAAAAACAACAAAAAAAGAACAATAATTCCAAATCAGAAATTCGGAAGATTAGAATATATTGATAAGTATGAAAGACAGTAAATGAAATAAGCAGATGAGTTCGTAGGCGTCCAAAAAAAAAAAAATACATAACGACGGAAGTTTTCGAACCCCAGGAATCAGTAGATTGAGAGTGATCAGTGACACTTGACGTCACGCCGTTTTGGGGACTGACCCGGAGAGGAGGACCAGACGGTCCCAGATAGGTAGCCGTGTATTAGTCTCTCATGAAAGAAGTACGAAGAAGAAACGAAGATGATTAAATGTTTTAAGTCGGCTTTGTGCTTGCCTCTTGGAGGTAGAGCGAAGAAGTATGGATCTGAATATATCGTCATCACGTGGTTCCCTGTCCATCCGAATCTCTCTGTACTCCTATGGACCCCCACATATGGCCAAGCAAAAGCAGGACGACCAGCTCGAACATACATACAGCAGCTATGTGAGGATACAGGATGTAGCCCAGAAGACCTGCCAGAAGCGATGAATTATAGGGAGAAGTTGCGAGAGAGGGTCAAGGATATCCGTGCTAACGGCACGACATGATGAGGATGATGATGAAGCTTATACGTTGTCACTTTCCTTCTGCTAGTATACAACACCAAACTATCTACCCATAGCTGGTGGGTTCGGAGAATAGTTGAATTCACATCTTTCCCATGCTTGATGAAATGCGAACGGCTTCGTCTCGGATTTGAACTCGATTCGCCGTGTCCATGTCCCACAATGATAACCATTACACAGCGAGCGTTTCCACCCACACGTAGACAGACAGACAGACACACGAGCTGTGATTTGAATAAATGAAACTGAAGGTCTAATTTTTTATTTTTTTATATTACTTTATGATTGAGAATTCAAATTTTAAGCGATGTCATGTTTACAGCTGAACAAATTACTTGACGTGACTTTAAAAATACAGAGACTTAAGAACCGTTTACTCAAAGTGAAATGAACAATTAAATAAATATTTCCATTATAAGAATCTCTTTGGCATTCGATAGACTTCTTTTAGCGACATTTCGATTGTTCAAAGATCCACAGAGAAATTAATACGATGCGACGCTGCGCTGTCCTTTATATTGTAACATCGTTCATGTCCTAAAATTCTTTAAATTTTCACTTTAGGAAATAATGCTAAATCACAAGAAGCTAGACGTGATAAATATGGAGAATGTTGCACTTGAACAAGCCTGTGTTGTGCCTAAAAATTTCGTTCATGAAGTATCGAACTTAGGTTCCTATTTTCGGACACGTTTTTGATATCATTTTTATTTTATAAGGTGTGACAGATAAACCTTTCACTTTTAAAACTTTCACCTGTATGGAGCTAATTAGCTTTGGAAAGTATTAATGATAGCTTTATCTAGTTTATGTCTTACGATTTTCAAATCTGATGAGTTACGATTTTTGGCCCGGATCGGTGTCCACCGAGTGTTTTCTGATGAAATAATTTTTCTAGAACTCGTGAATTTGTAATTTCTCTCCATAGAGGAGTTTTCCGTTCTCATTTTATGTTACCTCAGAAAGACGTAGTTTCGGGTAGAATATCGATGCTTCTTAGGGTAAAACATTAAAGCTGGAACAGCATCAGTTCTCATGTGACAGTTGGAAATGTGTGAGGTATTTCGGTTTTATCCTGTATAAGTTGCTCTCTTTATTATTTACTTTATTTTAGAAATGTAGCCTTATGCGTAGAGTGTTCCCAGATTCTGTCCCGGGTCGAGTCATACCAAAGACTCAAAAATGGTACTTGATACCACCCTGCGTAACACTCAGCATTATGCGGTAAGGATCAAGGGTAAAGTGCAGCAATCCAGGGAATGGAGTAGCGCCTTCCCCTACATCTCGGTGTAGTAGGTATTGAAAAGGGAGCCTTCGGGTCACCCTCGACTAAGATCGCTAACTTTACTTCTTTGATCATCTCTTAGAAATTTTGCTATATCTCTATTTTTACTGTCAATAATAATGGGTGATCTACACAAATTAATTTATCTTCTTCTTCTTCTTCTTCTTCTTCTTCTTCTTTCACTATAAATGTTATTGCTCGGTTCCTGCATTTTTTGTCACTTCGTGTTGTATTTTAGATTTTTTCTTTCCTTCCAACTTATTCTACCCTCTTCCAAATCTTTGTCTCCTTTTTTTTTTTTTCCTTTTTTTTTTCTTTTTTCTCTTTACTTGGTTGATTTGAAAGGATTTCACGTGACTGGTGTTATGGCGCTCTCATTTCACCAATATGGCTGACGACATCACCACGAAATACTGACTATTGTTATAATTCATGACGTGAACAATGAAGTAGAAATGATATGATAATCATCTATAGGTTGCAGGTTCAATACTGACTACAAGTGAATAACAATACTGGAACACTTAACACTTGTACCCGGTTAAGGTTAATGGAACCAGAGCAGGCGACCCAAGTGTATTATATAAAGGACGTGGTTAGAAGTTCCTTGTAGGCTCCTGAGTTCGACAAGAAACAACTGAAGAAGGTCGGAGAACATATCGACCGAAACGTTGGGAATATAATAACAGAGATTAAAACAATAGTCTGAAATCACTGAATGATAAAACCAGAAATACTTAAAAGAAATATTCAACCGTAACAAATCTAGTGGCGAAAAAAAAGACAGTTACTCGAGAAAGAAAAATAACGACGCGTCTACCATGGTTTGCTATTCAGCAAACTTATCTCACCGCACTGTTGGCTCAAGAAGTGTATTCGATACTTTTTTACCACCGATTGATGTGGTTTGGGCAAACTACACCGAAAAAATAGCGATGGTTGGGAATCTTGTCTCTTGGAAGAATTCACGAGTGATGTGTGTTCGATCCTAAAAGATGATTAGGCATTATGGATTTTGCTACACAAGGCAAGCTTAATTGGCGCCCATCATAACAAAATGGTGAACAAGATTGTTTCGCTGACCAATTCACAAGCGGATTTATGTGTTCACTCCCACAGGACCACCCACGAATGTGGCTTCTGTCCGACTAAGTAAATCTCTGTATGTGGATGCTTAGTGAGATTGGTAACAAGTATATCTGCCGGTCCAATTAGCTAGTCTGGTGTGTTTGATCCTCGGTAGGGTTCTGTATTATTGTTACCCTGACTAGAGGAAGATAATTAATCAGTCATACAAAAACAAAATTTTTTTAAATATTGATTTGGGCAAGTGCTCTATGAATTGATGAAAGAATTAAGTAACTTGGAAAAAAGGACAAAATGAAAGAATAAGAAAGATGAAAATTAAAGAAAAAAATGAAAGGAGATGGGATTATTGAAGAAGCCTAGTTTGTAGCTGAGATTGTTGAGTATATTCCATAAGAGCCTTACTATTCTGAGGATTATGATTTTCCAGGAGGTCGGACAGACAAGCAGTCTCTCTCCATTTGGAATACTGGCACAGAACAATGATAATAGCTTTGTATTTTTCCTTCTTTGTTTTCTACAAGAGTGAAGAAGGTTTTGCAAATAGTAACAAATGACCGAACAATGTATCGTATGAATTGCGCAAAATATTCTAAAGGAAAATCAAATCCATAAAAAATCAAAGAAGAAAAACTATAAATTTGAAATAGAGACATAATCTTCAGGAAAGAAGTGAAAGAAAGGAAAATGTTTGAGAGATAAGAGGCAAATAATTAGAAAATACAAATTGTAGCAAAGGAATGATCGAAAGCAACGACTCCGTGATATTTATTTCATATAAAATTCATACACTGAATGTTATGAAAAATTATGATATGCATGAGAAAAATATCATTTGAGATATATATATATATATATATATATATATATATATATATATATATAATTTGTCATAGTTTAAAATAAAGATTGGAAAATAACAGTGATAGAGAATATATATGAGTTAGGACAGCGTACACACCGATCCAACAGCCCTTGGTAACAATCCGTTTCTCGCCTATGCGATCATCTGATGATGATACTTCTGATGATCACCTAGCTGTCAATCAACAAACGCCTTTGACTCCATGTGTACGTTGACAATACACACACACACACACACACGCATATATATATATATATATATATATATATATATATGCGTGTGTGTGTGTGTGTGTGTGTGTGTTTCTGTGTTTGTGTTTCCATGTATCTGGTGCTTAATAATTTCAGCAAAAATGCGTAAATAAGTCGTTGGTAAATTAATCATAATGCTGTCCTGTCTAAAAGCCGAACAGCATTATCTAAAATGGGTGTATTAAGACATTACTAATTTTGTAACTAAAAGTTTCATGTCTCAAAAGGAAGCATTCATCAGACGGGTTAGGGATGATACCGGAGATATACTAAAACATTAAATGCGAATAGTTGATTTCAGTTCCGGTAGAGGAAAGGAAATTCAAGATCGGACAGAGTGATAATATGAGATTTTGCTCAGTTAAAAAGAGAAAAAAATTGGCAGGATGTATGAAAATTGGGGAAACTGCGATGAACGAAACTAAAAACGAAAAATACACACATACACATGTTCGTGCATATATGTATAGCAGGTCTGTATCCATACATATTTTCACACGTTAACATGAATATATATATATATATATATATATATATATATATATATATATATATATATATATATATGACAACGGGGTTCAATCCTAGGTTAAGTCATATCGAAGAGTCATAAAATGGAACTTGATGCCTCCTGGCTCTGCACTCAGCATTAAAAGTTATGAATCAAGAGTACGTGAAGCAATCAAGAGAAAAGAGTAGCACTCTATCCTACACCTCAGTGTAGTAGCTATTTAAAGGGAAACCTTCGGGTCGTCCTAAGTTCGGCTATATATATATATATATATATATATCTGTTTGTAAAGGTCATTCAGCAAATAAGATAAATTTTGCCTAAGGTGTATGCGTCTGTTTGCAAAAGAACATTTTTCAAGAAAATTATTAGAGATCAGTCTTTCATGTTTTCGAAGACTTACGGGCTGACCTTATTTACTGGTACCTGGATCCGGAACATTTTCTTTACCCAAGAGTGAGTGTGAACCCACGACATGGACTGTTTTTTTTGGCTCATAATCGCAATGAGCAAACCCATGTTTAGCCGATTTGTAAACATTATATGACAACAACATATTCTTTTTCGAATTCCACGTGGTTTTCACTTCTCATTTCGCAAATATGTGTTGATAACCCTTTCAACAACTCTGGAAAACTCGTTTAGATTTGCGAGCATTTTGAACAGTCTCAAAGCAAGTATTTTAGAGAGAGTAAAATAATCAGGCTTTAGAAAAAAAAAGTCAGAGTTTACTTCTATAGAAAAACTCTCAATTTCTTTCAGCTTTTGTTAAGAAGAAAAAATTATATATATATCAAGACAATCACAATTCCTATAATGGACGTGCAAATAAAAGAACACTAATAAAAATTAGTGACGGCAGTAAATGTGGAAAACTTAATCTGGTACTAAATTTACCCAGAAAAAATTATTCATGGCTCCATTCAGCAAACCATATAGAGATTGCAAATGTATATATATATATATATATATGGTTTATACAATTTTGGTTAAAGGCCGCGGAAGTTTTTTTGTAATCTAATAATTTATATTCTCCTGCATTTTTGTTTGTTTATTTGTATCTGAGGCCTATTGATGGAGAAATTGCCCTGATTCTTGGAATCTAGCAACAATTCAAAGAGTAAACAATATATAATCATAAAAAGAAAGTTTTTGAGGTCAAACTTGTATAAGCAATAATACGAAAAAGTATACACCATATATATATATATATATATATATATATATATATATATATATATATATATATGTGTGTGTGTGTGTGTGTGTGTGTGTGTACTCTATTCGAAAAATTCTATTCCATTTTTAATTTCTCCATAAGTATTTGATCTTGATATAAAACAGGAACCTACAATTTAATCATCATCATCTTGTCGTGCCTCTAGCACAGATATTCCTGACTCTCTTCCGCCACCCCTCCCAATCGTTCATCACTTACAGCAGGTCCTCAGGGCTACACCCCGTATCCTCAATGAGCTGCTGTATGTAGGTGTAAGCTGGTGGCCCTGCCTTTTCTCGGCCATATGAAAGGGTCCATAGGAATACATCACTTTTGAGTGTGTCCCTACTTCTCCAGCAGTATCCTGCATATCTTGTTCGTGTAACTTTGATAATTTTCGTGATGGGTGGTAGGTGGCCGTATAGATGCTGCTTTGTGGGGTGTTTCCCTCCAGGATTGTTCAATATTGCTTGCATCATTCTTGTGTAGTTGCTGTCAAGCTCTTTCTCCGTCCATAACGTCAGCATCCATGTAGTGCATCTATACAGCAGTATCGACACGACCGCTGCTTGGAAGAAACTGCGTCCTATTTAAAAGCTATATCAACTCGATACTTTTTTTTTATTATTTAGCGACAGTGAAACTCAACAGAGTAAGTTTCTGTATCGTACTGTCTGCACATTTCAAAGGAAGGAGAGAAAAGATTTTTAAACATCGTTTCAGCTATGCATAGAAGTAAGGAATGAGCACAAAGAACCTTTCATATCTAATATATTTTATTTGGTCTTGGCTCCATTTTTTTTCTCTATGATCTCAATTTTTTTTAATGATGATTACCCTGTAAAGATCTTTAAATGGATGTAATACATGGACGCTAACGAAACGGGTGGAGAAAAAGCTTGACGGCAACTACAAAAGAATGCTGCGAGCAATTTTGAACAAGTCCTGGAAGCAACACCCCACAAAGCACCAGCTGTACGGTCACCTACCACCCATCACGAAAACTATCAAAGTTAGACGAACCAGACATGCATTACACAGCTGGAAAAGCAGGGACGAACTCATAAGTGATGTCCTTTCATGGACCCCCTCACATGGTCGAGAAAAAGCAGGGCGACCAGCACGAACCTACATACAGCAGCTCTGTGAGGATACAGGATGTAGCCCTGAGGACCCGCCAGAAGCAATGAGCGATTGGGAGGAGTGGCGAGAGAGGGTCAGGGATATCCATGCTGGCGGCACGACATGATGATGATGATGATCGTATATATATATATATATATATATGTATATAATGCACACACACATAGATACGGCCGTGTAGACGTACTTACCCTAACGCTGCGTACAAGCAGTTTGCAATACAAGGTGAATAGTTAAACGTTTAACATGTTTAAATTCAAAGTTTTTCTTCTCCTAGATAGATTGCTATAGTCTGCCTAACAATTTATCCATAATCTGTGAGAGAATAAATTAATTTATACATTTGCTAAGTGTATAAGCACTATGTGAAATTCTAGCAACCTCGCCCAGGATTTGAACCTAGATCTCCGTGCCCGTTTTCTACGAAGATGAACACAATACGAAAAGTGAATTTGTTTGTTTTTCTGAAGCCTTAATTATATAAACAATCTCGTCGATAAAACAATCACCACTTCGATATCTGCCTAATAACTTAGCCACACCAAAGATACAGTACTTGGTCAAATTGTTAGGTGGAGGTTATCATGTTCAGTAATTTTGATTGAGAGGTATGTAGAAGATTGCTAGGCCTATTCGACATTCTTCTCTCCGAGAGGCGCCTCAGCCAATGAACTCAATTTTTTATCGTTTTTCGTTGGGATAAGTACTGCTTAGAGGAAAGACCACCAAAACCAAATCTGCTCATTATAAGACCAGTCCAGAATCTAAGTATACAACCTGATGTTTACCAAGATTCTCCAACATGGGCAGGTTATAGAACAATGTCAAATTGTAAAGCAGAAGGTCTCTTTTGCAGGAATCCACGGTTGAGGGCAGTGCTAAAAACCTTTAGGTCACTGTTGGCATTTTATACATTGAGATGCAGGAAATGATCCTGACCTTTGTCTTTTTAGATGAAGAGGCAGTTACTGCTTGAAATAAGCCAAGTATTTCAATGTAAAACCGGGCCGGGGTCCAATTTCAAAGTGGTTGGAAGGCAGGATGCGATAAAAGATCAAATTTTTAGGCGACGAATATCCCGCCCATGGGCGCATGTTTGAATGCATTGCTAGAAATTGAATTAGCTCTGTTAATATTCCTACTGTTTGGGGGTATCTCATCCGTCAGAACCAGACCTTTGCCTTTGGATTACGGGGTGGCCTCTGAAGTTTAGATCATCAATGTACAGCCGATTCGGAACCGTAATTCTCGGCAAAAAAACAAGTTCTTAAGTAGTTTTCTGAATAATTTTACTTTGATAGTAACTTTTTTCAATAAAGTTCGTTAATGAGCATGATTTGCTATAAAATCGCTTATAAAAAGTACAAGGGTCTTTCAATGAATATGTGTTGACTTTTTGTTTGCTTGTTTTGTTTTACGACATATCAACCTCTTCGGTCATTAAATGCCGAATCAAGTTAGGGAAAATAAGTCGGAAAATAAATTCAAAAGAGAGTTCTTAGGAATTAATGATAAACTTTAGTTGGTTGGTTATTTGTTTTGTTTTTTTATTCGGAGTTTATTTATTGGAAATCATAAAAAAACTTGTGAAACATGTTGGGAAAGGGATCAGTTTGTTAGAGTATATCAAGTAAAGAAAGGGTTTATAGAATTAATTTGGTATTGTCGCAAATTTCTTTAGATTTTTGTGTATAACTTCACTGTTTTTAGTAATGATATCACATCATTTATTTCAGTGTTTTGTGACAGTTCCTTCATATTTTTTGCTCTTTAGAAGGTTTTTCTTATATGGGCTAGGTCTGTACATTCGATGAGAATGCACTTCACAGTTCATTTGGTCTGGCAAGCATAACACATTGGTTGTTATTTTCCTTCGAATAAGTAAGAGTGTGTAATCCTTGTATGACCTATCCAGAGTGTAGACAATGTAATTTCCTCTTTTCGGTTATTTTTGAAGCTTTGATTCCATTCCCCCAGAATGAGTTTTAATTCTAATAATTCATTATTTTCATAATTGTTCCAACGTTGTTGTCTTTGCTGTAGTATGTATTTATTTACTTTAATCTAAAAGTCTGTATATGGTATTTGGAATTTCTTTTCAGTTATTAGGTTTATGGTAGACCTAGCTGCTTTATCCGCTTGGTCATTCCCACTAATGCCAGTATGACTTAGGACCCAACATATATGTATATCATTGTCATTTGATACATTCTTTAATTTACAAAGTATTGATTTTTTAAACCTTTTTTTTTCCAATATATTTTTTATAAATGTAAACTCTGCCTTGTTTGTGATTGATTTATCGCAAAAAAACCATTTTTATCTAATAGAAAAGTATTTGTCTCGAGTCTATCCAAAATGACGGTAAGTTATATAGTGTGCTCCAGGCGTGAACAATTTTTTCGTGGCTGGAAAGTGCAAACCACGTGGAATTTACAAAATAATGTGTGGTGTGTACGAAGATGCATGTCCAAAGAATTTTTACAAATGGACTAAGGATGGGTTTGCAACTACGAATCTAAATAGAAAATAGAGTCCATTGAATGGAAACGCAGGATTCCTAAAAGGAAGATTTGCCGACAGTTTTCTGTTACATGAAATGATCGATGACAATGGATTTCCTTGAAAAAATTGTAACTGTAAACAGGGTTGTTGCCTACTGCTTTGGCAATTTTCACCTTCTTTTCTTAATGACCATGGTAAAAGAGAAAAATGAAACTGAGAGTGAAAAAGTATTCAAATTTAGTCTTTTTTTTTGTTTTTTTTCGTTTTGTTTAATAACCTATTTTGTTTGTTTTTGTGCGATTGCTTTGTTGAAGGCTTGTTTTGTTTTAGTTTGGTTGGGTTTTATGGCATATTGTCCCTTGTTGGTTATCTAATGCCAAAACATATATATATATATATATATATATATGATTTGTAAGTGAATATTTTAACGGTTACATTTTTTTAATAGATCAGGGCTCATTTATTTTCACACAGTAAAAGTATTTCAAGTATTGCAATCAAATACTAATAATTCTATTTAATAAAAAACATTTACCTTTACACTAATAATGCTATTTGCAAACAGCAAAAATCTTCCAAGTATTGTAATCTAGAACTAATAATTCTATCTTTTATTAATCATTTGTTTGCATACCAATGAATGGTTTTAGATATTTTTAACATTAGTAATTCATGTTGATGGCATTCATAATGATTCTCAATAGTGATAATATTGTTTATATATTTTACTTCTCGTGAAGCAGAAATGACAGTATACAAAAGTAACTTATTTACTTAATAAAAACCGAATCTTCAGTTTTTTCATTTAGTTTTTTCTTGTTGTTGCTGTTATATTTACGTACAATGTTATTACTTCTACAAATCTAAAATAAAAATTGCAATCGATAATCATTTATCTCAGAATATTTATACTCTAAATCCTTGCAATTATTATTCATGAACTCAGTGAAATTTTGCCGAGTACGTTTCGTATTCGTTGTAATGCTTAGAGTAATACAAAGTACATTACCTCAACATTCTTCGCTTTCTTAAGACATTCAACCCGGTGAACAGGCTCGGAATTTGATAAACAATCATTAACCTTAGTGGACTAATAACGTTTCTCAGTTTGATGCATTAGTATCTTGTATCTGGTTAAGTCCTGAAGACAGCACCCCACAAAGCAGCAGCTATATGGCCGCCTACCACCCAACACGAAATCTATCAAGATTAGATGAACAAGACACGCAGAAGTAGGAACGAGTTCATAAGTGATGTACTCCTGTGGACCCCTTCATATGGCCGAGCAAAAGCAGAACGTCTAGCTCGAACCTACATACAGCAGCTCTGTGCCAATACGGGGTGTTGTCCTGAGGATCTGCCGAACGCAGTGGACGATAGGGAAGTGTGATGGGAGAGGGTCAAGAATATCTGTGCTGACAGCGTGACATAATGATGATGATTTGCTTAATAATTATCATATTTACCAACCCCTCCGCTCGGGTAGGATATAACACAAGGTCAATTTTTAAGCGGAGTTTAACAGGTTTGAATTCAGAGTTTTCCTTCTCCTAGACTAGTTGCCTAACCAAGGCTGAAGAATTCAGTCTGCCCTACTATTTACCCATAGCTGGAGGGAGAATAATTGGATTCATAGCTTTCCCAAGGGTATTAGTGCTATGTGAAATGCAAACAGTCTGGTCCAGGATTTGAACTTGTGTCGCTGAGTCCATTTCCTACGACGATAACCATTGCACCACGCGCACATCCTCAATTTGGTTGATAATTACTCTCTTGCAGAAGACCCGTTTCGAATCAAGTAAATATAGGTATTAATATCTGTACGTATCCTGCACAAAACTCCAAAGTAAATATATTTTCATTGCATCAGAAAACTAAGAATCGATTTCTCCAGAAAAATTCCGTCTTTTACATTATGAAACACTTTCCCAACAGTACCAAATATAGATTAAATAGGTTAGTTGAAAATTTATTGAGTTAAAACTTTAGAAACTTATTCGCCTCGATAGCCATGCTGACATCATTTCCCAGTTGTCACTGTATAAAATCTCAGATGGAGGAGAGAATTTTACCAGCCATACAATTATATAGAAAAGGAAACCAGGTTATACAACATGTGAAGAAAGGTGAACGAAGCAAAGTTGGGTCAACGGCACACTTCACCAGATGCTGGACAGAAGAACCTCATAGCTCAACGTCCAGGATCAAATTATTCCGTTAATTAACTACTCTGAGAGTGGAGTTTATTGAAGAGAGAGAAACTAAAAACAGTAAACGAAATAATACTATGAATATAAGCCAAACTGCATATCTAAACCTCATAGCTCTACACGCGCATATACAAAAAGCGCGTTCTCTTGTGGTTGCAGCACTGGTCTACAGAGTCCAAACCCAACTTACTTAGATACAAAAACATTATCAATATAGCAAATTTTAACCTAGGATTTCTGACACATTAGATATAATATGCATGCAAGAATATACGAGGGGCCTTCAATAAGTTTCCATACTTTTTTTACACGCATTTAAAATTGTTGTAGACTCTTGAAAATTCACTCTGTTATTGCTATACATCTTATGAGATGACTGAACAATTTTTATGATTTCAGGTTCAAATCAACAGCTACAGCAGCAATTGGAATACACCCTACTAAAGCCTGATTGTCACAACTGGTGAATTTCAAAAATGCAATCGGGACGTGAGGACACTTTAGAAGAACGATATGCAATAAAATTCTGTTTTAAACTTGGAAAAAATGCTACAGAAACGTATGGAATGCTTCAGACTGCTTTTTGACCATCTCACATGAATTGAGCATCAGTTTCTGAGTGACATAAGAGATTCAAGGAAGGCAGGGAATCTGTGAGGGATGATGAGAGGTGTGGGAGGAGTAAGAAAGTCAATATACCAGAGTTGATTGGTCAAAAGGTTAGGGTTAGGGTTACTATGTTGAGGTTTAAAGGGTGTTCAGCAAGAGATTCCGTCGGGAGAGGCCAGCACACTTCAAATCGGGTCAGCGACATTTCCACCAGGACAATACACCAGTCCACAACTCCAATCCTTGTTACAGACTATTTGACGAAGATGGACATTAAGACAGTTCCTCAGCCTCCCTATAGTCCAGACCTTGGTCCCTGTGACTTTTGGTCATTCCCTAAGCTCAGAGGCTGTCGTTTTGCGACAATTGAGTAGATGAAAGAGGCTGTGACGAAGGACATTGACACGCTCACACAAGAAGACTCCCATGGGGCCTTCCCGAAGTTGTTGGAACGGTACAACAAGTGTATTGCAGCCGGAGTATATTACTTCTAAGGGGACTAGAGTTCCATGTGTGTACTATCAATCACAGTGCCCATACGAAAAAAAAAGTCTGGGAACTTATTGAAGGCACCTTGTAGATATTTCCATAGAGAACTGGAATGAAAATACAATAGTACCGGTAAGGGTGGGAATTTTGTTTCGTCATCTGGGTGAAAAATTCAGTCAATGCCACCATAAGATGTGTAAAAATGATTTTCGGTTCTTGTGCTTTAAAATAACAAAATGGTACCAAGAGAACTCACCCAAAAATTACATGGGCCACATTTAATGGTAACTCCTGCACGACGATTGCATATTTCTAGCATTCCCGTGATTAATTGGATACTACAACCTTCTACGACGAACTATCTTCCTTTGCTCAACAAAGTCCCAAATTCAACGATATAACTATCGGTGGAGACATGAATCCTCAAATAGGCAAAGATAAAAATATCAATTTTGATAGCGTAAATTGCAAAGTAGAAATGGCTAATATCTCGCTGATTGTGCACTCAGGAACGGTCTTCCATACCTAAACACGAAATCCCAAAAGCAGAAGGAAAACTATCAATAAGAAACATTCAAAATGACGCAATATGACTTTTCTAACTTACCAATAGATACAAGCAATGAATATACGGTACGTAAGGGAAACAAATTTCTAACCTTTCAGGTGACCTCTGAAATACATACGCTGAATGAAGAATATGAAAAATTTCTTACTGCTCTCATAAAATAAACCCTAGAGGGCATACAACCAAACAAAAAGTCAAATGTCGAGTCGTTAGTAGATTGGAAGAAATGTGATAATTTGAAAAATCATTCTTACTCAAAAAAGGGAACCAAGAAAGGTCAGCGAAAAAAAAACTTGAAAATGCCGTAAAAGAACTAGCCAACACATACCAAAACGATTAGAATATATTCAAGGCCAAATCAATGAAATTAGAAACGTGGTAGATGATAGACGTTCAAAAATATCATGACAGAAAAGAAATGAAGTGAGTAGAAAGAGGAGCACCTCGAAAGCAAATGTTAATGCCCCCAGCCAAGAAGAAAGACTTAACAAGTGGAAAGAACATTTCAGTCTTCAGTGAAACCCTCCCGTAATCCCCGACAAAACTATAAAAAATCACATTAATGGCCAACTAGACATCAAACTAGGACAGTTTATTGAAGCACAATTTGATGCATTAATTGAAAAAATTAAAAACAGAAAAGCTGACGGCCTCTCCATGATATACCCACTGAAGTAAGAAAGACAAGAAAATATTACAACATAAATAACCAATTATAACACGCAATCTATAGACAAAAGTCAAATGAAAATGGCCCAAAGGATTCACTCTTCCTTTTCTCGAGAAAGGCGACCGCGGAATCACTAAAAAACGCAAAGGTATAACTCTAACAACTATAGCTGCTAATTTTGTAAAACTTTGCATATCAATCGTATTTGACATGAAATACATAAAGTCTTAGAAAAAAAAGGCAGCTTTCGAAGGAATCGCTCCATAATATCACGGATCATCGAAGGAGTACGGACAAAGAATTTTGAGGTAATACTACTATACTTAGATGCCTCAAAGGCGTTCAATTCCATACACAGAGAAGAGATTTAATTAATACTGCTTGCATATGGTCTTCCTAAAGAAAGTCTTGCCGCTGTAATGATGCTTTACGAAAACACGAAATCAACGGTTCGCTTACCTCATGGAGACTCACTTCTTCGACATAGCCGCTGGTGTCTTTCAAAGAGATACATTAGCACCATATCTGTTTATACTACGTCTAGACTACGTACTTCGAACATCCATAGAAAAAAAAAAAGAAAAATAGTTTGACAGCGAATGAGGCACAATCCGTACTGCCTAAATAAGAACAAGCGGTAGCAAGTATATTCCTCTCTGTGAATAAAAAAAGCGTACATATGTTTTAAACTAAAAGGATCTCTGTCCACCGTAAGTGGCAAGACGCTGAAATCAGTTGTCTAGTTCACATACTTCAGCAGTAACATCTCATCTACTGAAAGTGATATCAGCATACGGTGTGTAATGCTATTGATCAAAAGGGAATCTAATTTATCCGATGAAATAAAACAGAATTTCTTCCAAGTTGTAGCTGGGTCCTTGTTACAATATGGATGTACCATATAGACACTAAGAAAACATGTTACAATATGGATGTACCATATAGACACTAAGAAAACATGTTACAATATGGATGTACCATATAGACACTAAGAAAACATGTTACAATATGGATGTACCATATAGACACTAAGAAAACATGTTACAATATGGATGTACCATATAGACACTAAGAAAACATGTTACAATATGGATGTACCATATAGACACTAAGAAAACATGTTACAATATGGATGTACCATATAGAAACTAAGAAAACATGTTACAATATGGATGTACCATATAGACACTAAGAAAACATATTACAATATAGATGTACCATATAGACACTAAGAAAACATGTTACAATATGGATGTACCATATAGACACTAAGAAAACATGTTACAATATGGATGTACCATATAGACACTAAGAAAACATGTTACAATATGGATGTACCATATAGACACTAAGAAAACATGTTACAATATGGATGTACCATATAGACACTAAGAAAACATGTTACAATATGGATGTACCATATAGAAACTAAGAAAACATGTTACAATATGGATGTACCATATAGACACTAAGAAAACATATTACAATATAGATGTACCATATAGACACTAAGAAAACATGTTACAAGATGGATGTACAATATAGAAACTAAGAAAACATGTTACAATATGGATGTACCATATAGACACTAAGAAAACATGCAGAGAAAAAAAAGCCTGAAGGGAACTGCATAAGAATGTTGCGTGCAGTTTTGAACAAATGCTCGAAAAAGCACCCCACAAAAAACTAGCTGAACGGCTCCCAGCCTGCCATCTCACATACTATTCAATTAAGATGAACAAATATGCAGGGCACTGCTGGAGAGGAAAGATAGAACTCATAAGCGAATTTCTCTTAGAGATTCCTACTCATGGACGTGCCAGTGTTGGCAGACCAACAAAGACTTATTTACATCAGATTTGCATGGACACATGATGCAGCCTAGAAGACCTCCCAAAAAGAATGGATGACAGGGATGGATGGTAATAGAGAGTGAGTGATCTCCGTCCTGTCATTGCGTTTTGATCATCATCATCATCATCATCCCATTACGATTCTAAGAGCAATTTTCATGAATGTTAATAATTAAGACTTTATACCATACTAAAATATTTTATAAGATTTATATATATAAATTAATGTAGTTACCTGATTTGATAGATAGATAGATAGATAGATAGATAGATACCTTACGAGACATTTTCTTTGTTCGTAATTATAATGGGTTAAAATAAAATGTCTGCGAGAAACCACCTAATAAAAATTACCTTCTAAACTTATATTCATATCTCAACAATAAAATGGAATCTGGAATGTTTATAGGTTTCTATCTAAGAACCTTTTGAATTGGCAGCCACAAATATTTACCACAAGAAAGTTAGTTTGAAAAGTTTTAAACGTCTCCATACTTTAATCACTTCACGTACAATGCTGGAATAAACTCTTGCTAGTAAAATAAACAGATCTAAAATAAAATAAAGAAAATTAATAAGAAAATAAAATCTAAATGTATTTACCCAACACTACTTCCATTGAGTCAGTGGATCTTAGAATATACAATCTGCATCCTCTGTAGAGAAGTACAACCAAAAACAAAGGGGAACTGAGTAGGACACTATACTCCATCTGATGTTGTGGCTCCGTTTCTAAAAATTAGGGGATCTTGAAAGAATTCATTTATTGCCATTACTCCCAGATCCACTTTGATCTGAAGTGGTAGTATACGTCCTGGTGTCATCTATTTGTTTAATAGATCTGTTTTAAATTATTGGTATTCGAAAAGAGTGTGTGCAAAAAACGCTCTTTAAAAACTATACAAAAATCTAATTTTTAATGGATCCAATCGGTTGGGGCTGCAGAACACACCGGCTTCATTTCGGCAGAGGGGTATGAAGAGCGTCCTGATATGATACTAAACAATCTAATGGTAAAGCTCCAGTAATTCTGGAGCTTAGGGAAATGCAGAGTGCCCCTTTCTTGCCATCGCTCCCAGGTCCAATCTGGCCCGAATCGATAGCACCTGATAGGGTCCAACCTATGGGTCACATGGAAGTAAACCGTATACTTATGCAAAACTGGATCGTTTCAAATGGAACTTCTTTTGGCATTTAAACGGTATACTTATGTTAAACTGAATTGTTTTAAATGGAACTCTTTTTACATTTATCTGAGTGCAAAAAAATTGTTCTTATGATAATCTTAATTGTTAGAAATACGACTGTTTATATGCATAAAAATGGATTTGGCATTAAATAATATACAATGGTTGATATGCTTTAAAAACAAACCATACCAAACCAAATATGAACGTACAATCAACGCTGTTTACCTACCTCAAAGCATAAATTAAACCTAAATAATTTGATATGCGGATGAAATTAATCAATCAATCAATCAATCAAAGAACTTCTCTGATACAAACAGTATGAGTGTATATGTTTTTGTAATGGCCTTCACCCGATGAGTATTAATCTGGGCCCACACATGTATTAATGCGCATAGTTTTTTCGGATATACGTGTACCACCACTTGGAGAACGGGCTAATGCGAGTATCACAACGTCTTAAGTGGTTGTCGGACCCTGTTGTAATCACGCCGTCATAAAAGTGACAAACAAAGGCTCCGTCTTGTTCATTAAACAGAAGTTTATTTGCTACTACACTTTCTAAGTAGCTGTCTTAGAGAAAGAAACAGAGTATGAAAACTGAACTGATCGCGTCTGAAAGGCAAAAAGAAGCAACATGTCATGAGGAGCGAAAGAGAGGGCAGACAGAAACCGTGAATTTTCTTTTCCATTGCATTTCCAATGGAATTTTTCGCTGATTCCGTCTCTACTGCAGCGCGTCTCGTGGGAGACAACTTTTCAGAGCTCACCTAAAACGGGGGCTGCAACCGTCGGCCATCTTCATATTGCTGCATCCAGTCTTCAACTGACTGTCTTTACCTTGTCCCGTCTCCCAACCAATTAACTTTCAAACCCGAGTCGTTCCCTTACTTCCGCTTGGTGTTGGAGTGAGGAATATATGCGTTTTCGGTGGTTCCTTACCTGCGCAGATTATTTGGGACCTCCAGTTTTTTTCTAGTCATTTCAAATTATCGTAGTGATTCACTCGTGATTGCCTGACCTACAACGAGAGCTTTGGCCTTACTCCTCAGAAAAATCAGACGGCCGTTCGTAGACTCTCTTTCTGCCTTTCTTCTTACTATTTTCTTCTCTCTCCTCCCCCATAAATAAGCTTCATGTTCTCTTTATAACTTGCACCATAAGCCGCTCAATCCCGTTACATAGAAATCTTCAAGTGGTCTGCAGCCACGTTCCTGTAACAGGTTTGAAATCAGAGTTTTTTTTCTCCTCGACTGATTGACATACTAGCGTTACAGAGTCTAGCCTGCCCTACTATTTATCTACAACAGAAAGAAAGGGTATTATCACTTTGGGAAACGCAAACAACCTTGCCCGAATATTTGGAGTCAGTCAGCGTGCTAATTTCCTTTGCGGATAAACATTACACAACGAGCGTGTCCTGTGACGTGACACAAGTCAATTTTCAAGCAGAATAAAGTTGGCTTGAAAGCAGAGATTTCCTTCTCTTCAACTCTTAAAATTTCTTGCGAGTAGATTGATAAATGTAATTGTAAAATTGGTTAAACAACATAAATAATATCACTCGACTTTTCGGCCCCAGTATCGTTTGATTTGTCACGATTTATAAAATCAACAAGCAGAGATAATAGATTCCTAGTGGATCGAGTTGCAGACTGAAAATATTTTTAATTCCCATCTTATCGATCGTTTGTACGGTTTCAGTCATATCTTTTTTCCTTCTGCTCCAGGAGATATTACCTGGGGGATTGTTTGATTGAAAAGCAGCAATGCAGATAAGGCTCAAATCAAATGATGGAAACAAAAAGAACTCGGCGGCACAGTAGGATGAAATTCCAGTCAAAACCAGAAAAGCAAAAATACATCAATGGATCTAATGCTGATATGGAAAATAAAAATAAAATCTTTATACAATAATTAAAATATTTCAAGAGGGTTGATTCTTTGAACATTTATGTATTAGGTATGTGCACAAAAAACAGCTCAGTTATTTTTTTTTATTTCTATTCTTATATAAATATCTTATCTAGACATATTGTATTGTCTAAAATAATAAATGATATGATATGATATAATATATTATAAAACATTATTTGTATTCACTGACCCGGCTTTCTGACAGTCTGTTTCATGATATTTGCGATATTTAAATAAGCTCCGTCTACCTTCCCAGAATATCTTGAAACTAGTTGTAGATAACCAGAAGTTATTTCAAAATCGGAAATAGCGTGAAACATACTGTCAGCTAAGTGTTATCTAACATAATATACATGGAGGTCGTTCGAAAAGTTCTAGGCTGCACCCAAAAAGAAGAATCATGGCTGAACATTTCGGTGGGATCAACAGATTATCCCTTCTTATAAAACTAGGAAAACTAATTCCGATTTCTCTCCTAATGTATATGTTGATGAGGCCCATTCAAAGATGAGAGTAATCATATAGTATCGGCAAACGAAAGGTATGACACCCAAGGGAATCCAGAAAAATATGGTACATATATTTGTCGAGGATTTCTCTACCAATGCAACTACGAAGAAATTGGCTGCGAAATTCAAGTGGGAGAAAGCCAGCGCAAAAAATGACCTTCAGTCAGATCTTCCAAAACTTCAACCACTGACGAACAAGTTGATGCCATTCACTGTATAGTTTTGGATGACAGACGTCTTACCGTCCAGCAGAGTGCTAATTTCAGAGACTTTACTTCTGGTTCGGACCACACAGTTTTAACTAATATCATGAAGATGAACAAGATTTGTCCTAAGAATACTATCACCAGAGCACAAGTTGAAAAAAGTAGATATTTTCCGCAGAGATTTGACATGCTCCCAAACTAACCTTAAGAATTTCTATCGCAGATTAGTAACTCAAAAGGAAACCTGAGTTCACCACTTCAAACCAGAATCAAAGATTTAAAACAAGCGGTGAAACCTGAAGAAGTTGAAGCTTCATGATAGACTACCTGGAAAAAAGAAAAATTTATAATAGTCAGTATTACGCATCAGAATTAAAACAACTAAAGGAAGCAGTCAAGTTGAAAGGCAGAGGGATGCTGAGGTAGTGTGTGCTTTACCTCCAGATAACGCACCCATTTACGCTCATGAAGTATTTGAAGCAGCTAACAGTAGCTTTAAATTGCTGCCTAATCTGCCTTTCAAGAATTTCCTTTTTTCCTTTTTCCATACCACAAATCCCATATACCCAGTCACCATCTTGTAAACAATGATAAGGTCACATCTGCAGTGGAGGAGTTTTTAGATGATCAAAATACTACTTTCTTATATGATGAAATTGAAATATTTGAGAAGTGTATTGATTTCAAGAGGGATTACTATAGAAAAATAATGAAAATTTCGTTTAAAAACCTTATTTCTCTGACCACGTCAGGGTGAGGCTTAGGACTTTTTTGGAAATACCCTCGTACAATATAACAGACAAATTCTATTATAAATACAAAGATCATAACAAAAATTAAAACACACTCATATACACATACAAACGCACACACTTATTTATATATATGTATCATCATCATCATCATATCGTGCTGGCAGCACGGATATCCCTGACCCTCTCTCGCCACTCCTCCATATCGTTCATCGCCCTAGGTAGGTCTTCAGGACAACAACCTGTATCCTCACATAGCTGCTGAATGTATGTTCGTGCTGGTCGTCCTGCTTTTGCGCGGCCATGTGTGGGGATCCATAAGAGTACATCTCTTATGAGTTCATCTCTGCTTCTCCAGCAGTGTCCTGCATGTCTGGTTCGTCTAACTTGAATAGTTTTCGTGATAGGGGGCAGGTGGCCGTACAGTTGGTGTCTTGTGGGGTGTTGCTGCCAGGACTTGTTCAGGATTGCACGCAGCATTCTTGTGTAATTGCCATCTAGTTTCTTCTCGAGCCGTTTTGTTAGCGTCCATGTAGTGCATCCATATAGGAGTATCGATGTGACCGCTGCCTGGAAGAAACTGCGTTTCATTTTATCGGTTAGGTCTGATTTCCATATAGTCGATAGCCTATTGATAGCTGTCCATGCTTTCGTTAACCTCGTTTCGACGTCCTTTTGGGTTGATTCGACGCTGCTTCCTAGGTACGTGAATTTGTCTACTAGTTTAAGAGGGGTTCCTTCTAGAGTGGAGATGTCCCCCGTTTGGTTATAGCACATATATTCCGTTTTGTGTGCATTAACATGGAGGCCTATGCTTGCTGCTGCTCGTTCCAAACTATGCAGAAGTGTTTCGGCTTGGTCAGGTGTATTTGCCAGTATCGCTATGTCATCGGCGTAGTCGGCGTCGGTAATTGTTGTTGCGGGGTATCTTCTGCTTCTTTTCTTCGTCAGTTCGAAGCCATTCTCTTTGATTTTGTCAATCGATGTTCTAAGTACGTAGTCTAGACAAATGATAAAGAGGTACAGAGCCAGCGTGTCCCCTTGTAGTACTCCTGCTACAATGTCGAAGTATATATATACAGAGAGAGAGAGAGAGAGAGAGAGAGAGAGAGAGAGAGAGATTCTTTGAACACTAATATATCAGGCACGGGAAAAAAGCGTACAACAATTCATTTTTTTTTTCTTTTTTGACTAAATATTCAGTTTATGAGACACACAAATATAATAATCATATTCACTGACTTTATGATGGTTCTCTTCACGGCATTTTCAATTTTCAAATAAACTCCGTTTATATGGCTTGAGACTATAAAAATTAACCTTGTCTAGATTCCATAAAATTGATTTGTTGATAACATTTATAATTATTGACGATAGCAATAATGTTATCAATTTTAGATTTAATTTCTCCCGAACATGGACACAGGTTTGAATGCTGTGTTAAAATACATTTCAGTTGAATTTTCTGGGTATATGTGTTGTGGTCAATTTTAAATGTGATTCGTTTTAAATGTTAAAATTTAAGATGATTGTTAAGATCTAAAACTCGGGCAAATCCAGTAAAATTATCAAAGCGCTCTTTACACAAAAGCACAGAGCAAAAAAAAATAACGTTCCAATGAATGATTATTAAAAACGATTTTACGGTAAAAAAAAAAAAAAAGATAAGCCTACTCGCGACTGGGAGTTCCCGCAAAACAATGTTCATGTTAGTCTGAACAAACGCGTCTGAAATTTTCTGAATCAATTTTAATTCTACTAAGTATACAATGATACAAGTATACAAGGAATAATGTTACAATATAAAATAAATATACTCACACAGCTGAAGAAGCAGGGACGCGCTCATAAGCGATGTGCTCCTATGGACCCCCACATATGGCCGAGCAAAAGCAGGACGACCAGCTCGAACATACATACATACAGCAGCTATATGAGGATACGGGATGTATCCCTGAAGACCTATCGGAGGCGATGAACGAAAGGGAGAAGTGGCGAGAGAGGGTCAGAGATATCCGTGCTAGCGGCACGACATGATTATGATTTTCAGATGAATCCATGCTATTGCATCTGAATTCTGTTGAGTTCTTTTGAATTTTAGTATTTCTTTTTGTTTCCATAATTTGATTTAAGCCTTATCTGCTTTTTAAACAAATAATATATAATATTATATTCCAAGAGGAATAAAAGAATGTTTGGGAAACAGCGTGAAACAGACAGTCGTAAACGAGACGAATATTATATAATATCACATATACAATATAATTACTGAAGAATTACTGAAGAAATGCAGAACATTCGAAAAATAACACACACACACACACACACACACACATATATATAGAGAGAGGGAGAGATAGAGAGAGAGTAAGAGACAGTCAGACAGGCAGAGAACATCAGAAAGAGAGAGAGAGAGAGAGAATCAAAATTAATGCAGCAGTCCCTAATATAATTTAATGCACACACACACACACATACATACATATATAAATATATATATATATATATATATATATATATATGAAGAGAGTGACGGAGACAGAGAAAAGAATTCCGAGAAGTTTTGGATTAATCTTGCAGAGACTTGTAAGCGATGGAAATGACCACACAGTCGTTACTAAACCACCAAGAAATCGGATATGCCTCAACTATATCAGAGTAGAAATACATAATCACTTCAGAAAAACAGTACATTAAAAGTTTTGCGCCGGGGTCGATAACGACGTAAATCTCAAATTGAAAGAGTCTAAATCGATTCAAAGGGATCAGTGTCAGGAATTTACCCCGGAATACAGGATTCCAATCGGCCCAAGTTACGATCTTTGAAAAACAATCGTCTGAACTTCAATTATGTTAAACATTTTCTAGACTTCCCCGGTGGAGTTGACGTTGTCATTTAATGTAGAGCTAACTTTCCTGAATAAATGCTTCATTCCTGAGCTCTTGTACACTGATTTTGCGGTTGAATTGTCCGTTCAGTTCCATGATCAATGTCTTCATTTCGTCATACATACCTCGGTAGCAATATCACATCTACAGAGTGTGATATCAAGATAAGCATAAGAAATACATGGTCTACTATCGACAAGTTATCGTAGTGTATACGCATATGCATGCAGATGTAAGCAGAAACATAATCAAACATATTGACGAACTTCAATGAACGAACGAACACCTTCTTTATAAAAATATACCGCTCACACTTTATTCGAAAGGGTTCATGTTGGTTTTGTGTGAGAGGTGAGTTGGAGACGGAGACACAATGCAACATATTGACCCAAAGTTCTTCTCGCGACCACATCAGCACTTCTTCCTCATCTTGGCTGAGCTTCTCAACCGGGGGTCGCTGAGGGCCCAAGCCCTCTGTCTGGAGCTAGTTCTCACTCCACGGGCATCCTATGTCCAACTGCGACTGGAACTGACTCAAACTGACGGATCCAAGCCGTCTGTGGCACCTGTTTTTGTAATTGTTTGACATCCACATGCTTCCTGTGGGCGTACACATCTGCACCGAATTCAACCACGTACACAGTTCAAGGTGATATTCCGACATCCTCGACCGGATGCACCGGCCTCACTATTCTTCTGCTTATTTACACAGGTGCATTTCTTGATTGACGGCTCGTTCGCAGATCGATATGTTACAATCGACCATATAATAAACCGATGTCTCTGATGAAATAAAATGGTAATTATTTCTGGTTATAACCGTGTCATTATTAATTAATGGTTGAACCAACAAAAAATTAACGGACTGTTTAATGAAAAAAAAACAGATAAGAACTTCACAAAAATACTGCTTTAAAAAGATCCTATAAGCAGCACCTAATAAATCAGCCGCTTTACTGTATCTTACCTCCCATCACCCAAACCATTCAAGTAAGACGAAAAAGACAGGGGGAGAAGAATTCATGACAATGTTCTTGCGATGACCAGCAAGGACTTTCATTAATCAGCTTTGCGTGCACCCTCGACACCGCCAAGGGGACCTAGTGAGATCTAAGGATGACTGGGACAGATGGGGAGAGATAAAGGGGTAGACAGTCAAGCTAATCAATGCTATCAGTATGGAAAGTTACTAAGCTTTTTGCTTAGGTGTAGCACAAGGCCACATGAAAGGGGCACCCAATGAGACTCGAACTCACTCGTGTAGGTTTGCTAGTCGAGCTTGCTAACCATTACACCACCAGAGGCGCCTCCATGCTATCAGTATGACGATGTGTATACCATTGAATCAACGCTTGTTTATTGGGCTTACGAATATCTTTAAAAAATATCTAGGCATCAATTAGTGAGGCAATATTTTACCACTTCTAATTAATCGGCAACAAAACTTATTCACATTTCTGTCTTAAGGCCCATACAAAGATGGGAGGTGAGCGACTATTTTAAAATTTCTGAACGACACTCGTATTTACGTTCACGGAAAAAATTTTTAAAAGTCAATAATTAGATGACGATTTCAAATCTCTATCACACATTACTACAATAAGATAGAAAAAGATCAGAGGATGGTGATGCTGCAACATATTGCTGGTGTGGTTTAGTGTAATTATGCTTTGATTCCGAAATTATCCCACACCCCTGTATAAATACAGTATGTGGGCTTTGTTGGGATAAGCTCTATGTCTTTCTCAGCATGTGTATGAAATATGTATATATATATATATATGTATAAAATAAATTTTCTAAAAGATGACTGCCAAGGTTTATTCAAATATTCTGTTATCGACTTCCATTTCTCTTCACACAACATGAGATAAGCAATTTTCAAAATTGTATAAATATTTCTCAAACAAAATATAAGAAATCTTAGGCGAAAACAAGTAGAACTCACTAAAAAATATTAAAACAGGTTCTCTTTTGGTCTTTTATATATGTATACCTGGCCATTGCCCTAATGGTAGAGGGATCCTCAATAGTCTGGGAGACCAGGGTTCAATCTAAGATCTAGTAATACCAAAGACTCAAAAATGGAACGAGATGACGCCTTGTTTAGCACTCAGAATTATAAGTTATGGATCTAGGGTAAAGTGTAACAATCCAGGGAATGGATTAGGGCTCTCCCTTACATTTTGAAAGGGAGCCTTCGGGTCGCCAATATATATATATATATATATGTACTTTGCTCTAATAACTGTATTTCCGAAAGAGTTTTCCTGAAGATACTTTTCAGAGAAACTCGGAGTAGGCTCCTTTTACGTCTTCGGTTCTCTGAACATTTCAATGTATGTATTGATTATTTCAATATTTAAGACTCACATGGTTACTTTCTCCGATAAAGTCTGTATTTTGACTCAGGCATTTTTCCCGATACGGTGTTTTCTTTTTTTCATGATATATATATATATATATATATATATATATATATATATATATATATATATATATATATATATATATATATAGAACCTTCTTGTCGAATATAATTCGTTCCAAAATCATGTTCAACGTCAGGTTTGTTTGAAAACTGTAACAATGACGCCTAGTTAAACTCGGCTAGCCCGTTCGACTATGTTCGGTTTGCCACAGCAGTCATTCGCACGCTTTCCATTTTAATGGGCTTGATTCGAGTGTTCGAGCACTGAGGCGTCTTTTACTAAATTGTTTTTTTTTGTTTTGGTTTTTTTTTTTTGTTTTTGTTTTTTTTGGGGGGTTGAACTCTGAATTGCTCGACCGGAGAGTCGTTCAATAACCGAGGTTCCTATCTGTCTCCAGCGCTCTGATTATAAATTAATTTAGAAATGTATCACAGCAGATTTATGTTCTATATAATTATTCAAATGGACAGGTTTTTTTTTCCAAACTAACAAACCACCTATTCTTTTTTGCCTTAATATCTTATGACGTGATATAATCAATTTTTATGAAGCTTTTGTATGGTTCTCCACACACAGACACAGACAGACAGATAGACACAGACAGACAGACACACACACACATATATATATATATATATATATATATATATATATATATATATATATATATATATATATACATATTCTCTGTGATATCATTGTATAATTTCAATTGCCAGTTATACTGAGGAGAGCGCTATATAGGAAATTTTATAGTATATATATATATATATATATATATATATATATATATATATATATATATATATATATATAATGAATCATTCGCAGATAATATTACCCCTGGCAAATAGCAGACTGAAACGATGTTTTTCTTCTTTCTATTTTGTATTGTTTTTTTCACCAGTAAATATTCTAATAACTGATAAAATGCAAAACATTTTTATTTGATAAGTCAACTTTTTGGCTTCAGAGAATATACCTTAGAAAAGCTTGATTACATTATTCATATTCATTATTTGATTTTTTTTTTCCAGTAAATGCAGAGGAAGATACCGTAGCATATCACGGAATGAAATGGGTTGGCGGTAAGTCTTTGAGCAGCAGTAGCAGCTATGCTATTTACTTTGCCAAGTGGATCTAAGGAAGTTCTTTGAATTTTTCCATGACACCTCGTTTCATCGTGACATACAGCAGCCACTCGTCCACCAGATCTTTCTCCTTATGATTACTTCCTCTGAGGATATATGAAGACTCAAGTCGTTAAAAGCAACCAACGAACAACTGATGAAAAAATCTTGTTATTCATCATGAAATCAGAGCAGCACTAGAATCAATGCTTAGGATATTACAGCAGAATTTCAGAGTGAGGCTTCAGGAGGAAGGTTTTAGATGGGAAGCTTCAGGAGTGTAGTGTTCAGAAGCACGAGCATGTCAACGATCAGTCTGTCTGTGGATGACAATATATATATATATATATATATATATATATATATTACATGGTACTGTCTGTGACCCTGGTTTGCAATCAGAAATCGTCGGACAGAGTGGAGGTCTTTTAAGAAAACGATTACTATGTTAATTTTTTTAATTTGAACAGTGGGGTTATTTGTCTATATTTGTGTGTTATTGAATGTTAATATGTGTATATGATGTCGCTCTTTCTTACATATGTGCATATATTTGTGTATGTACTGGTATGCATATTTACATATTTACACATATTTCCGCTGTCTGTTGGTGGGAACGAGTGGTACAAAGGAAGATAGTGTGAGAAGAGAAGAGTGGGTGAGGGAGGATGAAATTTATTGTTGCAATCAGAAATTGTTTTTCTTTCTAACTTTATGGTAGTTAAAGGTTTACTTTGATTTGAATAGGAAATATCTGTTGTTTTTTTTTTGTATGTTTTATTGGGTGATGAGGATGATTAAAACTAAAATCATTATCACGTTACCATTTTTTAAAATGTGGTATAGTATTTATGGGCAGGTAATAAAAATGATTGGTTTTGGTGTCTTTTGCAACAATATATATATATATATATATATATATATATATATATATATATATATATATATATATATATATATATAATAACAATACCATAACAATATTTACAAAAATATATCTGTAAAAATATAATTCATATATATAAAATAAAAATAGTAAAATAATGAAATCAACATTTAAGGTCATAATGCTTTCTGACAATACTTATGTGTATTCATAACGCAATAATATGAAAAAAATAGTGTTTATAATTATTGACAATACTAAAATATTATTTCGTTTTACTGGCAATACTTATTTGTGTTCATAATGTGATTATGTGAGGAAAATGGTACTTACTGTCGATACTAACGTGATGATGATTTTTGTTTTAATCATCATCATCACACAACAAATTTTCCAAAAAACAGACATTTCCTATTCAAATCAAAGTAAACCTAGAGCTTCCATAAAGTTAGAAAGAAAAAGAAAATCTGATTGCAACAATCAATTTCATCCTTCCTCACCCACTCTTCTTCTCTTCTCACACTCTCTTCCTTTGTCCCACTCGTTCCCACCAACAGACAGTGGGAAATTGCGTAAATATGTAAATATGCATGGCAGTACATACACAAAACTACGCACATATGTGCACACGTGCGACAGCACATGCATAAACATACTAACATTCAATAACATACAAATGCACACAAATAACCCCAACTTTTCGAACAAAAAATAACCATATTAATCTTTTTTCTTAAAACTCTCACTCGGTCCGACGATTGGATGAAACCCAGGGTCACAAACTGTACCATGTAATATATATATATATATATATACTGTCATCCACAGACAGACTGTTTCGTTCTATCAGTACTCTACAGTGTGACTAGACACGGAGGACGCTCGAAGCCGGGATCAAAACCCGTCCAACTTTACGTTAGACTAAGTTTCAGACCTCTCGGCCACAAAGCGGACCACGTTGGCTAAGGGAATTTTGAAGGTATTTATTTAGCAACTGCAGCAGCAGCCGTTTGTTTACATTTTTTATACCCTATCGGCTACCAGAGTGCTCAATTCTTTCGAAGAGCTTTGCATTACGCTAGCAGCGGCCGACAATTCCTTCACCGGAGTGCTCAACCCACATGGAGGAGCGTATATATATATATATATATATATATATATATATATATATATAAACAAAGAGATGACTTTATCAAAATAAATTGTTTACTATTGTCTAAAAAGTAAAGTTACATTTTGAATGGGATCTATTCTGCCTTTTATATTTGGCTTGGAACTGTACATCTGATTATTCTGCCGGATCATATAGATAGATAGATAGATAGATAGATATCATCCATAAGTAAGTAAATTTGGCAAACTTAGACATGGGTGACCCGAAGACCCTCTTTTCAATAGCTACTACACCGAGGTGTAGGGGAGGGCGTTACTCCATTCCATGGTATGGCACCCTCCCCTGGATCACTCCAATTTAACCCTTGATCATCACCTAATAGTGCTGAGTGCTTAGCAAGGTGGAATCAAGTACCATTTTTGGGTCTTTGGTATAACTCGATCTGGTATTGAACTCCGGTCTCCCGGACCATTGGCGAACACTCTACTCATTAGGCCTATATAGTTGTGTGTGCATGTGGGGAGATGTATCAATTCCGACTGCTTTCAGCCTTCAGTCATCATCTGCCTGCATTTATTTTACGAGTGAAAGTGTATGAAATGTTATTCCGTGTTCGGAGGTGAATGAACGCCATAAGATTTGTTTAATATGAGAACGAAACCTTAAAATTTAACGAATAGATATTTTGCGTTGCGATGATTACAAATAGTTTTCAATGCTTTTTTATCGAATATTTCGTAAACCATAAATTTCAGTCTAAAGGAAAATAAGTTTTGAATAATTAATTTTCTAACATTTAATAAATACTTGAGAGTTGAAATGTAATTTTTTTCAGTCGTTGAGTTTGTTATTTCGTCGTTTTCACGTGAGAATTTCAAAACATTTTATCTCTGTATACACATCCCTCCACAGGAACAGCATTCAATAAAATATCAATTGTTTAAGCGATTAACAAGTTTGACTTCAGAGTTTTATATCTTCTAGACCTACTGACATACCAAGACTCAAGGGCTCAGTAAGTTCTATTGTCTACCAAATAATTGGATTCATATCGTTCCAAGGCATATTAGCGCTATGTGAAATTAAAGTAGTCTCATCTATGATTTGAACTTAGCTCACCACGTTCATTTCATACGAGGTTGACCATTTTTCCACAAACCTCTCTCTCTCTCTATATATATATATATATATATTGTCCATTGGAATATCATGAGCTTTACTGAGATCTATCTTTTGAGAAACTATAATTGGAAGAAAAACTATATTAATGTAACATAGTGACCCTCGACCCAGCCGTCAATCAAGAAACAGGTGCATCCGGTCGAAGACATCAGGCTATCACCTTGACCAGTGGACGGGTTGAATTCGGTGCAATTGCAACGCCTACAGAAAGCAGGTGGATGTCAAACAATTATATAACCCAGTGCTACAGACGGTTTGAGTTAGTTGGAGTCAGTTGCAGTTGGAGTTCGAGTTGTAGTTCGAGGCAGTGAGAACCAGCTCCAGACAGAGGGCTTGGGCCGTCCTGACCCCGGTTGAGCAGCCCAGCAGAATGAGGAAGAAGTGCTGCTATAGTCAGAGGAACTTTGGGTCAATATGTTGCAGTCTGTTCCGTATCCAACTCACCTCTCACACATAACCAATATCAACCCTTTCTCAACCTTTTCGCAACACTTTCGAGAATAAAGTGTGAGAGGTATATTTTTCTAAAGAAGTGTGTTCGTTCGTCATTATTGTTGATTATGTTTCCGCATGTATATGTATACGTATAGTTGTATCATGGTTATACAACATTAAGAAAGATGATACAATTGTCAGTTGACTTGAACTTCATATTTAAAATGAAAACCCATTTCTTCGATGTTTCATTTAACTTTCAAAAGTTAATGTTTCATCATTTATGTAGCCAAATAACACAATTTATCAGAGAAAATAACTGTCCTTCGACAGTACCTGAATAAATTGAAAAAAGCATATCCAAAAGAATATCTTTCTACTCCAGCTATAGAGAAGACATCAATATATATATATATATATATATATATATATATATATGAAATGGCTTTAGAAATAGATGATATACTGGAGAAATGTAATATGTAAATAAAAATAAGAATAACAAATATTTAAATAACCACAATAGAAATAAAAGAGGAAAACATGATTTTGTTTAACGTTCCATTCAACAAAGTTGTAAAAAAAAATTAGGAGAATATTCCTCAACTCAAGTGACGGGAACTTACCCGTGGGCAATTTGTTAAATAAAATATTTAACAGAAATTCTGTTTACAGTTGTACAAAAATTATTTTACAACTAAAAATAAAAGAACAACTTACCAAAAAACGCAGGCAAATGGAAGCACGAACATGATTTTGTAACCGTAGATGTTAGAATGAGAGTTTAGTTAATTTTAGATACTTGATTGAACATTAAGCTTGCTAAGAACCGAAGAACTGAAAATGGACACAGCATGGTTATATAATGGAGCAACAGTGGTGCCCTGGAACACAGAGATTATACAATCACAAAACTTTTCAAAATTGATATTATGGTAAATATTTGTCATTATGTAAATATAAGTGGATAGGGTAGAAAAAATAAGACGATGGTAATCTAACGTGAGTTGATAAAATGTACCGAAGTAAGTTGGACATGATCAAGAAATTATAGATTGCTTTTGGAAAGAAAATTATAAATTGTCACTTTCCCCGAACATGGCTAAATGCTGAATGAGATATCTGAATTGATGAGTAAATGCAGACTCATTAAGAAGCATTCTTTATGTTCATTTTTAGCAGGTTGTTGATAAAAATGAAAATACAAATAAAGAGAATTAAAATAGTGGCTTCTTCAAGAAATCATATTTTGTAAGTGTGAACTGCGAATGTCATTCTTTCAATTTTATATATGGAGTGGTGACGGAGTTAGAGTTATTGACAGTCTGAGCAAGATTTTAAAACTCTAACACACACACACACACACACATATATATATATATATATATATATATATATAACTAATGCGTGCAAACATCACGGATTCCCTGGCTCTCCTTCATCGGTCATCTCTCTTGGTAAGTCCCCTATATAGCATTCGGCGTCTACACAGTGCTGATTGATGTTTTTGGTTGGTTGATTGGTTGGTTGGAACGGCATATCAACCGTGTTATTTAATGCTAAATTCTGTTTTTGCATATATTAAGCCTCGTACTTCTAAATGAATAATTTGATGGTAACATTTTAAGCAAACAAGAGCTCATTTGTTTGCCCGCGACTAAATGGTTCCACGTATTGCTATCTAATACTTACAATTCAATTTAATATCGGCCATTTGTTTGCAGACAGTTAAATGGCTATTGTTCGTAAGGTTTTGTTGGTTTTATGTCATATCAAACATAGTAAGTTGTTTAATACCAAGTCTTGTTATGATTTATATATTAAATACATACGATTTGGAAACATTTTGCTTATAACATTTTTAAAGAAGCTCATTTTTCTTCAGCATTTCTCTCAAATACGAATCATACCATTTACTTTTAATCATTTGTTTGCACACAGTTAAATGGTTCCGAGAATTGCTATGTAAGAGTAACAATTTAACCTCAGTCATTTTTTACATACATTTAAATATATATGCATAATATGTAAGAAATTAACATTTTAAAAAAGGTTTGCCCACATTTAAATGGTTTCAAGTATAATTGTTATTCATGATCTATTCTTGATTAAAGCAAGCAACTATGCGATCTGTGTCACTACCCATACTTTCTATAATACACGATCTTTGTAGAGGTTTTGTTGATCCCTAATCATTGCACTGTTTATTCATTCTTATTGGTGACTTGGTTCTTCATTTTGTGGGAACGGTATGAAATTTGGTTGTGGGCAGTTTGAATGCACTCCCTGGTCTTTCATTGTTCACTTTTGAGTTCTTCTGTATTTTCCGGCCAGGCCAATCAGAGCTTGTGTTTTTTTGTTTAAGTTGTGCTGGTTTTATGATAGACACATTTTTTAGTCTATCCTTGAGTGTTTTGGGGGGACGGATTGGTGACTTATATAAGAGCTGTTTTATTGGAGGAGATTTTGCACTTTTAAAAGGAGTAGTTCATGTTGGAGTGATAGATCCTATGTGTGTGTTTGCTTGAATTATCTCATTGGATCTTTCTTTATTCTTAAATTGTTGAATTAGTGCTTGGTAAAAATCGGCAGTGTGTATTTTGTTCTGGTGCCCCTGACATTTTGGCCAATTATTCGGTTCCAATTAGATTAATTTCTCCACAGGAGCTTTTTATTTGTAGTCTTGATTTACTGCATCTGCCCTCTCTGCAACAGAGGCATAGTTGTTTTCCCCCATGTAGGTCCCTACTATTTTCCTTGCTTCCAGAAAGGACACATTTCCGTTGTGTTTCCTCTCAAGAATTTCTTCTTTTTTTTTTTTGTAAACATCACAAAATCTGGCTTAAGTTGGATGATCTTGTCGGCAGTTTACACGTCTAATTTCCTTCAAATAATCTTTCTCTGTGTGGCCCGGGTCCTTTTCACCACATTTAGTACATAACTATCATCTTCTAGAGGCTTCCTTGTGGTGTTTATATTTTTGGCATTTGAAAAAACTCAGGGGTATTGGGACGTCCTGATCAACCCTCTCAAGACAACAGCCGATATTTACCTCCTTGAGAATATGGGACTGGTTAAATTTCAGGATGTAAGTGTTTATCTGGATTCGTTCTTTGCCTTTTCTAATGGAGCTTATTTTTATGATAATCTCTCTGTTTTCTCAGGGATGTTGTTATCTCCTCTTCAGTAGCCAACGTCAACTCTCTCTTCTAGATAACTACTTCGGAAATGTTAAGTTTTCGTGTGAGTATGCTCTGCATTTTGTTATATAAAAAGTTTTCATTTTTTATGTTTTTTTGCCAGACTCTTTCTGTCCATCTCAACAAGCATGTTTCGGTTCGTTGTTTTCTTACGTTGTTGGATTAGTTCAAATTTTTATAACGTTTTCTATAAAGAAAGGGGAGTACTTAGCCCGGCAGACTTCCTCCAAAGATTAAATGACAATGAATCTGGGGAATTCGGCTTGTTCATTCTTCGAGTCTAATTCTGATAGATTTTGTTTTATTTTTATTTTTTGAAGACGCCACGAGTAACGTTTATTCTTCGCTGGCCCTGTGCTCCACCACCCACCATGTAGTCCAACTTGTATTGAGAATGTACTAAGGAAGAAAACCAATTTCCTTGGTAGAGATGAGGATACACGAACAGTACACGCGAGCTTGGAGTAAGTTTTAAAACTGTTGCCAATTACAGGTTTTCAGCACTGGTCAAATTATTTTTCTCTCAACGCTATTGACCCTTAGCCCCCGACTTCTAGCATCTAAAAGAGAAGGGTGGTGAATTTTCTGCCAGCACAGTTTGAAAAGTACGGTTCCGATAAAACTTAGAGGTGATTAAGTTTGACACAACCAGCCAATTGATTAGACCTGGCCTATCCGGCCGCTCGTCTTGCGCATTAAGGGTCAAAGTGGTGTGTTGCAAGTGACTTGACTACTCGGTTACCGGACCAAGTACTGCTCAACCAATAGGATCCCGTCCTTAAGGATCACGGGTCGCCACCCACGGCCATCAGGTGGCTTCGTAGGGAGGTGTCTTACTCGTCTGTAGAGGTGCAGTCGGCGTATTTTACAGCCTCAGACGACAGGACAGTACGTTTTTGGTGGTTAACCAACACTGATGAGTCAATGAGTTGTATTCCATCGAAGAGTGTCACTTTTAAGTTTATTCCAACTTCTACAATAGTCCCCAGCATATCTTTCTCGTATTACGTCGTTATCTTGTCCTATGGGACCTAAGAGGCCGTACAGTTGCTGTTATGTTGGTTGATGCTTCCATTATTTATTTAAAGCATCAGTTAGTATCCTTGTATATCTTTCTCATGGAGTTTCGTGAGAGACCAAGTGTTGTGACCACAGAGTAGAACTTACTCAGATATAGCTTGGGAGAATTCTCGTTTTATTTTATCAATCAGATTTTCATATAGCAGTCCACGCTTTACTTATGCCTACTTTGAAATAGTTTTCTGTGAGATATTACTACTGAAGTATATGAAATAATCTACTAACCAAAGAGGTCTACTATTTAATAAGGAAATTAGACCATCTTAATTAAAACATATTAACCCTGTCTTATCTAAGTTCACCGAGACACAAATAACTCTTGCTATCTGCTGTAGCTTATGTAGCAGTGTTTCGGCTTTCGTAGATGTATTTGAAAGAAACGTTTGATCATCTTCGTAATAGTTTCTGCAGGAATTTTTTCTACTTCTTGTATTTTTCGTGCAATACTATTTTCTTTTATTAGGTCTCCTGACATTCGTACTACGTAATTGCGTAAATTGTGAATAGAGATGGTTCCAATGTATCTCTTTGCAAGACTCCAGCGAAAATGTCGAAGAAATGAATCTCCCCGTCAGGTGAGTGATCCCTTGATTTCTTTTTTTATTCAAAGCAAAATGGTAGTGGTAACATCTTCTTTGTGAAGAAGATATACTAGAAGTATTTGCTCCATCTTTTCCCTGTGTATGAAATCAGATGCCTTGGAAAAATTTACCAATAAAGTGTTATCTCCAGATTTTTTGCACTAAATCGTTCGATAATATGACAAAGAGTTAGACTCTCATAAGTTTTCGATCGATTTCTCAAACAACTGTTCTGATTTTTCCTAAGAACTTATATATATATATATATATATATATATATATATATATATATATATATATATATATATATATATAAAGTTGTTTGGTTTGTTTTGGTTAGGTTTTATGGCACATTAGCCATCGTAGATTATTTAATGCAAAATATATTTTTATTCATATAAACAGTTCTGTTTCAAAAAATTAAGTTTAGCATAAGTACACAATTTCAATGTCAAAAACAGTTGAATTTCAAACAATTCATTTTAGCATAAGTACATAGTTTCAATTTCAAGAATAGTTTTATTTCCAACTATTCAGTTTTGCATGAGTACACAGTTTAGTTCTATTTAACCTATAGATAAGAGCCTATCAGGTGCCACCACTCCAGGTCAGAGTGGACCTGAGAGCGATGTCAATGAAGGGGTACTCCTCATTCCCGAAAGGTCCAGCATTACTGGAACTCACCATAACATTGCTTAGTGTCATATCAGGACACTCGTTGGGGTGGTGGTTTTACCATTCTGCAGCGAGGCAGTCCATATATTCTACAGTCCCAACCAACTAGGCAATACACAGTTAAATGTCAAAACAGTTCTATTTCAAACAGTTCAGTTTAGCACAAGTGTTTAGTTTCAATGTCAAATTAGCCCCATCTTAAATAATTATGTTTAGCTCAAGCACATTGTTCAGTTCTATTTGACTCATTGACAGGACCCTATCCATATTTACCAACCCCTCCGCTCGGGCAGGATATGACACAAGGTCAATTCTTAAGCGGAGTTTAACAGGTTTGAATTCAGATTTTTCCTTCTCCTCGACTACTTGCCTCGTCATGGCTAAAAAACCAGTCTGCCCTACTATTTACCCATAGCTGGAGGGAGAATAATTGGATTCATACCTTTCCCAAGGGTATTAGTGCTATGTGAAATGCAATCATCCTCGTCCAGGATTTGAACTCGTATCGCCGTGTCCTCCTCTCAGGTGCTACTACTCCGGACCACTGTAGGTCTGGGAGCGATTGCAATAAAGGGGTACTCTTCATTTTCTAAAGCTCCAGCATTACTGGAGCATCACCATCAGATTGTTTAGTGTCATATCAGGATATTCGTTGCAGGAGTCGGGTAAGACTTTGCAGAAATTCAGTCGGTGTATTCTACAGCCCCAGCTGACAGGGCAATATTAAGTTGTGCTCTCTTGATGGTCATATATTGAATAAAAGACTTGTCTATGGGCAAAATCAAAAATATATTTGGTCTCTAGTCAAGGCACTTTCAAATAAAGGTTTTATAATCATGAAAAACCACCTTTGTACATGCCAAATATACACGCAGTACCATGTTTTTAAAACTTATCTGGGACAGAAAAAATAATTTGGAACAGACCTATCTTGAAGTTGGGAAATTGTTAAGAGAGCTTGTAATTAAGAGACACGTGATGAATTTTACCTTCTGCATATGAAAGAGAAGCTGGCTATTGCGCCACACCCTAATTCTAAAGAGCATTTACTTCAAAGAACGAATATAGGTAAAAAATAAATGACTACTATGTCGTTAACTGTCTTATGATGCATTTTCCCTCTCTACGCAAACTTCTACAGTTCAACTGTGTCCTGGTATATATTTATCCGTTCCTCCCAGTAACTTTCTGGTAGAAATTTCGATAGATCCTTTTCCGTGAAACCCGGGTTTTTAATTTCTGTTACCTATTTGTTTTTCTAAACTGGCTCTAGGTTGTCGAACTTAGTGGAGGGTGACCCGAAGGCTCCCTTTTCAGTAGCTACTACACCGAGGTGTAGGGGAGGGGGCTACTCCATTCCCTGGATTGCTCTACTTTACCCTTGATCCTTACCTTATAATGCTGAGTTAAAGCACGGCTGCATCAAGTACCATTTTTTGAGTCTTCGGTATGACTCAACCTGGAGATTGGTTTCCCGTCTCCCAGACAGTCTACTCAATAGGTCACTCTATGTACCTATTGCGCAATTTTCAATATGCTTTATATTGCGACATTCCCGGTTGTCTACTTTCTTTTTCCTAACAAGTCAGTATTTTAAATCATTCATTTTTCTTTCTTTTTCGTTTTCGAAGAGTAACTTTCCTTTTTCAATATGTATATGTTTAAATTTATGATCTGTCTTTTATTATCATTTCACTCTTCGTGAGTTTTTCACACCGGCGTTAGCAAGTCTCCTCAGATCTTAAATACTCTTCTTGGTAATGTAGCCAATTACAGCAATGCTGTAGTTTCAATGATTAAGAATCTACTATTGATTTTCAATTCCTTCAGTCCCTTCTCTCAGATCTTGGGAACCCATTCAAGCGCAACAATTACAATTAGTACTCCCTTGATCTTCATGCTTAACAGTTTGTTTTTTTTTCATTTCCCTGGCAAGGGCCATGTATTTGCCTATATTTTCCTTTGGCGTTGTATTATTATTATTATTATTTACTCATTAGAGTTTTTTACATCAGCGTTAGCTGATGGTCTTTCACTGGAGTTTGAGTGACAGTAAATCTCCTCAAGTCTCCAGGACACTTCTCAGTATTCTGGCTGTTCTCAATAATGTAGTAGTTTGGATGGTCTCCTCTAGTCCGCCAACCTCCAAGTCCTCTAGTTCCTTCAGTAATCCTTTAGTTACTGTTCCAAACGCTCCAATTACAATTGGTATAATTGTCACCTTCATGTTCCACAGTTTTTTCAATTCCCTAGCAAGGTCGAGGTACTTATCATTCTTTTCACATTCTTTCAGTTTTATTCTGTGGTCAGCTGGGACAGCAAAAGTCGACAGTTTTGAATATTTTCTTTTCTTTTTTTTTTCTTTTTGTTGATTATTATTAGGTCTGGTCTTCTGGCCGAGATTAGGTGATCCGCGTGTATGTCAAAGTCCCATAGGAGTTTATGTGTATTATTATTATTAAGTTACTCTTCATTGGAATCTGAATGATAGTATTCGTGCCGTTCATAATAATGCTGTAGACTGTATGGTCTCCACTTGCCCCCTGATTTCTAAGTCTTACAGACCTTTTATGAAGCCTTTGGAAATTGTTACGAACACACCAACTTCAAATGGTATCAGTGTCAGCTTCATGTTCATCAGTCTTTTTAGTTCTCTTGCAAGATCTAAAAATTTATCTCTCTTTTTACTTTCTTTAATTTTCACTCAATGGTCCGCCGGAACGGCAAAGTCCACTGTTTGGCATGTTCTCTTTTTTTGTTTTTCATTATAAGTAATATTATTTTATTCCTTTTAGAGTTTTTCACACTAGCTTTAGCCCATGGGTTTTCATTGGAGTTTGGGTGACAGCAAATCTCAAGCCTCAAAGACTTTCCTCAGTATTTTTGCTTATCTTGATAAGCAGGAGTTTGGATGATATCCACTGGTCCTCTTATTTCTAAGTCCTGCTGTCTCTGGATCAATTTTTGTGTGACCGTAACAAGAGCACCAATTACAATTGGTATTGCCGTCACTTTCATATTTCACAGCTTTTTCAATTCCCTGACAAGGTCGAGGTACTTATCTTTCTTTTCATTTTCCCTCAATTTTACTCTGTGGTCAACCGGGACAACAAAGTCCATAATTTTGCAAGATTTATTATAATTATTATTATTATAAGGCCTGGTCGTCTGACCGAGATTAGTTGATCCGTCTGTAAATCAAAATCCCAGAGGAGTATGTGCGTCTCATTCTCCAGGATAGATTCTACGTTGTGCATATACCATTTGTGCGTATGGTCAAATTTCAGTATTATCATTATTAGCATTATTAAGAACTTTCTTTATTTGGATCTCAAACTAGAAACTTCATCGTCAGTTCAAAAAACGCAAAAGTCAATATTCGAATTGGTTTCCTGGACACCATTATTTCGATTTATTCCAGACATAATCGATCACTGCTGATTTACAATATTTTCTTTCAATGAGAACTGTAAAGATTCTTAAATAAAGTAATTGTTTATGTTATTTAGGCAAAACGTCTGGGAAAAGAGTGATATCTGGGGAGGGAAGAGAGAATATCCGGACCGTGAGAAAGTGACGACGTCTGGTGTTATTTCGGTTTGCGATTAGCCGCTTCATATGTGCACTTTGACCAGAGAAACATAATTAAATGTCACAAACCCCCCAAGATATCGATTGTCATTTCCTAATTTAATCGATCAACTGATATCCGCTTAACTTTTAAATCTTATTATTTTAATCTTGTTATGTATACTCATATACGCAGAGACGCGTTCCAACACACACTCACACACACACGCACACACACATACACACCCACACATACACACACACATATATATATATATATATATATATATATATATATATATATATATTGATAAATATACATATGCATACGTGAGTATAATCTTGTATATACATGTGCATGTATATTTATATAATATGTATTGTGTGTTGTGTGTATAGAGATAGATATGAAACTATATATATATATATATATATATATATATATATATATATATATATATATACAAAAAGAGACGCAATTTTGTGTAAATTTGTATATCCATGTATTAATAATTATTGAATATTTATCTGTATGAAATTGTATATATATATATATATATATATATATATATATATATATATATATATATATATATATAAATATATATATATATATATATTTATATATATACATATGCATACGTAAGTATAATCTTGTATATACATGAGCATATATATTTATATAGTATGTATTGTGTGTTGTGTGTAAAGAGATAGATATGAAACTATATATATATATACACAAAATTGCGTCTCTTTCTGTATATATATATATATATATATATATATATATATATATATATATATATATATATATATATATATATATACAGAAAGAGACGCAATTTTGTGTAAATTTGTATATCCATGTATTAATAATTATTGAATATTTATCTGTATGAAATTGTATATATATATATATATATATATATATATATATATATATATATATATGTGTGTGTGTGTGTGTGTGTGTGTGTGTGTGTGTGTGTGTGTGTGTGTTTCTTTGAAACGTCTTTACCCCTCCCTGAAAAAACAAGCACGGCATATAATTTGTGGTGGTTGCACACTATTATTGCTTAAACTAGTAAAAAAAAACTTATTCAGAGGAATATATTTTAATTTCTGTGTAGGTGTTGGCCATACATATGGGCCTCGTGTACAACAAATCTATTATGTAAGTGAGGCTTAGAACTTTTGAAAAAACGCTAGTATATATATATATATATATATATATATATATATATATATATATATATATATATATATATATATATATATATTCTGATAGATCGAAACAAATCTGTCTGTGGATAACTATATATATATATATAATATATATATATATATATATATATATATATATGTGTGTGTGTGTGTGTGTGTGTGTGTGTGTGTGTTTGTTGAAGGTCCAAAGAAAGTATTTAAAAATTTTTTAAATAGGCAGGTCCACGAAGATATTTGTATTTTAATTTTTTCTTTTTGTTCTTACATACATGATATATACGTGTTATATATGTGATTGTTTCCACCTTGTTGTTTTTGTCGGAGAACATATACGGCGCAAGGCCTTCTTATTGGGGTACTCAATGAGAGTTGAACTCACTCTTGTTCGCATTTTGTTTTTCAGTTTTTCAAACATTCAAATTGCGAACAAAAGAGAGTTCAACATTCATTGAGTACCCCCCCTAACCAGGCCTTGCGCTTCATATGTTCCCCTGACAAAGCAACAAGCTGGAAACATACACATTTATAACACGTATGTAAGAACAAAATAAATAAATTCAAATAATAAAATCAAATTCTTTTTAAAAGATGATGAAAAATAAGTGATGCTATTGTAGCACATCATATTAAAAACCTAAAAGACAAACAAATAATCAATGTAACTCGGTCGTTTACTCGAGATCGACATTTCTTACCATAATCATCAATATATATATATATAATATATATATATATATGAAGTAATTTTGTCGACAGTTGCCGAAGGTGACCCAAAGGCTCCTTTTTCATTAGCTACTGCATCGAGGTTTCCTCCACTTACCCCTGCTACGGAGCACGAATAAGTGGAGCATACATTTCCCAGCCTAATAATGCTGAGTGTTCAGCAACGAGGCTTCAAGTAGCATTTTTGAGTCTTTGTTATGATTCAACCTGGGATTGAATCCTGGTCTTCTGGACCATAGGGGAACATTATATCCATTATACTAACGTATATATATATATATATATATATATATATATATATATATATATATATATGTGTGTGTGTGTGTGTGTGTGTGTGTGTGCGCGCGCGCGTGTGAGTATATATATATATATATATATATGTATGTATAAAGAGTATGCCATAACACATATAAGAAATTAACTTATTTTTGGTCTGAGTTTTGGTTATATATTTCTATTGCTGTACAGTTTGGAGATAAATAATGGCTAATAATAACTGTCTTGATTGCAAAATGTTTCATGAGAAATAACATCCTTCCGTCAGATTCTTACTTACATAGAGGAGGTTCTTGATTTCCGCTGTGACCTGCAACCTATTTATTAATACACTAAATTCTTAATCAAGAATATCAAGATAAATATAACACATTTTGAACAATGCAGGCGTTTCCATAAGAAACATTGTGACAATGACGATTACTCTTATAAAATAAAATATGTCTCGCCATACATGAATTAATACTTTTATTAAATTATGAAATCAATACTATTATCGATTAAGCACCATGATTGATTACCTCAAGTACGATCGATATCGTGTATTTTCTTGAACATTTTCCTGTGTACTTTTAATATTTATGAACGAACATTTCTAAGTTATTGAGTGAATTGTCGCCCTTAGCTGCTTAGAAATGTTCTTTTAGAATTGGCGTCTTTGCGAGATCAGCAACCGGAATGACACAGGTCAGTGAATATGATAAAATCTGATGATCTAAGAACTAACAGACATAAATAACATACCCAAATAACTTTAAAAAGATGAATTGCTTCTTATTAACTGGCCTAGAGAAAAATTATTGGCATTTTAAGGAATTAATTGCTTGTGTAGTAAGATGGAAAATGATCTTTCTTTTCCGAAATTGGAGAATATTTCCAGCCTGCCTATTTTAAAAGTATGTACTGTTTGTCTAAGTAAACAAAAAGGGCAATTATAGGGAAAATAAATAAATCTATAAATGAATTCAGTTTGGTGACATTTTTAATCATATTTTGACTCTTAGTGACCGCTGGTTACTTCAATGCAAAAGGGTTACAAAGAGTATGGCTCAAATAGCACCACTCTTTTTTAGCAGTAAATACACATGCTCGAAAAAAGAAGTTCTGTGGACAGGAAAGCTTATTCATGTTTTGTTCCGTAGCCGAACATCCTTACCACTGATTCAATATTCCCTGGTAATATCATGCAAAAACAACAGATTTCGGTAGTTTTCCGTCACATTGTGGTAATGCCAGATCGAGATACAATCTCTTCGTAAAATCATTGGTTGAATTAACAACTTTCCAACTAGGCAGCATTAATTATGTAATGTAATATTTGAATAAACTAACTAAATAACATATAAATATTCTGACTGAAAACTGATTTTCCCAAAACCTATACAAGGTCTCAATAATGAATCGTTAGTGTAATTATGTTTATTTGAATTAAAAAGATGGTCTGAAAATTTTATTGGCTGAAAATCGTACCTGCTGATGTTGGATTTTCTATCTATGGGATTCAAGCATGGCCACACCAATGGAAGAAGTGTGTTCACCGCGAGGCGACAATGTTGAAAAATTAACCTCAATTGTTCATTTTCCATGAGAGAATCTTGGTTAACCTTTGAACTTTTCAAACAAGCTACGTAGATGACAAGATGATAGTGTCACATTTACTGAAAAGTTGTGACAACATTCTGGATAGTTACATTTCTAACGACTATTTTTACCCTGGTAACACGTCCCGGTAAACGAAGGAACAATCGATTTAAAAAATTTCCATACGAGTAGACAAAAGTGCTTGAAATAATTTGTTCAGATTTGCAAGCAGTTCTTAATTATAGTGGAGGATGAGCATGGGGTGTAATGGCTTAGTAGCTGGACTGAAACATTGTAGTAAGTTAGTTCGATCTAAAGTTACGCTATTACGTTCACAATGAGAAACGTATCAACATCCTCATCCCTCCATCTATGGCTTACATAGTACTTCTACTGTTCTTCTATAAGAATGACTTTGGTATTAAGCAACTAATGAAGGCTGATATGCCATTAAGCAAAGAATCCGTTCCTATCCATGTTTGGGTGAATGTGGATCTTGAAGAAGTTTCAGGTCTTAAAATCTTTTTTCGAACAGTAGTATAATCCTATAATTCTATCTGCATCTATCGGGAATTAAGTGCGAATTTAAGACCCAAACTGTTTTCACATCGAGGAGCATCATTTACTTTAGCACAAATAATAATATTCGTCCATCTACGTCGATGAAACCATTACCCAGGCTGAAGATAAGTAAATTAACTACATTAATGATTATTTTATAAAGGGGGATATTTAGGTGGAACGAGCCACACTTTATAGATGATGTGATAACGAAAGAAGGTTGCAGCGTGTACCACTGATTCTCCGTGCAATACTTCTCGTGTTTTGAATTCAGAGTCTTCTTTCTCTTCGAAACCTTGCCATGGAAAGGCTATAGACCGCTAACTTCCAACGTGGGGCACATGCTGCACCGGTGGGCCTTGTTTAGAGACCAAGTTAATAGCCTTTTAAGTTTCCTTCACGTGAATTACTGTAAAATTTTAATTATGTATGAATCAAATATCACAGGAATGCATCAGAATTTTACAAATACCAAAGTGGGGTATAGCTCGAAATCTGATGGGAACCACTGCTATAGAGCCCCTACTCTGGGCTATTATTTTGTCCAAAGCTTGGAAAGAAGTGGATTCTTTACGGCGATAACCATTAAACACAAACCTCTGCAAATTTCTGAGATTTCAAAATGAGACAAAAGTCCTTGACTTAAAGATGTGGAATTTTATTAATGTGCAGGGAACTATTATTCATTATTAATTAATTCAGTTTGCATATTCCCACTTTTCTACAATTCGTAGAGTATTAATTAAAGATAGAAGTTTAAAAGAAAAGTTTAAAAGAAAGTAAAATGAGTCAGAAATCTTTAAGTTTTTTAAGGACTAAAACACATGCAATAAGTTTGGATTTCATTACATTTATTGTTCAATTATAAACTTTATTTGAACATAAATAATTAATTAACTGAATTGATACAAAGTCAGCAATAAAGCTAGAACTAAATTTTTTGAGTGAAATAAAAAGGAAGAATATTATATCTATTCCTATTGTAATGAAAACTGGACAAGAGATTCTGTCTAGTAATCTTTTATCCAATTATTCGTCTACTTGACCAGCGGAAATGTACAGCTTTTATAGCTTGGATTATCAAAGAGGAGATAATCCATATTCACAACACCTATATTAAATATCTACGCCTGTTTGTAACTGAATTATTAGGGAAACGGAAAATATTTAACGTAAACTTTTCTGCAACAAGTTACTCCTAAATTTTTTTATAAAGAGCCGTGTAATTAATACTTTGAGGGTATCTCTTTTTGGAAAATGTTCAGATCTCTGGCACGCCATTACAATTATATACATTTTTTTTACTTTTTCAAAATCAAATACAAAATCCTCAGTTTATCTAAAACGTAAACAAAAAGTTTTAATTGATTTTCAATTAAAATATACTATAGATAGCATTGTTCTCTGAAAGCAGTATTTGTAATCCGAGTTTGTTTTTTTATTAAATGGTAGATTGTATGATATTGTATAATGCAGTTATATAGTGTTATTTGTGAAACGATTTTCTGTATTCGAGTAACAACGGATAACCCTTACAGTTCAATTTAATTTTTAAATGGAAAAAAAGTCTCTTAAGAACAAGCAATAAAATTTATAACAACTATTCTTATTGTCAATTGAAAAACAATTAAAATCTATCAAGTCAAGAAAAACTATTTGAAAAAAGATTTATAAAAATCAAAATTAAAAATGAGATGCGAACGCTTTTGATATGTTAATAATTGAAGAAGAAAAGGAAATTAAAACTGAGTGATATTTTATTAAAAATATTGTTAGCTTTCAAAAAATGAACTTAAAACAAAATGCATAAAATGCATACATTAAAGAAAAAAAAAAAACAAGTCGATGCTTCGGAAAACGCACTTGACTCTAAAAGTTTTTAATTTTTTTTCTTTTTGTTTGCATTGTTTTGTTTTGTTTTTTTTTGTTTTTTCTTTTTTATTTGTTTTTTTTGGGGAGGTGCGGTTTATGGGTGTTGTTTTTTTTTTTGGTGTTTTTTTATATTCTTATGGTTTTTTGTTGTGCGTTTCTTTTTGGTGTTTTTGAAATAATTCTTCTGATTATTGTTTTAGCAGCGGGAATTCAGATTATCGCCCACCTCCCTCTCCAAAAAATTGAAAATTTATTTTTTTAAGTTCGGAAAGATACAATATCCTACAGTATTGTAAAAATGGACCCTGATTTTGAATCCGGTGCCAAACCTTTGGATTACCTTTGAAAAATATCCAGCTGCGTGACTCAGCATGCACGAAATGGGAAAGTTTTGGACATTTCTGTGAAGATTTTTTTTTAAACTATAAAACCTATTTAAAAGAAAAAGTAAAATATACTGTGTGAAAACGCTATTTATTTTCCAACAGCGACAGGTTCTATCATTTTTTCTCTTTTTATTTGATTTATTTGTTTACTTTTTCTTGAAGGATATTTGAAAGATAATTTTAATGCCTGACAACAGAATCGAAAAGTCCGTTTTAGCATGAACGTATATTGTAAATGGAACTCGCTTCTTAAAACTTAATACAATAACAATTCGAAAAAGAAATTCCTCCGCTGAATTTCTAGGGTTCATTATTTAATAAGTCGAAACAGTTCTCTTTAAAAAAAAATCATTCTTGTATAAAAATCTTTACTCTTTCCACAGGATTAACACTTTGAACAGAATATAAAAATAATTTCAACGATTTAAGTTGGTTCAATTTAAAATAATCAAGGTTTTATCAAAAATAAAACAAAGACAGTCTGATTTAACAAAACAAAAAAAATTATATATTAGCTAGATGTCTCCATCATTGCCAGATTGTAAACTTCAATTCCACCACACATTGAAATGTTAGAGGTATTTCTGTCACATTTTATTTTACCGGGTATCGCTGTAGAGCAATGTTTAGCACAACTAGGGCATCTTTGGTGGTGTAACGATTAGCAAGCTTGACTAGAAAACCTACACGAGTGAGTTCGAGTCTCAATGGGTGTCTCATTCATACGGTATTGTGCCAAATCGAAGCAAAGAGCTTAGTAAATTACTGTTTAGCACAACTATTCTCGCTGACTCTTTCAACGCTAATAAATTTGTTTTTTGCCGGCTCCCAAAAATTGTTTACATGTCCCAGACAAAGTTAAATTTTCATCATCATCATCATCATCATCATCGTTCTGGTAGCTAGGATTTCCTTGACTATCTCTCACCATCCGCCTCCATCGACCATCACTCTTGGAAGGCCCTATAGATGGCATCCAGTGTCCGTACTAATGAATATAAATTTTTGTTGGTCAGCCAACACCGGTGTGTTCATGTGAAGGAGTTAACACGAGAAGCGTCGCTTTTGAGTTCGTCCCTGCTTGTTTTGTCCATCTCTTACGGTTTGTGAGATGGGAGCTAAGTGGGTATACAACTGATAATTTATTGGGTTTCGCTACAACTTCATGTGTCATATATTGTTTATTGTGTAATTATAGAAGTCTTGCTACTGCAAAGATTTTTTTTTGCACAATAGGTTTTTATTTAAGCAATTAATTGAACATTGTAGTCATTAAAAACCTAAATAAAGGCAAATCGATATAAAAGCTCTTTTGTCGAGGCCCATTTGATGAAAAAAATACCAATCTAAGCAATTACTCAATTACTGAATCAGTTTATTTATTTGATTCTTTTTTGTTTATTTTCTTTTCTTTTTTTTTTCATTTTTTTTTCTATAAACTAGGGAAAATATGAATCATTTGTTCAATCTAATTAATTTTTTTTATATTTTGTAAAGGAAATTTCCATTTAGTCCAGGAAATTTCAGAGAATTCTGTCTTGCCCGTTAGAAATTACAGAGATTTTTGCTTTAATATTTTTAGTTCGACATATAACGATAATTAGGTTTCTAATCGTAAAACATTCAATAAATATTCACCAGAGAATATGTCAAATGAGAGCGAAACAACAAAAGATAGGCCTAATGAAAAAACAGCTACAACAACGGCAACAAGAAGAAACAGGTTGGGTCAAGTTTGTCTGGTATTAATTTCAGTGAGGCCCAGTTTAGTCAGTAGGTTGGTTGGTTGGGTTTTAATGACACATCAACCTTTGTAAGTTATTTAACGCCAAGTCCATTTTCATGCAAATAGTCTGTTCTATTTCAAACAAATCAGTTTAGCATGAGTGCATAGTTTAATTCTCAAAAACTTTTCTATTTCAAGCTATTCAGTTTATTCAAACAGTTCTAATTTAGCTAATTCAGTTTAGTATATGTAGAGATTATGTTTACACAGTTGAATGTCAAAACAATTCTATATTAAACAATTCAGTTTAGCGTAATTACAGTAGCAATGTCAAAAATAATTCCATTTCAAACAATTCAGTTTAGCATAAACATGCAGTTTAAACGTAAGTACAGTTTACTTGACAAAAACAGTTTTATTTCAAGCTATTATGCTTAGTCAAACAGTTATGATTCAAATAATTCAGTTTAGTATAAGTATGCAGTTAGTTCCATAGATAGGCCCCAGTCAATTGCTACCATTCCGGATCAGAATGCGCCTGGGAGCGATGGCAATGAAGTAGTGCTCTGCATTCCCTAAAGCTTCAGCATCACTGAAACCTAACCATCAGATTGTTTTGTATCATGTTGAGGACACTCATTGGGGGATCTTAACATTCTACAGCCGAGTGAGTGATAATCTAATTACTATGTTTTGTATTAAAACTACTGTTTATTAGTAACTTACCGCGGTCTACATTTATTATAGATGTCCCTGTAGCTAATGTTATGTCAGAAGTTAGTAAATGCAACATCTCTGCCATTAAACCCACTTTTTTAAAAAAAGTTTCTACTTACATAACCATAAAAACTAATTTCTATTTGAACTTTGTTTTTGGTTGTTATTTAATGGTTAATTGTATAGCGTTACGGGACCAAATAGAATGTGTGTAAGGTTGCTCCACCGACCCGGCACCATCTAACACTTATAGACGTTACACTTCTCAAATACTAGACGGACCCAATTCCTTAAATACGAAAAGTTTATTACCTGTTCTTTTTTTTAGTAGTTAGACATGGAGCGAAAGAGGAAGACAAAATAGAAGATATACTGTTTTTCCATAGAAACACAGAGAGGTCCGTGAGTAGTAAACGATCAAAAACACCCGACATCGTTTCCTTCATTCAGCACATCCTCTCACTCCACCGACTATCTCTAAACCTCAACTCTGAACATGACTGCCCCATACGAAAATCACTTCAAAAAATCCCTCGTTTTGTAATATTTCTTAATTATTTCATTGACTAATCATAAAAGAACACGTGTCATTATTTTTTTAATTAATCTAAATTTATGTCATCCTAAGTCAGGTGACATAATGGTTACTCCACAACATCCAGCCTTCAACCGTGATTTCCAAATAAATCTCCAATCGGACGTCCGGTGTTATTTGCAAAACGACCTCTAATCTCGACATCCTGCCGATACGTGGACTCATATGACCTTCGCGATTTAAACTTCAATTAAACATTTTAGCTGATAATTTACTGGGTTTACTGCACATCAACTATTGTTGAATTATTTTGGTTCCCCTCTATCGAGATGCAAGCCTGCCGGGAGAAGACTACAACATATATATATATATATATATATTTAATTATCATATATCTTTAATGATATACAAACATATATCTTTACAATTATTTTAAGTAGTTAAACACTTCATTAACTCAGATATATCTGAAGGGAACATGGCAGGTACCACTAATCTGAGCCAGGATCGACCTAGGAATAATGGCAAAGAATTAGAAACTAAAATCCCCTCAAATTTCAAAAAATGGATCCACACCCGTGGATGTAGTTTAGCGTCATGCGCAAGTCCCTCCTTTAGGAAGCTTGGTTTTACCCCTCCACATAGGAAATGCATTCGTTGCATTCTCGGTAAATAACTCTCACAGTTTTAGAATGTGAATCAAGGTCGAAGCAGGCCTTCCACTGGAGAGAATCCTCCAGCTAGAAGCAAGCCTCCATCGGCACTCCATTTCAGGGATGCTTTAGGCACCGGACATTAAAATCTACCCTTACTCTCTGTAATCGAGGGGATGATGAAACTGGAGGGAAAACTCGTAGGAAATGAAGCCATTAATTTTCATGACCTACCAGGTTGATATTTGATTAATTAGTGAAGCTGTTGGAGGGGTTCGCAGTCTTATATAATTATAGAATTTATATTCGCATTAGATTATTAATTTTCTTTAAAGTATTTTACATTCCCTTTAAAAAAATGGCTGGGTTAATTATTCATTTAAAATGCTTGCTATATCAAACATCATGCCATATCGTAAAAGAACTACCGGAGGGAATCACTATGACGCAGTGGCTGACGTGCGGGATTGTGACGTGGTATTAAGTGAGTTCGAACCCCACTTGCATAATTACGTCCACTTTAGACCAGTACCCTTGAGAAATGTATGAACCTTTTTATCTCCCAGCTTTGGGTTCAATTGTACCAATGCTACCAAACAAAGAATCCAAACCAAAAGAGCATTACCCCACATGTATCGTTTGGTTTGGTTTTTACGTTAATTGGCTAATCAACTTTCATGGTTTATTTAATGTCAAAGCATTACTTGTAGAAGAACTGCAAGGATACTATATAAGCTATCACTGTGGGTATAAGAGGTTCATTCTTTTCCTAAGGGTATTAGTCCGAAAATGAGGAGGTGCCCGTGGTGTAATGGTTATCGTCGCTGGAATTGGACACGGCGACACGAGTTCAAATCCTGGACTGATTGCATTTCACATAGCACTAATACCCTTGGGAAAGGTATGAATCCAATTATTCTCCCTCCTGCTATGGGTAAATAGTAGGGCAGACTAGGTTCTTCAGCCTTGGTGAGGCAACTAGTCTAGGAGAAGGAAAACTCTGAATTCAAAGCTGTTAAACTCCACTTAAAAAATTGACCTTGTGTCATATCCTGCCCGAGCGGAGGGGTTGGGTAAATATGATTAGTCCGAAAATGAACACAACAGATCAACTAGAGATCGGAATTGTATACTTCGCAGTCGTTTTCCAGCACTTTAGCCATTGTGTCACGGGGACTCCACACGAATGTATGAGCTCACTGGATTAGCCAGAGTAGTATTCTCTATCAAAGGCCGCATTTTAAGATTGTTCTTTGGTCGTTTCGCTTTCCCAGTTTCACTTTCATTTTTTTATCTTTACAATTTCGTACATAACATTTTCATTCTATAGTTATTTGAACGTGTCGAATATTTTTGGCCTGGCCTGATGCAAAAAAAAAAAAAATGTTACATTTGTATTCTAAAGTGTAAACAGTATTTCAGATATCGTAAATTCCCTCGCATCATGCAATCTTATAATTGCTTAGAGACACTCTACACAGTAATTGTCTACATAAAAATATACATGAATGAACAGGTCTGATGGAGACCTATGTGAAATAAGTGGGTTACATCAGTCATAGGTAATTTTGTTTATTTGATATGCATTAGGGGCAACCCATTGTTGTTCCAGGTTAAGTTAGGTCTTCATTATATTTGTATGTATATATATATTGAACCGGATTTCAGTTCCAGGTCGATTTATACTAAAAACGCAAAAAATTCGTACTTGATGCCTTCTTGGTTAACACTCAGCATTATATAGTAATGATCAAGGATTAGTGGAACTGTCCCGCAAAATGAGTGATGCACATAGATAGAGATTGAAAAGAGAGCTTTTGGCTAGCCCTCGATTATTGTCGGCCAATTATATATATATATATATATATATACGTTTGTCAAAATGAACCAAGCCTCACTCAGAAAAACAAGCACAGATAAAGATTTTTGTTGAGCCAACAAACTACTATTTTTTTATGAATAGAAAAAATTGAATTGGTACAACTCTTTCTCTCTCTTCCCCTTTCTCTCTCTCTATATATATATATATACTGACTGAAAATGATGGTGTATCACCAAGAAAAAGAGATTCGATTTTCTTAAACATAAGTAATGAACCCGGAGTGCAATAAATATTCACATATACAGATCAATACACGCACGATCTCTAAAATAAGCGCTGATTTAAAAGTATGTAGAATTCGACATGATACATTGCACTTTCGTCTTTGTTGTAAACATCGACCAGTATTTTTATCCTTGATATAGTGAATTGTTATTATCGTGACAAGATTTTGATAATCTAGAAGAACATCTACAACCACTGTGTGTGAACATAATTCACACATAAAAATCAGCATCGTTCTTCAGTATGTTTCAGTCTTTTTTTTTTTTTTATTTTCCATGGGTACTGAATATGTTGCATACTAAACTTTGATAGAGCCATCACTTAGGGATTTCTACACATGATGCACCTGTGTTAACTGGAAAATAAGCAATACGGGAATCACTACCGGCCCAATGAAATTAAATATACACGGGTACGCATAGTCAGTCACGTTTAGCCATTTGGAGTCACAAACAAGTCAAGGCAGAAGCCGTGTTAGGCGCCACCCGCAGTGAGGAGCAGTGAGCCTCCGCCCAAGAAGTAGAAGTGCTAAGTGGGGCCATAAGTATAGAATCAATGTGGTTTAAAAATATGGGTCAATATAGCATCCATCTGAGACCTCCGTCTCCCTGTCTCTTTCTCACACTTACAATATTTCGGACCTTTCGAGTAATAAACAGGGACGTATATTTTTGTAAAGAAAGATTTTATGATAATTCATTCCTTCATCATGTTATTGTTATGGAGATGTACACTATGACGTCACTGCAGGAACAATCCCGAACACTATCAATAGTGACTGACTCGATAAACAAGAAAAGCGAGTCCAATCTGTTACCCGTAACCGTTACTGTCTGTTTTTCTGTAAATATATACAACTGTAATCCTTACATCTCTTCGTGTTATTCATTTCTGGCTAATAAATCCGCGAAGCACTCCTTTGCGAAAATTCGGCAACCAGTCCTGTGGTTGCTGGTTCGATCTTCAGCGTTGGAGATCACGGTATTCATTGCTGCTGAGACCTAATAATGATGAAACGGCTGTCCAGAGTTTCGTATGTCCCATAGGAGTGTTTGCCGGATTTTCTAATTATAGTAATTATATTAATATAATACAATTCCTAAATTCAAATGTAAAATCTGTTTCCTGCCCATGAGGTTAAGCCTGTGTGGATGCGTAACACTGACTTGGGAAGACGTGGCCCTGGAGATGACCGTGTCCTCTGTAGGGATGAAATGTACCTTCAAGACACATCTAGTTCAGTGGTCGCACATTTACCATGACTAGTTAATTTGGCATCGCCTTTGTGTGATGTGGACCGATGGCTCAGAATTAGAGTTTCGGCTGTGGCTGCTGGTTCGATCTCCAGTGGTAGAGATCACGGTATGCACTGCTGATGAGACCTAATAAGTTTGAAACAGCTGTCTAGTGTTTTGTACGTCGCATAGGATTGCTTGCCGGATTTTCTGATCATGGTCATTCAATTAATATAATACAGTTCTTTTATTCAAATGTAAGATATATAGGGAAATCAACTGATTACCATACAAAAAAGTGTTAGTTTTTGCGCAAAAAATTAGCTTGGGAAGCTATAATTTTTTATTTGTTATTCACTGACAAATCGTCGTTTACGCGTTTGTTTTAAAATTTCTTTAAGATTCGCAGATGTTGATATTGATTTGCCTCCAAATATTTTAAGGATCGAAAACACAAATAATTCAAGAAATCTTTTCTCTCCTAGATTGTTGAAATACCTTTTTAACCAGTTAGAATCATAGATAAATCATATAAATTTTTATGTAATTTCAAACCTACCTGAGCGAAGAGATACATATTTTTCCTTTAGGTTTCACTTATATATTCAGAGAAATACTCAAAAAACTTGGCTAATTTTTTTAGGGTAAAAATATACATCTTTTTCCTTGAAGAATGCATTTCATTTCAACTTCCTTGAATCATCTGAAATTAAATGAATATGTTTGCTTATTTTTGGGTTGTGTTAGATATATCCCAACTGCAATTCATTTTTTTTTTTCTTGCTGATAAAATTTCAGTTGCAGCCGTATATATGTTTAACGAATAAATATATTTCCCATTACAGAGTGACACACTCCGCACACAAAATATATCTATTTAGATAAATGTTTACAAAAACTGCAACATTTTATGCATGAATCTTCACTTTCTCTTTTAAAAAATATATGTTCTGATTAATATTATATATCCTTTCTTTGAAGAAAAATCATTTTAACTTTGGTTTTTAGAAAAAAAACTTTCAAGTCAATTTCTCGAAATAAAATTTCTCAATTTGTATATCAGTATTTTTTCAAACGTTTACAACTTTGTCCGTAATATATGTCACCCGTGGAGTTCACTCAGGGTCAACCTGGTCACAGCACCCAATGAATATCCCCCAGCCGCTTACTCGAACACTCGACGTATGACCTTCCTAGGTGGGAGATCAAATCTTAGCCAAATCTGTGGTCTGCTCACGTTGTGAATTTTTAGATTCAGACAACTGGATTCGGTTTTTATGACAAAAGTCGAAATAACCAGACCGGCTGAACATTCGATAATAAAAAATAAAAAGTGGAAGTACAGAGAACGAGCAAACACGAAGTTGAATAATAAAATGATAATGTTTTTAGTCAGAAAAAGAACAAATAAATGTTACGAAATAATTGTTGTTATTTCGATGTTCCATTCCCTGTAAATACAACGCAGAATATCACGGAATCTAGTGGCTGTCAGTCTTAGTCCACGTTCAGTCTTTCTCACTTAAACTCACTAAGTATTCTCAATGCATAACGTTAATCTTATCTTCAGCTAATTGAAAAGGTAGAGATGTGAGAATATCATGTCATCTCCTAGTCTGATGCAAGGTTCTTTTTACAGGAGCCCTTCTTGCTTCCAGTCAACTCAACCAAGGTCTCTCGCCGCACTGCCAACTTTTCGGCAAAAATCTGCTTTATACAATAGTTTATTCTGTTTCCAAGTTGATGTATTTCCTCAACGGCCCTTAATTAATCTTCAACCAATTAATTTCATTCTGTGTTGTTCTCTGCTACCCCAACAGTGAATCTCTTTGCCTGCTACCTGAGGTGGGTTCGTCGCCTCCACACAACTTCGGGTCCACTGGTATAATAGGGCTTCGCTAACATCCCTCTCATGTCGCCTCTTTCTATAATTTACTCTAAAGGGGGCGGATCTTTTCTCCTCACGGGATTCTTAAGTTATCAAAATTTACATACTTCCAAAATTAGATCAAAATTTTCTATTTCTCAAAGTTTGATTTTTTCCCATACCCGCAGCTTGCATTTGGCTGACCCCACTGTGACTTCACTTCCTCTTCATCTTATTATTTTGGCTCGTGATTTCTCCGACTTTAGCTTTCTCTTCCTTTCTTTCTCTGGTTACAAAAATCAATTTCATATGTTTTTTTGTATTTTACTGCTAGCAAAAAATTAAACAATATTTCTCCCTTTCTTTCTCAGTGTGATAATATATTGCGTCACTCTTAAAAAAACAACATACTGATTTTATTCTTCTAAAATCCGCACTGCTTATTGTTCCTTGATATATAGGAACAAAACATATCTGGCTTTTTTTGAGAAACATTCCACTTTTCCCATCTTCCACTATTTCGAATAATAAAAATATTCCTTATCGATTTCTCAGCGTACTGCCCAAATTTTCTAAAATCAACACCGAATAGAAGGCCAAACTCTGTCACCCCATACTGCTCTGTCATATATATATATATATATATATAACTAAGTTGGTGACCTTAGTCGAGGGAAAGCCGAAAAGTCCCTTTTAAATAGCTACTACACCGAAGTGTCGGGGAGGGCGCTTCTATTTTCCCTGGATTGCTCCACTTACCATTGATCCTTACCTTCAAATGCAGAGTATTAAGTGAGGTGGAATCAAGTACCATTTTTGAGTCTTTGGTATGACTCGACCTGGGACTGGACCACGGTCTCCTGGATCATTGGCAAACACTCTACCCACTTGGGAAGACAGAGAGAGAAAGAGTGAGAGAGAGAGAAAGAATGGAAGGATTAAAAATGATAAGATAAATAATAATACATCATTGAAGTTATTTGCTTTTTTATTGTTTTTTATTTGTTTTGCCCTTTGTTATTTATCAGGCAAATTTTTTTGTGAAGAATTTTTTTTTCTTTTAAATTCTAAATATTTTTTATTATATACGCTCAAAGAAGGGACGAAAACTGAACTCGTTACGTTGTCTATCTATTCCTTGAGAAAAATTATCGAAAATGGAGTCTTTGGGTCGCTCTCGACTACGATGTGCCAATATATATATATATATATAGGTTGCTCAAAATGATCTAAGCTTCTCAGAGAAAAATGAGCAAAGTTGGACAGTTTCTGTAATTGTAGATATTTGGCATTGAGCTCTCCATTTGAAAGAAATTTGTTTTGCATGAGCTGTGTACTTCAAATTAGTTACAATTACTGCGGTCTGAGATTTGATTAAAGTGTTTGTTTATTTAGACGTTTATGTGTTAACCTATATCTCCCCATTCTATTTCAATACCGTGTTTTGATGTATTTTAGCTTGATTTTAAAGCTATTTTGAGTTAGTGCTTAGAGATGTTTTATCCACTTATCTTCAGATGTTCTGATTTGTTTATTTAGGCGTTGGTGTGTCAATGGAAATTTGTCCATTCTATTTCAATGCCGTGTGTTAATGTTGTTTTAGTTTCATGTTGGAAACATTTGTTGTTAAGGTTTGGTTTGGTTTGGTTTTATGGCATATCACCCATTGTTGGTCATTTAATTCCAAATTTTGTTTTTACTCATATATTAAATAGATGATTTATAAACATATTTTATTGATACAAACAGCTTAATGATCCAACAGTTCTATTGCTGACAATCCAACTTAGCGTGAGTTAAAGTGAAGTGGTTCCAGGTTTTTCTATGTATGAGGTGCATACGATAAGTTTCCAGACTTTTTTCGTATGGGCACTTTTATTGATAGTACACGCATAAAACTCTAGTCCCCTTCGAAGTAATCTCCTCTGGCTGCAATGCGCTTGTTGTGCCGTTCTAACAACTTCTGGAAGGACCCATCGAAGTCCTCTTGTGTGAGCGTGTCAATGTCCTTCGTCACAGCCTCTTTCATCTCCTCAATTATCTCATAACGACAGCCTCTGAGCTTAGGGAATAACCAAAGGTCACAGGGAGCAAGGTCTGGGCTATAGGGAGGCTGAGGAACTGTCTTGATGCCCATCTTGGTCAAATAGTCTATAACAAGGATGGAGTTGTGAACTGGTGCATTGTCCTGGTGGAAATGCCACTGACTCGATTTGAAGAGTGCTGGCCACTTCCGACGGAATCTCTTCCTGAACTCCCTTAAAACATAGTAACCCTAACCCTAACTCTTTGGCCAATCAACTGTGGTGTATTGACTTTCTTACTCCTCCCACACCTCTCCTCAACCCTCACAGACTTTCTGCCTTCCTTGAATCTTTTATGCCACTCATGAACTGATGCTCGATTCATGCAAGATGGTCGAAAAAAGTCTGAAGCATTCCATACGTTTCTGTGGCATTTTTTCCCAAATTTACAATAGAATGTTCTTCTAAAGTGTCAGATTGCATTGTTGAAATTCACCAGCTGTGACAATCAGGCTTTAGTAGGATGTATTCCAATTCCTGCTGTAGCTTTTCATTTGAACCTGAAGTCATAAAAATTGGTTAGTCATTTTTTATAAGATGTATAGCAATAACATAGTGTATTTTCAAGAGTCTACGACAATATTAAATGCCCATACAAAAAAAGTCTGGAAACTTATTGTATGCTCCTCGTATCACTAATAATTCAATGAAACATCAATCATTTGTTTACACACTGTTAAATAATCAAACAGTCATTTTTCAAACAATTGAATTTAGCACAAGTCATTGTTTGTACTCAGGTAAAAAGTCAAACAGTTAAATTTGACCCATTGATAGGATGCTAACAGTTGCTACCACTCGCGGTCAGAGTGGGCCAAGGATTGATGGCAATGAAGAGGTGCTCAACATTCCCAAAGCTCCAGTATTAAGAGTGCCTTGCCATTAGATTGTTTAATGTCTTATCCAGGTCATTCATTATTGGGAGAATGTCTTACCCCTCTGCAGAGCGTAGAATATACCTTCAGTTGTACTCTGACCCGGAGTAGTTGTATGTGTTAGGGTCGCATCTGTGTGTCAAGTAGATCAGTTTAAAAATGATTCGTATTTGAATGGACCTTGTGAATAAAAAATATTAAGGAACAATTACACAAAAAATGTAATTATAAACGCACAATAAACCTCTAGACATAAAATAACTTTACATGGTTTGATTGATATGCAATAGAACAAGGAAACTAAGGCAAACCAAAATCAAATATGGGAGAAAACTCCACAGGCGCAGTGGCTTAAGTGCTGGATTGTGACATCGTAATAGGTGAGTTCGAACTCCAGTCGAGCTATAACGTATACATTCGAACGAATAACCATGAGAAAGGTATAAAACTTATAATGTCCCACTAGAGTCTAAATAACACCATTGTTGCTTCTTTGACGATGATGACTTTGGTATTCAATAACCTACGAAGGTTGATACACTGATAAAAAATGCACCAAGTCAGTCAATCATTTTAAATATCTAATATTTTTTTAATGAAAACGACAATGAAATAAAGTTGTAACTGGATAAAATATTCCAGTTTTACGAAAAGCGGAAGGGTCATAAGACCCACAGAAAAAACAATTTGAAGCCAAAAAATCAGTTTGCGCTGATTGAATTATGGTCTATAAAACAGAACTGGTTGAAGAAAAAAAAAGGAAGCCAAAACTATTCTAGACGCTGCTGACAAGCACGATATGAAATCTTTCTTTCAAAACTAAAATGCTGTCTTTGGTCCTCTGTTGAGTCTCATGGCGACAATCTCTTCATTGATCAAGCGGACATCCTCACGTGCAGAGCCCATCGCTTTGAGAGTATTTTGAATCAACCTTCGACAGTTATCAGTTCTGTAATGGATAACACAACCCAGAGGCCTGTCAATAGGAAGTCGACTGTGACCCCATCAATTTCTTATGTGAACTCTGACATCAAACGTCTCTTCATTGGTAAGGTAATTGGAAAGGATGGGGTCCAGCTTGTAATTTTCATATGTAGCAAGATTCTTCTGATAGAAAACCTGAGGAATTGTTAAACCTCATGTGGAGACAGAGGCTAATTTTGCAACAGTTGAACGATTCTTTCATCGCACTTCTTTTAAATCCATAAAGAGAAACTCAGTGTATGATAATAAATGAAGTATTTCTCTTGGTTTGGTTTGGTTTTTTTGTTTTATGGCAGATCAACCTTTGTAGGTTATTTAACGTCAAAAGTCTTAGAAGAACAGTAGTAGTACTATTTAACCCACAGCTGGCCGGATAAAGGGGGTTCATACCTTTCCCAATTGTATTTGTTCGAAAGTGAACGTAATAGCGCGACTGGAGTACGAACTCGCTAACTACGATTCTGCAGTCCATCGCTTTAACTATTACACAACGAGGACACCCCAAGTATTTCTCTTCTTTCAGTTATTGGAAAGATCATTGCTTGTATCATTCGCGATCTTATAAAGTGAGTCAAATGTTTTGCGATATGTTGTTAACTAGTGGGATAATTCGGCAGCTGCATATGTTTGGTCGACGTAGTGAACATGACAAGCTATAGTGGACCGTGAAATGTCTAGCTCACCTGATACTCTTCATGAGTTACTCGTTGGAATTGTACCTTTAGCCTCGGAATCCTTTGTTTTAGGCCAACCTGACTTTACCTGATCGTCGAGGGTAACTTGAAAGACATTTTTGGAACAGTATAGTTTCTGTACTCCAACTCTGCTTTCACCTTTTGCCGTACAAATGTTTTTGGTTCCTTCAGGAAAGTTTCGGTCCAGTTTGAACTCTTTAAGTCTCCTTCGCACGTTTATCTGCATGGCTTTCAAATCACACATGCAGTGAAGTAATTCACAATGTCACAGCGCACCAACTTCCACTACACTACGAACTACATCGAGTATTTTCATGGCTTAAACAGCTTTCTTACGTGATACAAGCTACAAAAACTTGAAGATAGCAAAATATTGCAGAACCTTTCAGGCTTTGGTATTAGCAGTTAGCTATTGAACCTCAATATACCTTGAGAGTCAATTTGGCTTTGGAACATGTCAATGAAATAAAGATTTGATTTTCAGCCTTCCGCAAATATAGGTGTTTCAAGAACAACATAAAAATTGTAGATACGTGTTCTACATAACAAAAGACCCATCTCAGTTTGCTGGGGTCTGTAGAATACACCGATTGCGTCTCTGCAGAGAGGTAAAACACCCCGTACCGAATGAGTGAATTTGATATGACATTAAACAATATGATAGTGAAGTTCCAGTATAGCTTTGGGGAATGAAATTGCACCCAATTCCATTCTGACCCGAGTGGTAGCAGCTGTTCGGGCCTTCTCTATGGGTTGAATTAAACAGCTTGACATGTCCATTAAACTGTGTGTAAACAATTGACAAGTGTTTAATAGAATTGTTTGTGTTAAATAACAATACTTGTAACCATTTAACCGTGTGCAAACAAATTATTGATATTGAATAGAAGAATAAGTGTTAGATGGCAATAATTGAAACCCTTTAATATTGTGCAAAAATGAGCTCAGGCTCATTCGAAAATGTTTTTAAAATGTTTACAATTTATATTTAATATATACGTAGTGCATTCAATAAGTTTCCAGACTTTTTTGTACAGGCATTTAACATTGTCATCGACTCTTGAAAAATCAGTATGTTATTGCAATACATCTTATGAGATGACTGACCCGTTTTTATGATTTCAGCTTTAAATTAACAGCTAGAGCAGCAATTGGAACACACCCTACGAAAGCCTGATTGTCACAGCTGGTGAATTTCAAAAACGCAATCTGGACGTGAGGACACTTTAGAAGAACGATATGCAATGAAATTGTGTTTTAAACTTGGAAAAAATGCCACAGAAATGTATGGAATGCTTCAGACTACTTTTCGACCATCTTGCATGAATCGGGGCATCAGTTTTTGAGTGGCATAAGAGATTCAAGGAAGGCAGGGAGTCTGTGAGGGATGATGAGAGGTGTGGGAGGAGTAAGGAAATCCCTACATAAAAGTTGATTGGCCAAAGAGTTAGGGTTAGGGTTACTATGTTGAGGTTTTAAGGGAGTTCAGAAAGAGATTCCGTCGGAAGTGGCCAGCACTCTTCAAATCGGGTCAGTGGCATTTCCACCTGGACAATGCACCAGTCCATAACTCCATCCTTGTTACAGACTATTTGACCAACATGGGCATCAAGACAGTTCCTCAGCCTCCCTATAGTCTAGACCTTGCTCCCTTTGACTTTTGGTTATTCCCTAAGCTCAGAGGCTGTCGTTATTAGACAACTGAGAAGATGAAAGAGGCTGTGACAAAGGTCATTGACACGCTCACACAAGAGGACTTCGATGGGGCCTTCCAGATGTTATTGGAACAGTACAACATGTGGATTGCAGCCGGAGGAGATTACTTCGCAGGGGACTAGAGTTTTATGCGTGTACTATCAATAAAAGTGCCCACACGAAAAAAGTCTGGAAACTTATTAAATGATCCTCGCACGTATGAACAGGATTTGGTATTGAATAACCTACAACGGTTTATATGCCATAAAACAAAGTCAAACCTTTACAAAAGCCTTTCATACGGCTTTGGGAAAGGTGTAGCACGATAATGAGCATTAAGGTATATACATATAAGTATATATATATATAGAGAGAGAGGGAGAGAGAGAGATATGAATATTTGTGAGTCCTCTGTGTGTTCGTGGAAGGGTGGCTAAAGAGACGATCCTATCTTCGGTATCTTTGACCGGTTTTAGAGTGTCTAGAGGGAACCCTTTGTCTAGTTTGGCGCGAAGACCACACAAAGAAGTGTGTCCGCGAAAACCTGCGAGACAGGAAGAGAAGAACGGAGGACATCAGTCACTCCAGAGAAGAGGAGCATACAGATTTAAGAGTGAGACTCCGGGGCTGTGAGTTAGGAGTGAGACTCTGAATCAGGGAGTTGGAAAGTTAGGACAATGATCAGATGAGTCAGCATTTTTGTAGTTACACCGAAAGCCATAGGAACATACTTAGAATTCAAAAAAGTGCCTTCTTCTCTTTCCTGTGTTTGCAGTTCTGAATCAAAGTTTTCCCGTTTATTTCTTCCACCCTCTATACAACCTGTGAAATGCCTACACAGCCGCGTGAGAAAAGGAACAACGGGGTCCACGCAACTAGACATATGACAAGGCCAATAAAACCCGTCGTTTGTGGGCATTATTTCAAATTTCTGAAGGTCGCTTGGGCGATTTTTTTTCCGTCAGTCCATTCTTTGTTTCTTCCTTCCCCAATCATGTCCTCCTTCTCCTTCCAGTCTTCCTTTTCTTTTTTTCGCATACACACATACGTGTTGATATAAACATATTCCTTTCTCTGCTCACGAGGTGCATTCTTCCTCCTTTTCGTCTGCAGAATGAAAACCTTAGGATGCGGTGATGTCTCTCTCTCTCGCTATCTCTGTCTCTCTCTCTCACACACACACACACACACACACACACACACACAAACACTCTCTTTTCTTTCGACTGGTTTCTTTCAGGGTGGATCCCTGGTCACAGGAACCAGTGTGAAACAATACTCATTGGTAGAAGTTCGGTTTCTACATTCTGGGGTTGCTGTTTCGATCTCTAGTTGTTGAGATTATGGTATGCACTGCTGATGAGACCCAATAAGGTCGAAAAAGCTGTTCAGTGTTCCGTATGTCGCATGTGGGTGTTTGCTGGATTTTCTGGTCATGATAATTTAATTAATATTTATATATATACATAATACTTATCATCGTGCTACAAATGAACTGTGGAAAATAATACAATAGAGGCACGCTTACAGAAACGATTATCGTCGAAGGAAATGGAACAGGCCATCGAATTTCAAATCCAATTCGAGTCTTGCTACATTTTACTTTGTACAAATTTATCGAAAATGAAGAGTTAATATCTCAGTAATAAGAGATTTAAAGTAAGATTTCATCTTAAAGAAGATTACACGTTGTAATAGAGGTTTATAAATAAAAAGAACATAATATAAAATGGAATTTTAGAGATATTATAGGAATGAAGTCTACGGAAAAATAGACCTAATCGAGGTACCAGGTGCATACAATAAGTTTCCAGATTTTTTTTCGTATGGGCACATTTATTGATATTACACACATGAAACTCTTGTCCCTTTCAAAGTAATTCCATACGTTTCTGTGGCACTTTTTTCCAAGTTTAAAACACAATTTTATTGCATATCGTTCTTCTAAAGTGTCCTCACGTCCAGATTGCATTTTTGAAATTCACCAGCTGTGACGATCAGGCTTTAGTAGGGTGTATTCCAATTGCTGCTGTAGCTGTCCTTTAAAGCTGAAATCATAAAAACTGGTCAGTCATCTCATAAGATGTATGGCAATAACATAGTGATTTTTCAAGAGTCTACGACTATTTTAACTGCCCGTACGAAGAAAGTCTGGAAACTTATCGAAGCTTCGAAAACAGTCACTTTGGTTGTAATTTACAACAAATTTAAATCTCAAATGTTAACTTTTATCATATTCTTTTTTTTTTATATATAATTCTCACTTTGATGAGTAATAGAAACACACACACATACACACACATACATGAATATATCATCATCATCATCATCATGTCGTGCTGGTAGCACGGATATCCCTGACCCTCTCTCGCCACTTTTCCCTATCGTTCATCGCTCGGGCAGGTCTTCTCGACAACATCCCGTATCCTCACATAGTTGCTGAATGTATGTTCGTGCTGGTCGTCTTGCTTTTGCGCGGCCATGTGTGGGGGTCCATAAGAGTACATCACTTATGAGTTCGTCCCTGCTTCTCCAGCAGTGTCCTGCATGTCTGGTTCGTCTAATGTGAATAGTTTTCGTGATAGGAGGCAGATGGCCGTACAGTTGGTGTCTTGTGGGGTGTTGCCGCCAGGACTTGTTCAAGATTGCTCGCAGCATTCTTGTGTAATTGCCGTCTAGCTTCTTCTCAAGCCGTTTGTTAGAGTCCATGTAGTGCATCCATATAGCAGTATCGCTGCCTGGAAGAAACTGCGTTTCATTTTATCGGTTAGGTCTGATTTCCAAATAATCGATAGCCTATTGATAGCTGCCCATGCTTTCGTTAACCTCGTGTCGATGTCCTTTGCGGTTGATGCGACGCTGCTTCCTAGGTGAGTGAATTTTCTACTAGTTTAAGAGGGGTTCCGTCTAGAGTGGAGATGTCCCCCGTTTGATCATAGCACATATATTCCGTTGTGTGTGTGTGTGTGTGTGTGTGTGTGTGTGTGTGTGTGTGTGTGTGTGTGTGTGTGCATGTATACAATATATTCTTTGTAGTCCACGTAGCACTAATAACCTTTGGAAAGGCATGAAACCATCTGTTCTTCTGCCGAAGTTATAAATAAATAGTATTGCTGAATGGGATCTTTAGCCTTGATAAGGCATGCGACCAAGAAGAAAATCTCTGAATTCAAACCAGATTTACTCTGCCTAAAAATTATTTTGTTTCACCTTTGTATAAGTGGCAAATGGGTTGTATAGATATATACTGTGTAAGATATTTGCTATAACTGCAATCCTTGAACAGATATTAAGTGTAGAAATATATTTTTTTTTTTTATGAAGGCACGTATTTGATCAAACGGGCATGAGTTAGAAATGGCACAAAGAAAGCTTCTGTTCTTGGCACAGACCTTTTTGAATTATATATTTCTTTCATGTTGGGTATAGAATTCAAGGTTCTATCTTAAGGCATCGACATCCAATTCAGAACATCCGGTCGAGTATACAATTAGCAACGCTTTTCAGGTAATTCTTTTATCAAAAGCCTATTGACTCGAGGTATTCCTTTTTACTCGTTGCTGTGCCCTTTCTTCTCAATCTGTCGGTGATATTCAAGCCGCTTGAAATAGCTTTGCTTTGGTAGCCAGAACAGTATAAAGCATATAACCACTCTTTCAACCAAGGACAACTTTTTAACCTTTATCATATCCAGGCTAAAAAAACTCTTTTGTCCTTTTCTCATCTTTGTTCCAATGGTAGCAGTGGTGCAAAAAATACACCTACGTTAAATTGTGTTTTCTCAAAGGTTACCGAGGATATGTCGAGGAGACGAAGATGTTGTCACTTGTGTACTGTTATAAACGCAATCTGTGAACTTTAATGGGTAAGTCCCATTCCTCATAAATACGTTGTGGCGGGAGGATAATACTGCAGACTAAGTCAGCTGATAGTCTATCTGATATGGGTGACGAGAACGCCCAGGATTCGGGTCAAG
>OY757906.1:41588191-41618191 GCA_963585895.1 Sepioteuthis lessoniana | reverse complement strand
CTCTCTCGCCACTCCTCCCTATCGTTCATCGCCCTAGGTAGGTCTTCAGGACAACATCTCGTATCCTCACATCGCTGCTGAATGTATGTTCGTGCTGGTCGTCCTGCTTTTGCGCGGCCATGTGTGGGGATCCATAAGAGTACATCTCTTATGAGTTCATCTCTGCTTCTCCAGCAGTGTCCTGCATGTCTGGTTCGTCTAATGTGAATAGTTTTCGTGATAGGGGGCAGGTGGCCGTACAGTTGGTGTCTTGTGGAGTGTTGCTGCCAGGACTTGTTCAGGATTGCACGCAGAGTTCTTGTGTAATTGCCTTCTAGCTTCTTCTCTAGCCGTTTTGTTAGCGTCCATGTTGTGCAGCCATATAGCAGTATCGATGTGACCGCTGCCTGGAAGAAACTGCGTTTCATTGTTCTATAACTTACTGAAATTCTCAGTATCTTCGTATGTAAAATTAACCAAGCGGAAGTGGCGTATCAGATCAAAACTTTTGTAAAAGCAATACACTTGAAACGGATTAACGATTTGAAAAAAATTGTCTCCTTATTCATCAACATGATCGCAAAAGCGAGAAACTGACAATCACCCAGCACAGTTGCTCTATACCTACGCTACCCGTACTTAGATCTCGATATGCTCTATTACCGATATTGAGAACTTTTTATTTATAAATATAGCAAGTTATATTATGAGATATTTTTAAACACACACACACACACACTATATATATATATATATATATATATATATATATATATATATAAGGTATTCTTCAATCCAGTAAATCCGGAGTAGGGAACAATTCCGTCAGGACAAATAACTTTTTCAAATTTTGAATATTTATATATTCCAGATAGAAGTCATGTGAAAAATTATTTTGGAGTCTTTGATTCATATCAAGGCTCTTAACAGGATGGAAATAAATATATTATCCTTATGTGACCGAACATTCTTTTTTCTTGAAATGATATATATATAAATCCATTCTCATTTTAGTTTGAGATTTTTCTCTCTATATATATATCCAGTGACAAAAATATGTGCATGCTGAATGCTTGTCATCATCATCATCATGTCGTGCCGCATGGAACGGATATCCCTGACCCTCTGTCGCCACTTCTCCCTATTATTCATCGCCTCTGGCAGGTTTTCAGGGCTACATCCCGTATCCTCACATAGCTGCTCTATGTATGTTCGAGCTGGTTGTCCTGATTTTGCTTGGCCATATGTGGGGGTCCATAGGAGTACATCACTTATGAGCTCCTCCCTGCTTCTCCAGCAGTGACCTGCATGTCTGGTTCGTCTAGCTTGGATAGTTTTCGTGATGGGAGGCAGGTGGCCGTATAGTTGGTGCCTTGTGGGGTGTTGCCGCCAGGACTTGTTCAATATTGCTCGCAACATTTTTGTGTAATTGCCGTCCAGCTTCTTCTCCAGCCGTTTAGTTAGCGTCCAAGTAGTGCATCCATACAGCAATATCGATACGACCGCTGCCTGGAAGAAACTGCTTTTCATTTTATCGGTCAGGTCTGATTTCCATATGATCGATAGCCTATCGATCGCTGTCCATGCCTTCGTAAAGCCGCATGTCAATGTCCTTTTCTCTTGATGATACGCTGCTTCATAGGTAGGTGAATCTGTCTACTAGTTTAAGAGGGGTTCCATCTAGTTTGGTGATATCGCCTGTTTGATTATAGCACATATATTCCGATTTGTGTGCATTGACGTGGAGGCCAATGCCTGCGGCGGCTCGTTCCAAACTATTCAGTAGTATCACACTGTATCCTCTACAGTGTGTCCTCTAAACACACCTCTAATCACACCGTTTCAAGTGTATTGAGGACACTGTATCCTCTACACGGTGTGTTTAGAGGACTAAACAAATTCTCGTCGGATCATAAACAAATATGAAATTAAAAGGTATTGTATAATTATGCAAATTCTTGATATGGCCGATAGCGAGGAGTATAAAGGCTGATAATAATGCTCACCTCTTCCTAAATAGAAAAATAAGTATCACCATAGACTGGAGTTACATTGAAAAGCAAACAGTTTTCACTGGCTGTGTACTACTACTACTACTACTACACACACACACACACACACACCACATATGGCCGTGCAAAAGCAGGACGACCAGCTCGAACTTACATACAGCAACTATGCGAGGACCCAGGATGTAACTCTGAAGACCTGCCGGAGGCGATCAGTGATAGGGAGAAGTGGCGAGAGAGGGTCAGGGATATCTGTGCTGGCGGCACGACATGATGATGAGGATGATATATATATATATATATATATATATATATATATATATGAGATCAGAATTCTATACGATCGATAATGTGTTAATGGCACTCCATACATATATATATATATATATATTTACACCTCGGCAGGAATATCTCATCTCCTGGAAACGATACCAATATACGGCAAGTGAAGTCGTGGAGTGATATCAACACATTATCGATCATATGAAAATCTGATCTTTATGATAGAATAAAACGGCATTTCTTCAAAGTTATGGCTGGTTCTCTACTACTGTAAAGATATACCACATTGACTGTAATGAAAAGTTTGGAGAAAAGGCTTGAAGATAACAGCACAAGAATTATACATACTGTTTTGAACAAATCCTGGAAGTAATAAACCACCAAGCGGCGGCTGCTAGGCCACTTACATCTTATGTCTCATACCATCTAAATTTGACGTTCAAGACAAGCTAGTCAGCTTGTTAAGTAAGGATAACCTCATAATCGTTGTTCTTTAATGTACAAGCCAGTGTTGGCTGACCAGCAAGGACTTCCTTACATTAAGTTTGCGCGGTCACTGTTTTTTGGATGTGACAAGAGAAACAGACGATAGGGACGGATGGCGAGAGAAAGTCAAGGAATTAAGTGCTATAAGAAAGACTTGGTGTTGTTATTGATGATGATGATGATGATATACGCATTTTCATAAAAAATTGCAATCATCAGAAGAAACGTGTTTATTGAATGGACGAAGAAGGAGTGATAAATACTAAATATTTGAACTTCATCCATTCTACACAGATTTTTCATTTGATGATTGTATTTTTAAGAATAAAAATGCATGAAAGTTTCAGTATCATGAGACAAACGAGGAATTTGGAAAAAATTAATTACATTAGGTTTAATCTAATTTTGGTAGCTAGTTTTTAAGCACTCTACTGATCTAAGAAATAGCATTTTATAACGATTTATTCATTTATATATATAATAGTGTTGGTTGTCACTAAATAACTTTCTGGGTGTTTGTCGAACCAAGTGCAATATAAAATGGAGAGTGCTCAATATCTAGGATTGAGCTATTATATAATAATAATAAATGAATATACAGTATATTTATATATTTAAGTTTATATATTTATATATTTAATGCAGACTAAATTTACATGCTGGAGAGTTGTGATACCAGGATACTGTGGATGACAATATATATATATATATATATATATATATATATATATATATATATATATATAAAATTAGACACCATCACACAGAGAATAGTATGAAAAACTTTGAATCATAGGTAAGTTATTCATATTTTATATATCTTTTGAATATATTGTTCTTTCACACAAACACACACACACACACACACACTCAAAAATGTTTAACTTACCGAAGACGACGTAAACGTCAAAAACACGTGTTGAAGAAAAATAGATAACTTAATTCAAATCCCTTCGTAGACCTTTTTATTTTAAAGTATTAACTTCTTTCTCACATAGGAACAATAAAACTTATATATATATATATATATATATGGGACAGCAGTAGATATACCTCCCTCATTTTCAACAGTCAACACAGTAGTGCAAGTGAACTTTGGCAAGTGGCAACGGTAGTTCAATGTAGCCAAGCAAAATTTTTAGATACTATTAGTTACTATTATGAGTTGGACTAGCTATGTTTTTAAAGGTTGACAGAAAACCAAGTTAACGAAAGTAATTCTGTCACACTATATATATATATATATATGTGTGTGTGTGTGTGTGTGTTTGCGCCAGTTTTTATTTATATGTACGAAATCTCTCGTTTTAATCAAATATCAGTGGTTGTCGAGGAATTTCCTTCAAAAATTGGAAACATCGCTCCAATAAAAGAAAAGCCAATCAGAAAAGCAGTAAAATATATTCCTCAAGCAAATTGATAACTTTTGGGATTAGCACTTCCAAACTTCCCTTGTTGACGTTTATTGAACTGGAGTCAGCAGCAATGATGAATGTTTCAATAAATAAATGAAAATTTCTCCAAATATACGGTCTTAAGCCTGGGCTCAAAATGTAATATTTTTGAAATATTGACTAAATACTTATTCGAATGGGAAGATTAAGCAAGACCCAAAATTTACAGAAAGACTACGCTAAGAATTTCAGAAGAAAGAAAATTCTCATCAGTTTATCTTATATATATCATCATTATCATCATGTTGTGCTGGTAGCACGGATATCCCTGACCCTCTCTCGCCACTTTTCCCTATCGTTCATCGCCTCAGGCAGGTCTTCTGGACAACATCCCGTATCCTCACATAGTTGTTGAATGTATGTTCGTGCTGGTCGTCCTGCTTTTGCACGGCCATGTGTGGGGGGTCCATAAGAGTACATCACTTATGAGTTCGTCCCTGCTTCTCCAGTAGTGTCCAGCATGTCTGGTTTGTGTGTGTGTGTGTGTGTGTGTAACTCGGCTCATTGCCCCAGAGGGTAGAGTGTTCGCCAATGGTCTGGGAGTCCTGGGTTCAATCCCAGTTCGTGTCAAACTAAAGACTTTAGAAATAGTACTTGATACCTCCTTGCTTAACACTCAGCAAAATAAAGTATGTATCAAGGTTAAAGTGGAGCGATCCAGGGAAATGAGTAGTGCCCTCCTCTACACCTCGGTGTAGAAGCTCAATCACAGATATTGAGCACTGTTTATTTATAATATATATATATATATATATATATATATATATATATATATATATATATATATATTTCGATATATATTGTATGTACGTTTTTGCAAGCATGTACATATGGAAGTGACACAGAAATTCTTCTGCTAGAAATGAGAACCCATTCCTGTATCTTCTATTGTGTATTATGTTGAGGATTAACTTGAAATTAAGAGTTATGAGATCAGCTGTATTTCTTTCAAATATCACCGGTAAGGAAAGAAAAAAAAAGAAAGAAAGAAAGGAAATTAAAACGAAATAAAGAAATGAAAAAAAACGGAGAAATAACACGTAAAATAGAAGAAATTGAATAAAAGAGTGAAAAATACCAATTTTTTAAAATTATTTCTAATGGAATATAATATAATCAAACTCTGTATAAATGACCCTCTTTAAACAATATGAAGGAATTCAAAAATAAGTATACCCTTTATATATATATATATATATATATATATATATATATATATATATTGTATTTACAATTTTAGTCTTGTTTTCTGTTTCTGTGAAATTACCTGATGAACAATGTATGTCTGGATTTCCATTCGAAATAATAAAATCCTGGTATCCTTGGTTAAGAATATTATCTTTTTTATGAAAATTGCTCAAGTTCCACACACACACGCACATATATATATATATATGTGTGTGTGTGTATCATCATCATCATCATCCCGTGCCGCCAGCACAGATACCCCTAACCATCTCTCGCCACTTCTACCTATCGTTCATCGCCTCTGAGAGGTCTTCAGGCCTCAATCCCATATCCTCACATAGCTGCTGTATGTATGTTCGAGCTAGTCGTCTTTCTTTTGCTCGGCCTTATGTGGGGGTCCATATGAGTACATCACTTATGATATCGTCCCTGCTTCTCCAGCAGTGTCCTGCATGTCTGGTTCGTCTAACTTGGATAGTTTTCGTGATGGGAGCTACGTGGCAGTATGGTTGATGCTTTGTGGGGTGTTGCCTCCAGGACATGGTCAGTATTGCCCGCAGCATTCTTGTGTAATTGCCGTCTAGCTTTTTCTCCGACCGTTTTGTTAACGTCCAAGTAGTGCATCCATGTAGCAGTATCGATAGCTGTCCATGCCTTCGTTAGCCGCGTGTCGATGTCTTTTTCGGTTGATGAGACACTGCTTCCTAGGTGTGTTGAAATGTTGTAATATATTCAAGATAGGACCAAGATACGAATATGTGAAATATACATAGGGAATCCCGAAACACTGACGACTTTCTTTAGTTCAGGTACGAAACTTTTATTACCTTCTTGACTTTTCGGTTTTCAACATGAAGAGAGAGAGAGACACAATTTTTACTATGCTGACTGTTTCATCTGACCCAACAACGCGCATCACGTAGACCCAATTGGCCTGGCCTCACCGCGGCTCGAAAATCAACTAGCCTCCCTAAGGTTCAAATCTCAACTACATGCTTTTTTTCAAAAATAACCCAAAATCCTCAGCCCATCGCTTTCGGGCATGACGTCAATCACATCCCCAGTCCAATTTCTTATCTGGGGTTTTTATCATGACATCTGTGATAGTAACATTCTCCCCGTGCGAGCGTGAACACCTGCGATCAATGTGTGCACCTACCCGTGCACTAAGCCGAATAGTTTTAAGCCTAACAAAACCAAAAGATAATATATAACCAACGAAAAATGATAATATAAAAAAATCCTTCCACAATTATATTACAATGTCACCTGCTTGATTAAAGCACATGTATTCCGTTTTGTGTGCATTAACATGGTCGCCAATGCCTGAGGTGGTTTGTTCCAAAATATGCAGTAGTGTTTTGGCTTGGGTGGGTATATTTGCCAGAATTGCTATGTTATCGGCGTAGTCGGCATCAGTAATTGTTTTTGCCGGGTAACTTCTGCTTCTTTTCTTTGTCAACTCGAAGCCGTTTTTTTTATTCTATCAATCGATGTTCTAAGTACGTAGTCTAGACAGAGGATAAAGAGGTATGGGGCTAGCGTGTCCCCTTGCAGTACTCCTGCTACAATGTCGAAGTATTCTGTGTCTCCATCCGGTGTACGTACTTTCACTTTGGTGTTTCTATAGAGAATCATTATGGCTGCGACGGTCTCTTTTGGTACGCCGTATGCCAGTACGATTTGTTCCATCTTCCCTCTGTGAATGGAATCAAAGGCCTTGGTTAAGTCGACAAATAGAATTGTCGCCAGTAGGTTTTTTGCCCGTACGTCTTCAAGGATACTACGGATAGTCAATATTTGTGAGGTTGTGGATCTATTTCTTCGGAAGCCATTTTGGTTTTTCCTATGAATGTTGTCAATTTTGGGTTCTATGCGGTTTCATTGTAGGGCATTGTAAATTTTGGCTGCTATGGATGGAAGTGTTATACCTCGGTAGTTCTTAGCTAATCCGAAGTCCCCCTTTTTTAGGGAATGAGAGGATGCATCCTTTCATCCATCTGTCTCTCGGATTTTGATTATAGACTGCGTTGCGGTGTCGGAACAGTATGTCGTCGAATTGTCTGGTCTTACATACTTCTGGGGGGATCTCGTCAAGCCCTTCGGCTTTCCTATTTTTAATTCTTCTAAGAACTGAGTCGAGTTCTTGAGTGAATTTTCCTAGTTTAATGTCCAATTGCTTACTAATAATTCTGATGATTGGTTCATGTGTAACTTTCGGTGGTTTTCCTAGTAGATTTTCGAAATTCAGTTTCCATAGTTTTATTCTTTCTAGTTGGTTTGTCGCTTTCAATTAAGCTTTGGCTGTGCTCTTCCTTCTACTCACTTCATTTATCGTTTTATAGATTGCCTATCTTCCACTGAATCTCTAATCTTATCTATCTGATTTTATATGTATTCTGTCTGTTCTTTTTCATATATGCCTGCTAATTTATTTTGTGCCTTTTTTAGTTTTAGGGCATTTGTGTTTGTTGGGTTCTTCCTATAGCATTTGGAGACAGTTTTCATGTATGCACATTTTTCTCTAACCACGAACATTTCCCATGAGACTCTATATTTAGTTCTAGGTTTTGTTGGAATACAATTCACTGCTGCCTCGAGGTGTGCGTTGACAAAATTCGCATATTCGTCATTTGCAGTACCTTTTTCTGTCTTCTCCTGTAGTGTCTCCAAACTGTTTCTCAATTCTAATACATATTTATCTCAAATATCTCAGTTGGTAAGAAGGGCACAGTAATAATGTTTGGTGGTCGCTGTTCGTGTGGCCTTTTTTCGTAGGCTTAGTCGTATTTTTGCTGTGACTATTCGGTGATCGGAGGACACACCCTCGAAAGAGCAGTATGCCTTGCAATTCATTGCACTATTTTTCCATTTCATGTTTATAAAGTTGTAGTCTATCTGTGCTTTATTATTGTTCGCGTATGTGTAGGTCCATAATTTTCCCTCCCTCTTTTGAAAGTTTGTATTGAGGCATGTTAATCTATTTTCTATCATGAAATCTGTTAGATGTTGTCCATTCCTATTTGACGTGTTGAGTAGGCTGTATTTGTTGTTTCCGTTTGTCGCGATTTGGACATTCATGTCTCCGCCAATGACTAGCACCTTGTGTTTCGGAATGCTATGCACTAGAGAGGGTAGCTCATCGTAGAAGGTGACGAGTTCAGATGATTGTTGCTCTGGGATTGCCATTAAAAGTAGCTACCATCGTCCTAGGTTGTATTCTCTCTATGCTATTCAATGATTTTAACGGTCTTGGTCCTATAAGTAGTCCTACACCTCCTCCCGTGGCATTGACAGAGTTTGTCCATGCTGATACAATGGCTAGCGTCCATTCGTGATATTTGATATTCTCGCTGTGCGTGTATCTGTATTCTTGTAGGCATATTATGTCTATCTAATGTTCTACGGCCGATGCAGTAAGCTCCGGTAGTGGACCTATTCTATTTAAGGTTCTAACGTTAAATGTCGCTATTTTATTGTTTTTTGCATTTTAGTAGTTTCTGTTGTTTGAGCTCTGTAGTTGATCTTTCGAACACTGAAGCCAGGACTCCAACCTCAGCGGTACGCTCCCCCTTTTTATGCACGCGAAGAGCGATGCGGTTTATTTATGTGGTTTGAGTGTGGGGCATGGTTATCTTTCGATGGCTGTTTTTATTCTCATCTATAGAAGCCACTCTTATAGATGAGCCGCAGCAGTTCCCCGATCGAGCTGACGATCCTAAGCGTTGAGCCGCGAGACTCATACGTCTAGGACCGGGTTTGGCAAAGCGTTAGGCTGTCAAAGGGTTTATTCGAATACCTTTACGTCCATCATGCTACTTCCCATCTGTACGTAAAATAATGGGCCTTTTTTTTCCTGTAAGTTTTATCTTAGTTAAAGTCCAAGACTCATGTATATTTATAAGAGATTTTTTAAAAAATATTTTCACTTGTCTTTGGATATTGGCCCTAACATATATATTTTTTGGCATCGGGAACTTGTGATACACCCCTTCGGCCGCCACGAATACATCAACTTCTTAAAGCCAATACTATTCATGGCCCGTGATTCATCCAGTTGGTTCCACCAGGGGCATCACACATTTCTTTACTGCCACAAGAAATACAACCGAGGGAGTGGGGGATAAAACAACATACGAACAATTTGGACTTAGGTCAGCTCCAAGTGCAAGAAGGGTAGTTTTGTGACACTTTTTTGTACTGCTTTTCGTGCATCTTGTAGGCTATCGCTGAGAGTGTATTTTTCGCCACACTCCTACAGAAGTCTCTAGGAATGCCAACTCATCTTTGACCGTCTCTTTCTGCTGACCGTTGTCCGCCCTGGACTGCTAACTCATCTTGACTGGTCCCTTCTGCTGTCCATTCTCGACTGCTTATCTGCGTCTCTCTTCGCCAGCTGCCTCTCTTTGGGTTCCTTTGCCAACTGTCCTTCTCTGGGTTCCTTTGCCAACTCTATCTCTGGCTTTTCTCGGACCTGCTTTTCCTTCCCCACTTCTGGTCTCGTCGGAGATCTCGAGTCCAAGCCCTTTTTTTGGCTTCGCACCAAAACAGACAAAGGGATCGTCTGCTTGGCGGACCACCCACATAGTATCACAGACTTTCTTAACTTAGGCTCTTTTTTTTCTAAACTACAATGGGGGCGGTTTCTGTGGGGATTCTAAGTTTTGGATAAGACTATTCCATGTACCAAGCGTGTTAGCACCTTTGGCCAGGGTCATATATTAAATTTGGATTTACGGTAAAATTGTCTTTACATTTAAAACACACTGTACAAGCGGCATTTTACAAAGAAAACAGCATACAATTTTGTAAATTTTTCTGGCATTTTAAATTATTAAGACTTAAAGACAAGATACTGACCAGTTTTTGACTCTTGGCTTCTGGTGGCACATGGTTTGTTCTTCATAGCTGGCCTTGTCCTTTACCGTTTAGTCATTTCAGTGATCACGCAACATAAAAAAAAATCTGCAACCAAAACCATTAACATGAAACCAAGATCGAAAAAAACAAAACAATGAAACTCACAAAGATCACAATAGGAGACCCCTAGTGGAGCCGAGAATGAAGAAAATATGGTCAATGAAATTAAATGAATATGAAAACCCTATAGTTTATCTTATATATATATATATAATCGGACCAGTGATTGCCTAGGCGAGAAACTGGCAGTTACCAATGTCTGTTGATTCTATGTCAATGTTATCCCAACTTGGATATATATGCTCTGCCACAGATATTGAGCACTCTTTTTAAGTATATAATACACACACGCACACACACACACACACATATATATATATATCGATGTATATTATGAGTATTTGCGTGCATGTACGTATGAGAGTGACACAGATATTCTCTTGCTAGAAATGAAAACCTATTCATGTATCTTCTTTTGAGCATTTTGTTGAGGATTAACGTGAAACTCAGAGTCATGAGTTTTCATCTTGTATTCATCAGTAGCCTTTTGTCATTATATATATATTCGAACATGGAATAAACTACAACGGCACTCTCCCATCGACTTACATACCAGCTCTGAGACACAAGAGCCATAAAACAATATCTAATAATAAAACATAACAATGACGCCGAAAAACTCACATCCTCCGATATTCGAAAGAGTTTCAGTGACAATTCAAGAATCCTCAACAAAAATAGCAATATAAATCCTTGAGACAATATGCATTAAAATTAAAAGAAAGCGTAAACAAAATACTATTTAGCACTGACACTAATATACTAAAGATATCAAATAACTAACCTTAGCAACCGTCTTGTCTGAAGGGACCAACTATGTATGTTGGTATATATATGTGTGCGTATGCGTATGTGTGTGTGTGTGTGTGTGTATGTGTATGAATCACAGACCGTTTAAAACTAGAATCAATATTCTTTTTTATATATTTATTGATTACAATTCAGTTTTCTTAGATTTGGTCCAATTTTATTTTTGAAAAGTCTGAAATTTTATAAGAGAAAATGACTAAAATTTTATAAAAAAATCGGAACAAAATTTTTTAAAAAAATGTTTAAATGTAATATGGATACTTGTATGAAATTTTGACCCCGAGAGCTTCCACTATTTTCCCTGGTATAATCAAAATATTATTCTTTTCTAAACTCCGGGGACATTTTTTCTTTTTGATATGTGAAATTCTTTATTTTAAGACTGCAGAGAGAGCTTCAATATTTTGTAGTTTTTTATCGGAATTTTTCCAGGGGTTTCGTTTTTTAACTTAGAATGTGTTTATTCAAACGTTAGATTTACTGTATATATTTAGCTAATCAATTTTTAAGTGCAGTCAAGTTCTTTTGAATTTAGATTTTTCTTTTTCCTGGTCATGTTGCCAATCCAAGACTTAAAAAACGGTTTGTTTTACAAATTTATCCATTGTTGGTGCCTTGAACAGAACGATTCAAACTTTTTGCAAGAGTATAAGCATGAAGTGAGAGGTAAACAACCTCATCCAGATTTTGGATTCGAGTCGCTTATTCCATTTACTCTGTTGGAGTTGGAATAAACATTAAACGGTAGAAGAAAACCAGTACCAAACAACGTTCATTGCTCTGAATATATCTTAAAAACAAAACAGCTAAATAATGACACATACATGCATATATATATATATATATATATATGTGACAATATTCGTCTGTGGCGGTACGTGAGGGGTTAACCAAAAAAAAAAAAAAATTGAATAGCCAAATATAATTGCCAAGAAGTGTGGAGTTGAAATTCTGGGAAAAAGAATCGAAAATGCTGTGACCGAATTTTTGTTGACAATAGCCAAAATTGAAACAAAGAAGTTGACAGGTACGGAAGATTAAGTTGTTTACAGAACTCAGGCAGAAATCGAGAAAGAAAAATATTGTGATTAAAAAGGTGAAAAGAGTAACGATACTAAGATAATTTTCGAGCCTGGAAAAAGTTAATTTTTAAAGGATTTGACAGCACAAAGATTCAGATATGGTGTGACTTGCACTCCAGTTAAAAGGTGGGACTCAGAGCAAACAAAGAAATACCTCAGCTAAGGGTTGAGAAAATTATCCAGAATTACTTATCAGTGTTGAAAGGGAATTATTAATTAGCCTGAGGATAGGCCAGTCTTTTCGCCTACGTGGAATTGAAACCAGTTCCATCAAAGGTGACAGTCCAGCATATTTGGGCAAAAAGGGGTTGGACCCTTTCTGGCGTCATGAGCCGTAAAATGATAGAAACTATGTTGGTAGGAGGAAAGCTATCCTCCTGTAGCCCTCACTATGAGGGTAGAGAGAGCAACAACTCTGTGGAAGTAGTGAAAAGAGGGTTGGACCCTTTCTGATGACGAAAATTAAAACAAAGACATGAAGGATGTCTAATGAATTGAAAATGACGTTAGGGAGATCACCCCTGCCTCAGTCAGAACCTACCCCAGAATATTGGCAATTATTATATAAACAGGCTGATTTCCAAACTCAGCAGTTGGTGGCAGAGAGAGAGCGAAGCAGTTCGGTCCCAGACGAAGTAAAGCCGACGAAGACCAGGCAGGGACCCACAGATTGGAATTGTGCTTCGCGCGGCCAACTCAGATATCGCCAGTCCGCCGCTGGAATAGACTGTCGTTAAGAAAACTTAGACCTTTGTAAGTTGGTGGCAGGAGAGGGAAGCAGTTGGTACCAGACGAAGTAGACGTAGCCGACGAAGACCAGGCAGGGACCAACAGATTGGAATTGTGCTTTGCGCTACCAGCTCATATATCACCAGTCCGCCGCTGAGATACATTGTCGTTAAGAAAACTTAGACATTTGTAAGTTGGTGGCAGAGAGAGAGAGCGAAGCAGTTCGGTCCCAGACGAAGAAAAGCCGACGAAGACCAGGCAGGGACCCACAGATTGGAATTGTGCTTTGCGCTGCCAACTCATATATCACCAGTTCGCCGTTGGAATACACTGTCGTTAAGAAAACTTAGACCTTTGTAAGTTGGTGGCAGGAGAGCGAAGCAGTTGGTACCAGACGAAGTAGACGTAGCCGACGAAGACCAGGCAGGGACCAACAGATTGGAATTGTGCTTTGCGCTACCAGCTCGTATATCACCAGTTCGCCGCTGGAATACACTGTCGTTAAGAAAGCTTAGACCTTTGTAAGTTGGTGGCAGAGAGCGAAGCAGTTCGGTTCCAGACGAAGTAGACGAAGACCAGACAGGGACCAACAGATTGGAATTGTGCTTTGCGCTGCCGACTCAGATACCGCCAGTCCGCCGCTGAGATAAACTGCTGTTAAGAAAACTTAACTCTCGTCGGGCCGCCGCCTTAGATGTCACACCCGCAGATTTTTTTTTTTTTTTTGTCGCCATCTATAACTTTGAAGTTTTATAAACCCTTTTCTTATCTACTGCAGAAATCGGAGTTATTATTATTTTTCTTTGTTCTGCAATATATGTACCCCTTTGGAGTCCAGTCTTCAGCTGCCAGTAACCCCTCTTCCTTTCAGACAGGGCCATCGGCCTTACTTTTAAAGAATCACAACGTGGGGCAGGGCTGTGCATGGTCACTTTCCCTGGAAGGAACTTTTGATCTGTTTTTTCCCACGCTGTAGCAGAGAGATTGGAGGGAGGCGGACAAGGTTGTGGCAAAGAGTTACCATAATAGGTATAATCAGCGCTGTGATCGAGGACGGGGCGAAGAGGGTGGTATATATATATGTTTATATATATATATATATATTAGTATCTTGTCACCAGAAAATAATCGTTGGAGTTGTAACAACGATTTGATCACAAAATGAAATGAAACCATATTCTGTTTATTTCATTCCTAGTAAATCTAATTGGTTCTTACAGATTTTTTTCGATTGATAAACATGAACAAAAAAAACACACCTTTATTTTTTATAGGTCTCTGTCCTTTACTGACTCTGTTTTCTTTACTACATTTTTCTTTTTTTATTGCTTCCAGAGGCAACCATTGTGCTGTTACGTTTCGCTCTGGCCAAACAAACGACAACACGTAATATATATAAAAATATATAGTTATTTTCTCAGCGGAGGATTGTGTGAAGTAGGAACAATCAGGAGAGGTATTACAATCGTTCGTCTCTGAGGCCTGGACTCTTCGGTGTAAGTAGACGATGGCCGAGAAAACGCACACGGGGCAACGACGGGACAAGCTTGCGTGAACAGCGGAATTTTTCAGTCTTCCGTTCAATTCGTCGGCCTTATATTACCATCAAACTACCACGCGGAGATATGGACACGCCTCCACGCCCCTGCGATCTCTTCCCATAATTGGCCAACGAAATATGCACTCCCTCCGACTTTGGAATGGCATGTTTGATCGTCATCGAGCGGAAATAACTGTCATGCAGTTCACAGGTCACTCTCTTCCGGTGCATCACTTTGTGACGGCACCGTGGGATTTTTACCTTGTCCCATATTGTCAGCCAAGCTGTATTTTACAGTACCATTTTGGAAAGACTATTTTAGAATCTCAAAATTTAAATGAACTTTTAACTATAGAATATTACTATTCCTGTCATAAATTAGACGTGCAGAGTAAATAAATTAGCACTCATTGGTGCTGATAATATGGACACGCTCTCACACAGGATGCTGACCCCTTTTTGAACCGCAGAATGAAAAAAATGACATATCAATTATTAACCGGAAGACACATGTAGGGATTAAGAAAAGGAAATGTGAAGGGTTGGAACTCATCGTAGCTTACTGCAATTTTGGAAGACACAAAGGCGGTAAATGAAATTACAAAAGTGATCCAAAATGCATAAACAGACACATGGAAGACTCAATAAGCAAAATGTTCATTACGTGTGTAGAATAAGTCCTACTCACAACCAGGTATAGGTCTTCAGACGCTTTCCCACCATTATTTGTCTCTCTGTGTCTCCGTCTCGCTCCCTCGCACATGACACTAGCATGTTATATATATATATATATATATATATATTGAAATGATAGATTGTGGTGAATCTATATTTAAACCAGTTTAGAAGGATAAATATTTGTTCTTTTATTTTGTTTTTAAGAACTTTCTCAAAACGAAATATCGCGCCTTCTAAACCAGTTTTAAGTGCTTGAATTATCCAACTTTCCACACATTTCTATCATATATAAATATATATATATATATATATATATATATATATATATATATATATATATATATAGAGAGAGAGAGAGAGAGAGAGAGAGAGAGATATTGGGGTCTCGGCTACCGTTGAACGGATGTACGTAAACAATAGTAATTGTGATTCATAACCGTTTAAAATTTACTTCGCAGCTAATATCTCCTTGTGACTGAATGGCTAGAAGCTTGGGTTGACGTTTGAGTCAACCGGGTTTCGATCCCAGCTACGGGAAGATACTGTCTAGCCACACTGATGAGTTCTGATAGAACGAAACTGATCTGTCTGTGGATAACTATATATATATATATATATATCACAGAAGTCGGAGAGTCCAGAACAGATAAATCAGCTAGTTATGGCATCTATATGATTTCCTCGACTGCCGTCGTTAAATTGGTCTAGTGACAGTATTTGATACCATTTTATCTTAAAAGACCTAGAAGACGTCGGCTGAGATTCAACTGCGCTGGCATACCAATACTTGAAACCAGTAAACGATTAAATACATTAAATGAATATTTTTCATTAATTATTAGAAACCCTATAGATACACGAGGAGAAAAAGTAACAAAATAAATGTCTTAAAACCCTGTCTTTTATTGTTTCTAAAAATTACTCGATCATTTATCCTTCCTATGTTTAGGAATTTTTTTCTAAAACTCTCAGAGAATTTTGGCTTAAACATATACAGAACTCTGTACTGAAGGCTTTTAATGACAAATATTACACAGATATTTTCCATGTTCGGCTGTGTTTGTATAACTTAACAATAAATTTTATATGTCAGACAAAAAATAATGAGACTTCAAAGTATTTGTTGATATGAATCATCACGTTTTAATCCTCACATATAGTCACATTTGAGTCAGTTGTTTATAACTGTTCTCCCGTGACATGAAAAAACGCTGCATCATAAAATCGTAATGCAGTAAAGTAAGATTTTAATGCCGCTCATGAATTTTGGAAAAATCAGATGAAGAAAAATAAAGTCCAGCAATAAAACAACGTTGCCGAACAAGCAAACATTGTGAGTTTTGTGTTATAAACTAAATAAAAATCATTGAGAATCTCAAAAGTACAAATATTTCCCGTACATTACAGTTCTTCAATTGCTCTAAAGTTCTTCATTCCACGGAGCCTATGAAATTTTTTATAACATAATTGGTCACAATCACCTAGTTCCTGATGTCTTCATTCCGTACCGTCCTGTCAACTGGGGCTGTGTATAAAATGCACCCACTGCACCCGTGCAGAGGGCAAAGACATCCCCCATCAAAACGAGGGTGGCTGTTGGCCGTGGGTGCAGACCTGCACTAATTGTGGACGGGATCCTGGTGGCTAAGCAGTCCGTTACGCGGCAACCGAAGAGGTCTACTGACTTTCAACTCTCAACTCTTCACAGGCCAAGTTGGGTAGTCGGAAAGGCCAGAACCGATCAATCCAGTGGTCATGTCAAACCCTAACTCCTATTTGAATTTACCGACTGTATTCTTCGAATTCCTAAATTGGCTAATAAGAACTCGATCCGAATTTATCTTAAAAGTGATAGAAGACGCTGAGATACCAATATTTGAAACCATTTAACGTTTAAATCTCTTAAATGATTATTTCCATTAATTCTTTGAAACTATACAGCCATGTGCAAATTTTTCATATTAGACACTAATACTAGATAAACAGAATTACAAATGTTGAATAGCAATATTTGAACCAATTTAACTGTATGAAGACAAATGATTTATATTCAATAGTTATTCGTGTTTATTAATGTTATGGGGACATATCCTACCATACCCCAAAGATGGACTCGTCCAATCTAAACATATTCTCTGAGCTTAGCTTAGCTCACTCGAGGAAGTCAATTTCTCGTTCCTTACTGACTGACGGACTGTAAGCTGAGCACGGCAAGTGCTTCCTTTGTATGACTTCCTTTTTCTGCTAATACAATAACGTTTACCTATCACTCGTTGTTTGAGTTCTTCTTCCACCAGTCTTATCTGAAGACTACAACAATTAAAAAATTTGAAACCCTTCAAAAGTATGCAAAAATGAGCTGTAACTCATTTTTAAAGTAATTTATCAACAAACTATATGTTGTAATATGCTAACTAAATATGAACCGTCTACCTTGGACCAGGGAACGAGCTTGTCCTGGTCGCAGAGGCACCCATGCGCGAACCCGATAGTAAATAGCGTGACGACTCAACGGAAGACCCTAGCGCAAGTAAGCTGATTTATAAATAAATTTAGTTTTACATTTTAATGTCGAAGTCCAAATTTTAATCAAAGTAACACCTAACGCCACTATGCAAACCAATAACACAACACTATTCACCAAAAAGTTATACGTATATATATATATATATATATATAGAGAGAGAGAGAGAGAGATATGTGTGCGTTTATGGAGGTGCCCATGGTGTAATGGTTATCGTCGTAGGAAATGGACACGGCCACACGAGTTCAAATCCTGGACGAGAATTATTGCATTTCACATAGCACTAATACCCTTGGGAAAGGTATGAATCCAATTATTTTCCTCCAGCTATGGGTAAATAGTAGGACAGACTACGTTCTTCAGCCAAGGTGAGGCAACTAGTTTAGGAGAAGGAAAACTCTGAATTCAAACCTGTTAAACTCCGCTAAAAAATTGACCTTGTGTCATATCCTGCCCAAACGGAGGGGTTGGTAAATATGGATATGTGTGCGTGTCCGTGTGTGTGTGAGGGTTAAAAGGTTTTGGTATTAAATAACCATTAAGTGTTTATATGCCGTTAAACCAAATAACGTAAGCTGAGACCTTCATTCTATATTTGGTATTCTGATTTCATGAGTATGAAATGTAAACAACATGGCCCAGAGTTTGAACTCGAGTCCATTTCTTCCAAAAATGTGTGATACGCTACATGTTCTTCACGAAGTATGTAGGATCAGAAGTCACTTTTTGTCATTTCTTTTTAAAAAGCAAGTGAATTAGAACGGTTTTGACGAAATAAAATTGATTTATAAGACAATTGTTGAAGAATGCAAAATGATCTCTTTGGGTAGAGTGCAGATTACTACAGAGTGATTTTTTTTAACGCTGGCAATGTAGTATCCATGAAGATACAAAATCAAGGGATCTTTCTTGTAAAGTGAAAGCCATGTTACACGAAAATATTGCCATAGAAAAGAAATATCTGGTGACAGCATTTTATAGGGTCAAGAGTATGGAGATTTTAAATATTTAAAAAGATCTCCCTGATCTAAAAACTCACCTGTGTTTTGTGATTATTTTCTTTTTTATGGCGCTTAATGTTGTCAAATTAGGTTTTCAGGAATTCTATGACAATTATTTTTATGATAACTTCCGAAATGTGACATTTCACAAAGAAAATTGAACATGCAATTGAATCATCAAATATATTTTTTAAAACACTGTTTGTCTGAATCTCTGTTAGTAACTTCAGAAACAACAGTCTTTGGTTTTTTTTAAATTATTTTTTCATGGTAAAATAAGTATTTCTTCATATGCAGTAAAATAAAAGCAAGTCATATGCGAAAGTTAAAACTGTAAATAAGACGAAGACCACTGAATAAAACTTTCGTATATTATCAAAATTATTGTCTCATTATTCATTATTTTACCTTAAGTATTTTTATGCTTCAATGATGAGTATTTTTGTAAAAGTTGCACTTATTTTCCGATTCATTATTACGGGTACTTTTCCCTGCTTTCTGAACAATAGGAAATAATAATTGAATCCTAGTAAGAGATATGCTTAATTAGCTAATTATTGGATATCGGTAAAAAGATCTTTGCAGAAAATTATGTTTAATTGTGGTTTAGTCGTAATTTAGGCAACTACATGCCCGCCTTCAAAGATTCTAGATGCATAGAAAACACTGGCAGCAATGGAAAAGGATAGAAAAAAAGAATTTCTTATGACAAAGTAAAATATGCTCCAAAAAATAGGTTCCCTTTTGGTACAGTCTTCGTTTCTTCAGAGATACAAGTTTTCTATGATATCCAGAGGAGAGTTCGAGATAAAGGGTTACAACCCTTTTTATGAAGTCGAATTAGTTGGGGTGCTGGATAATTTCAGTCACTTATATTTTATATTATTTTATTTTGTGTTTTCTTTTTTTGTTTTTTCTTGAATGATGAGAAAATATTAAGGAATAAATTAATCGATTGATAAAGAATTAATTATTCATTTGGGGATTTACCACTAGTTATAAATTGTGAAATAAAAAATAAAAAAAGCCAGATGACAAAAAAATCACCACAACTGTCCAGGACTCTCATCAATATTCTTTCTCACCTGCGCTGTGGTCTGAGCGGTTGCAATTCTACCTTGGATCTCAACTTATCTTATTTATTTATTTGATTTGTTTGGCTTTGTGGCATATAAAAAATTGTAGTTTATTTAATACGAAATCCTGTTTTTACATATATATTAAATTATTCAATTCAGCATGAGTCAGCAAAGTTAGACGATTCCAAATATTGTAATGTATAACAAACAATTCAATTAAACATCAGTCATCTCTAGATAAATAGTTAAATGATCAAACAATTTTATTTCTGACAATTCAATTTATCATAAGTCATTTGTTTACACTCAGTTTAAATGTCAAACAGTTCTATTTGACCCTATCAAATAATACCACTCGGGATCAGAGTGGAACTAAAAGCGATAGGAATGAAGGGGTATTATGCATCCCCCAAAGCTCCAGCATCACTTGAGCCTCGCTATCAGATCTTTTAATTTCATATCCAGGACACTCGTTGCGGGATCTTACCTCTCTGTTGAAATTCAGTCGATATATTCTACAGCCATAATCGAGAGGATGGTTATTTATTTGGGCAGTGCAATTATAAACTTAGTTTAAATAATGCTAGCTTCCACAGTATATTAAAGGAACATATTTTACTTCACTGATTACTCCTCTATTTTTGATTATGAAATCAAAGTGAAATAATAGCAACTTCAAAAAATAACTAACGTATGAACGTTTGATATTTATTCAACTCCTACCTGTCCAGATTTGATCGAAGGTGATTTTATAAAGGTGAGCCGTACTCAAATCGAAACTCATGCGTGGTCGTCACAAAATTTTTGATCTTATCGGTATTCCCAGTTCTTAAGCCATTATCTCAACCCTGCTATGCAAGTTTTGCCTGCAGAGAAGGGTTATCTGGGATCAGGTGCTTAGCGCAATAATACCCATCTGGCGTTGGGCCAGGTGGACTCTGGAATACCTGGAATTCGTCCAGCATATAAAAGTTTAATAAGAATTCCCCAAACGTTCTACCAGTTGTTTGTAGGTTTTAATTTTTCAAACATTCCTTTAAAAGCCTTCAAGGGCGACTTTCTTTGATTCTAAATTGACTTTCAAACTACAATGTTTTAAGGAATGATGAGCTATCATGAGTCAAATCCATCGAATAAATTATTTCTATATTTCTCAGATTGCTACACCGACAGAATTGTCATATTATTTTAAGAAATGTGTTTAAAATATGTTTATGACATCATTACCTTTATAAATTTTCCCAATTTTGATTTGTAGTGGAGACCATGTGGTGGTATCGTCCACCTTCTCTTCTTCAAGTTTTGTTTCATTTTAGAATGATATCTCGTTTGCCGCGTTTGTTCGAAAGGATACAAGCCACTGTTTAGATTTACACTAAAAAGATTTAAAAAATAAAAGCTGAACTTGAGAAAAGACTTGTAGTTTAATACACTTTTTTCTGGTTTATCTGGTCGAAGAAGGGCATGTACGAGGATCATTAAATAAGTTTCAAGACTTTTTCGTATGGGCACTTTTATTGATAGTACACACATAGTACTATAGTCTCCTTTTCAAGTAATCCCCTTTGGCTGCAATGCACTTGTTGTACCGTTCCAACAACTTCTGGGATGCCCATGGGAGTCTTCTTGTGTGAGCGTGTCAAAGTCTTTCGTCACAACATCTTTCATCTCCTCAATTGTCTCATAACGACAGTCTCTGTCATTAGAGAACAAGGTCTGGACTATAACAAGGATGACGAACTGTCTTGATACCCATCTTGGTCAAATAGTCTGTGACAAGGATGGAGTTGTGGACTGTTGCATTGTCCTGGTGGAAATGCCACTGACACGATTTGAAGAGTGCTGGCCTCTCCCGACGGAATCACTTCCTGAACTCCCTTAAAACCTCAACACAGTATCCCTAACCCTGACCATTTGGCCAATCAACTCTGGTGTATTGAATTCCTTACTCCTCCCACACCTCTCATCTTCCCTCACAGACTCCCTGCCTTCCTTGAATCTCTAATGCCATTCAAAAACTAATGCTTGATTCATGCTAGGGGGTCCAAAAGCAGTCTGAAACATTCCATACGTTTCTGTGGCAACTTTTTTTCCAAGTTTAAACAGAATTTTATGGCATATCGTTCATCTAAGTGTCCTCATTGCATTGTTGAAATTCGCCAGCTGTGACAATCAGGCTTTAGTAGAGTGTATTCCAGTTGCTGCTGTAGCTGTTCATTTGAACCTGAAATCATAAGAATTTGTCATTCAACTCATAAAATATATAGCAATAACATACCGAATTTTCAAGAGTCTACGACAATTTTAAATGCCTGTACAAAATGTCTGGAAAATTATTGAATGCCCCTCGTATCCAAAGAATGCTAACTCAAAATAAATAGATAACAACTTAAATGCAAAATAGAAGAAAATCATCCATTCACATAATTACTAATGGTAGATTGTGTAATTAAAATGCAAAATTATTAAAGTCGAAAATTAGAAAAATATATAAACGTCAAAAGAATTCTTAAAAAATACAAGTTAAAAAGTACATTGATAAAATCATAATTATTTTAATTTACAACAGGAAATTGACAAGATTTAGACCAAACCATTAATCACATAAATAGCGAATGCAACAAATTAGCGAAGAAGAATATAAGACTAGACACGATTGGGTCGGTAAGGTGATCCACTGGGAGATGTGCAAGAAATTTAAATTTGACCATACAAATAAATGATATATGCACAAACCAACCCCTGTCCTTGCAAATGACACCCATAAACTCTTATGGGACTTTGACATACACACGGATCACCTAATCTCGACCAGAAGACCAGACCTAATAATAATCAAGAAAAAAAAGAGAACTTGCAAAATTGTCGAATTTGCTGTCCCAGCTGACCACAGAATAAAACTGAAAGAATGTGAAAAGAAGGATAAGTACCTCAGCCTTGCTAGGGAATTGAAAAAACTATGGAACATGCAGGTGACAATTATACCAATTGTAATTGGTGTGTTTGAAACAGTAACTAAAGGATTACTAAAGGGACTGGAGGACTAACAAACTAACAAACGATATAAGCACAAACCAGAAGCCGTCCTTAAAAAGGAAACTTTAGAAATTCTACTACTGTTCTTCGAGGAGAAGAGCAAAATAACCTACAAAGGTTGATATGCCATTAAAAACAAAGAAACCAAACCAAACCTAGAAATTCTCTATGGACTTTGAGATACAAACTGTCCAATCTTGGCCCAAAGACCAGACCTATTTTAAGTTAATAAGTGGATTTTTCTTTTCAAGCAGATCACTGAGTAATTGAAGGTGAAAAGATGGACAAATATCTGGACTGTGCCAGAGAACAAATAAGTTCTGGAACATGAAGACATCAGTGATACCAGTTCATAGTTGATGGACTTTGAGTGGTCCTCAAAATCTTGAAAAAAAAAACATGAGTAATTAGAAATCAGAAGAAGAATCAAACCTATACTCACCACAACATTGTTAAGATGAGCCAGAACACTGAGAAGAGTTCAGGCGATCTGAGGTGATTTGCTCTCACATAGATTACAGTGAAAGACCACTAGTTTATACTGGAGCAAAAAAGTGGCAAGTTATGAACTAATAATAATTAAGCTGTAGGACATATATTGACTGTGATACTAACCATAGTCGAGCCCCTTACAACAATACCAAAACTGCTGGAAAATTCGATAAATTGCAGATGAGAAGATTTGAAACTATCCAGACCACGTCCAACTAATATCGGCTTGGAATATTCGAATAGTCTCAGAGACGTGAGGAGACTTGCTGTCACTCAGAATATTGTGAAAAAACACTTGCGAAGATAATAACGCAGAAAATAATGCAGATAAACAACTTTTTGAAAAGAACCTGATGTGAATGAATATATATCAATGATGCAATGTAAGCTTAAATTTTTGTCAATGATTCAAATATAAAGTCTTCTGAGATCTACATTTTCTTTTTTTGCAATCAACTGCGTCTGCTCAACGAGCATTGGAACAGGAAGGTATTGTATAAAAGCCTTTGAGATCTTTGAAAAATAATCGTATTGAAATCGCCATTGACCTGACAATGTTAGATTTTGTAGTGAAGTTGATCTTGATAAAAGAAGCTTGGCAATAAACTTTGTCAGTCTAAAATCTGTAGTTGATTTATCCAATTACTGAGTTTTGAAAGTCTGATTGTTTCTGTTCTTCTGTCGTATGACGGACCCACATTTCTGTTCACTCTTATTGGCAAGAATGAAATTCAGTTGCACCATCTTGAATATCTCTTGGGGAAAAATGAATCTAGTTGAAGAGATTTGGTTTACAGACATGCATTATGAAATAAAAGACGGCTGTGATTTTCAAATAATTTAAGAGGAAAAAATACAGCTGAACATCGACGTTCTCAGCTTTAACCTCTACAAATCTGATTACTCGCAAGCTTATGATAGTAGTTAAATGAGATCATTTTCGGAGTTTTGCAGTCTTCTGTGAAAGATTGCATGAGATGAGTCTAGATTCTAAAATGTAAATAAAACTACTCTAAAATCAGTGAGTAATAAAAGTATCAAAAATGATGTGTGGCAGAAAATATCAGGACTGAGACTTTTTTGAATTCTCAATTAAAATCTGTATAACTAATATTTTAACGAGGGAGTTGACAAAGGTATCAAAACCATTGTTTAAACGAAATCATGACATTTGGAAGAAATATTCAAGCCAGTCCTGTATAGTATAGTCTATGACGACTGCTATGCCGGTGGGGCTCTTGTCAGCTGGTGAAATGAAAATATAGTGTTATGAACTTCTCTTGGTTCAAACTTTAAAGCACTTCGGAAACAGGAAGAAATAGAAAGCTAACGCCACAGGCTTCTTTGTTATTTTAAGGAACTCTCTCTCTCTCTCTCTCTCTCTCTCTCTCTCTCTCTCTCTATCTCTCTCTCTCTCTCTCTCTCATTTTTTATTCGTTCCTCATTCTACGTTCACCGTTTGTCTTCTCATATCAGATCCATTTAAACAGAAAAAAAAGACCAAATCATGAAATATGTGATACTTCCCACACACACATATATATATATATATATATATATATATATATATATATATATATATACACTGGGGTTCAAAGAACACCTAACCCTTACATCCGCCTCTGGTGGGTGACACTTTTAATGACGACCCCAGCAAGACGGCTCTGGAGCGCTAAATCAACGATATCTTCTTTAAGCTTTTTCACTGTAAGTAATGAACTTTCACAACCCGTATTTCTTTCGTCGACTGACTTTATTGATAACTTATCTATTCACGAAGTGTACTGTTTGCTTACAAAGTTAAACTTGATATATTTAAGTAAAGTCTTTTTTTCTTTGGGCTGAGGGCGGGGACACAAATTCATTCAAATGCTAGACTCTATATACCCACAAATACTGGCTCAATGGCACTTTTTTTCCCTAAACTGAAAATGCATCTATAAAGCAAGATTTGAAAACGAGTAGGACATTGAAAAAACTATTAGGGTAGATCTTCACATTTAGTCAAAACCTACTCGACCAGTGGAACATTTTATAGATTTGTGTTAAAAATCAAGAGCCTTTGTTCGGAAGAAGATTGAAATTTAATTTATTGTTTATTTCTGTTTTGGTAAATACAACTCTAGCCTTCGTATCTTTTAAACACGCCCAGTATATTTATGCATTTTATCATTTATTGTCTTAAATATACGTAATAAGATATTTTACAATCATTTTGTATGTATACTTTAATGCTTATTCATCACTGTTATTCTCTCTCTCTCTCTCTCTCTGGCTCTATCTATCTATCTATCTCACGCACACACACACACACACAAACGTCTTTTATATATGTATGAGTCTTCTAGCCTACAAAGGTCTTACAGTAATTTTAAATTCATAAGATATATTGTTGCAGTAGAGTGTAATGTTTTCTTTATTTGTTTATTCAATATGCGCATAGTATTTTTATTTACAATATGCATGTATGTGTAAGCACATATGTGTCTTTATCTAATATCAGGTATAAATGTAAGAATTTTAAACTTAATAACATGTACATCAATTCATACGCATGTTTACGCCTATAAGTGATATAATCGATTTTATCTGCAGAGTTGAAAATTGTGAAAATTATTGCAGCGAGGATTTAACGTATCAAAAAACATAGACGTAGAATCACTATATATATATATATATATATATACGCACACTCAGACACAGACACACACACACAGAGACACACACACACATATATATATATATATATATATATATATATATATATATATATATATATATATACATATATATATATATACATTCACATATATCTATAAACACACACACACACACACACGAACACACACACACACACACACACACATATATATATATATATATATATATATATATATATTATTTAATATAAAAGAAATGCCTACTTTTCTCTGACAGCATTTTTTTTGCAATTTCTGCAAATCTTGGATAAACATTACAGAAATACAAAGGGTTTAAGAGAAGTGAATCTTAGGTACTTGATCAGAAAGGAGAAATGTCCTTGTGGTGTTATGGTTAAAGCATCGGGCTTAGGAATCATTGTAAGTGAATTCGAACTTTGGTCACGCTTTTACGTTCACTTTTGGACAAATACCTTTGGGAAAGTTATGAACCCCCAGCTGTGCGTTCAACAGCACAACTAATGTTCTTCTAGAAAGAAGGCTTTGCAATTAACTAACCTAAGACAAAGAAACCAAACGAAACCTTGATCAGAAATTAAAAAATGATATGGATGAATTTTCAATATGCAGAACAAACACAGATCTTTCCTTCTCTTTCGAGGGAGAAATCCGTGCGATGTAATGGTTAACGCGTGGATTACTAAGGAATTTTGAATGTTATTACATTCACTTTCAGACTACTACCCTGGGGAGAGGTATAAAAAGTATATCCTCCAGCTATAAGTTCAATAGTTTGGTTTCGTTTCATCGTATTTTATGGCATATCAACCATTGTAAGTTATCTAATGTCAAAGCATTTTTATACATATATGTTAAATATATACGATTTGGTAAGGTTGAATTTTATGGTATATCAACCATTGTAGGTTTTCTAATGCCAAAACATTTTTATGCTTATATATTAAATATATATGACTTGATTTGGTTGGATTGGGTGTAATTTATCTAATCCTTCTTATAAACATATATTAAATATATGATTTCTCAACACATTTTGTTGATAACATTTTTAAGCGTATATATTATATAAATGCGTATATATTAGATATATAAATGATTCGGTTTGGTTGGATTTTATGACATATCAACCATTGTAGTCTATCTAATGCCAAATCCTTTTTATACATATATATTAAATATATGATTTCTCAACACATTTTGTTGATAACATTCTTAAGCGCGCCCGAGCTCAATTTTTTTCCACACAGATGGTTTCACTATTTCAATCTAATTCTAGTCACTATTAATTATTTGTTTGCACACATTTAAATGTTTTCAAGTATTGGTTTTTAACACTTACAATTCTCTTAAACACCAGTCATTTGTTTACACATACTTAACTGATCAAATAATTCTATTTCAAACAATTCATTTTAGAATTAATCAACGTTAAATGGTTCCAAATCTTGCTATGTATTACAAACAATTCACTTAAGCATAAGCCATTCGTTTACACCCTGAAAAATGATTTAACAGTCTTATTAAAATCAATTCAGTTTAGCATGTCATTTATTTACACTCGGTTCAATGGTCAAGGTACACAGTTAAAATGTCAAATAGTAGACTCATAAGTAGCACCTGACTAGGTGCTACCAATCCAGGCTACTGTAGGGTTGGGAACTATGACAATGAAGAGGTACATCGTATTCCCGAAAGCTCTATCATTACTGAAGCCTCACCATCAGATTGTTTAGTGTCATATCTAGGACACCCGCTGAAGGAGTCGTATCCTTCTTCAGAGATACAGTTGGTGTATTCTGCAGCACCAGATTACTGGGCCAAAGTTAAATTCTGCCATTGCTGTTTTTCTATGAGGGTAGATTTAGCATCAAATGATTCATAAAGGTTGATATGCTATTAAATAAAGAAACTTAACAAAAGCATTTCTCTCTTTCCGTTAGTTGATTTCTGTCATATCTTTCCTTCTGACCACACACATACACACACACACACACACACACACACACACACACACACACATATATATATATATATATATATATATATATATATATATATATATATATATATATATATATTAAAAAAGCTAGGTTCACGAAGAGATTTTTATTTTTTTAATTTATTTATTTTGTTGTTACATACGTGTTATATATATGTGTAAGCTTGTTGCTTTCGTCAGAGAACATATGTGGCTCAAGATCTAGTTAATGGTGTACTCAATAAGACTTGAACTAATTCTCGATAGCAGTTTGAATGATTATTCGTTTGGTTATGGGTTCTATATAGAGGTTATTTTAGTTTTTTTTCTGAGAGTGTGTTGTACTTTAATCTGCTTTTGTAAACGCACTCTCAGAAAAAAGGGGAATAATCTCTATATAAAACCCCCAACCAAACCGAAAACTATTCAAACTGCTAACAAGAGTGGGTTCAATTCATTGAGCACCCTATCAATAAGGCCTTGTGCCACATATGTCCTCTGACGAAAGCAACAAGCTGGAAACATACATATATACAACACGTATGTAAGAACAGAATAAATAAATTCCCTAAAATACAAATCTCTTCGTGGACCTACCTATTTCAAAATATATATTTTTTATTCTTTCTTTGGACCAAGAACAAACGTATATATATATATATATATATATATATATATATATATATATATATATATATATATATAATTTTCTCTCTTAGTGTATCCGTGAAATTCTTTTGAATTTGTTATACCAATTGTTTAGAAATAATCACCTGATATCTCAAAAAGCTGTTTCAAATTATTTTTCTCAAAATTAGCCTCGGACGACGAATACACTAAAGACCTAAACACACAATATAACGAAAAGTTAGGTAATAGACTAGCCTACTCTATGATTATGCCGGTAGTGTAGAATAATTTATAACGGCAATGATAAAAACCGTTTGGGGTAAATAAATTTACGGATCAGACAAACACTAATAAGTTAGACAGAAACTTAACTTTGAAAGAAACGCTCGATTACAGCGGTTGAGAATCCCCTCTCTGACTCCCGACATAAGTCTCGTCGGTAAGATTAAATCGGTCACCAAGAAATAAAATATGGACACATAAAATTATCTGAGTAGTTCTTTATCCCGATAGAGAAAAACTGAGAAGCATTTTGAGTCGAGATAGTATCGGACAAAAATGATGACAACAAATGCAAAAGGTTTTTAATTCGGATTATCTTTCTCCAAGAATGGTTTCCCAAGCAATTCTTGATCGAAGCTCGAATTCTGTAGAGCAGTGATTGAAGGGACCACTGGAATATTTAAAAATGGCTACGTGAATACATCGGTGGTCCTGGTACAACATAAACCGCCCTAATTTGACAGCGTTATCCAGATGACTGCATCTTACCGTCTTCTTTACAGCCTATAGAGAAAGGTGTCCATTAGCAGTCAGAAAATAAAAAAAAAATTGTTCAAGGACAATCCCCTCCTACTGCAACCCGTCGAGGATGAAGATCACCATGTCATGAGGCCATGGTAATTTTTTATACTGGTCCTTCCTGTGTCGGCCAATATAGACACGAGGTTCGGATATTTGGCCTCTTAAAGAGAGATGAAAGGTTTTGATGAGAACGTTTTCTACAAATAATAACTGGAGCATCTTGCAGGCAGCCAGGTAGAGTATTCTTTCATCGGAGAGAGCAATCAGTTGTCATTGAATCAAAGATTCTTGAGACAGAAGATTTTTTTAACATTACATTGTGTTTCACATATAAGTCTTCATTCAAAGTTCTACAATGTGACATACATTTGTTGCAGGCAAAAACGTTATTATAAAAAAATATGGAACGTGTACAAAGTATAAAATATGCTGCTAGTTTAGATATTTGACTTGGATGTCAGAAGTAGGTTATCGAATACTAGTCTCTTTGGTAGAATAATCTCTGTCTGTCTGTCTATCTGTCTGTCTCTCTGTCTCTGTCTGTCTGTCTGTCTGTCT
>OY757906.1:41485691-41585691 GCA_963585895.1 Sepioteuthis lessoniana | reverse complement strand
GAGAGAGAGAGAATAAAGAAAGAAAAACGATGCATCAGAAATGAGAGAGAGAGGAAGATTAGGATCAAATTATTATGGAGTGGTAAATCTACAAAAATACGGTGTTCATCGATGTTTCCCGTGTCTCGCTGGGGATTTTCACATCTGTCAATAAAGTAATGAATTATTGATTGATTTTAACTTCATTTCTGCACGTCTAGGGTTGGTTTATGTTTAGACGTTAAGAAATAGTTTATTGTACGATGATATATATATATATATATATTGTATTTTTCTTTTTTCAGGGATGTTTTTGCACATGGTCAAATTAAATACGAGTAATATCAAAACTTATCTATTTTAAACCTTGATGGGACCCTAGCAGATATTACAACTCCGGGTAAGAGAGGACTTTGGATTAATTTCAATAAAGGGGTACTCCACACTCCCAAGATATCGAGAACTGGAACCTTATTCGAAGATGCGTTAATTTAATAGTCATGTCACCCGAATTTGGGTGGATTTTACCCTTCTGCTGAGAATACAACATTTGTATTCTAAGCTCCGCAACATTAAAAGAAATAAAGGATCTAATTGATTGGTATTTTCTGTCATTTTTTTCTTTGTTTGAGGGAACTATTTCGGGTCCCCTGTAACAGTGAAGGGCATTCCTTAATGTATGCATCCCTGAACATTCAAGATATAGAGAGAATGCACTAGATATTTGAGACCTCTTAAAGAAGTATAAATGGAAGATATCCTAATGTAATATAACTAAGAATGAGCTAAATTCAAACCTTCTGATTCTGAAATAGCCAGCTTTTTGAAAGTCACGCTGTTTTTCATCTCCATTGTCAGAAGCGGTCAGATGGACTCTAAAAGATTTTGTATCATCAGTGACCAAGACAAATAAAAACCCTTACTAGCTATACGTCTAAAAGATGGTTGTCATAACTACATCAATTACAACATCAACCTTAACCCCAGTTACTCGACGAAGACGATCACCAAGTAGCTAAAATGATAGTGATGGAGACATTAAGTACAAAGCTCTGCCCTCTTCTATATCATGCTCGAAAGAATTATCACCGTGGCTCCCTATCTGGAGTCTCATACTCTCCAGATCTGTAGTCTCATACTCTCCAGATTTAAATTCATTAGGCTACTTATTATCCGTAGAGCATCGATCATCTAGTGGCCGAACAATACTAAGAATTGCAGAAGGTGCCAATCATGCCAACAAACTAAAAGCACCTGATCAGACAAAAGCGCCAACTTCATCGCCTTGACCAATGCAGATTCTTCATGTGTCATTTAATATCACTTTCATCTAATTGTTCACTCGCCATGTTATTTTTTTCTTTTGCTCACTTTAGATTCATTTTATTCTGTGTATATGACAGTGTTGGTTTTTGTTTGGGATAGATCCCATATCATTTAGCATATTATTTACAGTTTTCTATCAAATATTGACTCCAGTTTCGACCCGTTTGTTTTTCATTTGTTTTGTTGTAGATTTTCTCTTTTCAAGGCATATTGCTTTGAATTTTCTATTATGTGGCATTGATATAATTTGTGGTCTTCCATTTTTAAATATCCCATTTTGTTTATATTTGTGCCAAATTATAGACACAGCTGACTGGAGACAACTAATTTCTTTCGCCCCATTCCACTATGGATCGCCTTCTTGAATTAACTTTACGACCTTTTCTATTTCTTTAATAAAAAGCTTTTCCCTTCGAACCGTTTTTCCTTTCAATTACATATGTACCTTGGCTTTTTTCTAATCACTGTATACCAGTATTTGTAATAGTAATATAACATTAAAGAGTTCTCCGTAGCTTTCTCTTCAATCTTGGGCTATTCTAACATATCTTCTTCTGCATTGGCTTGGAAAACTTATATCATTAATTTAGATAATTTAATCTACTTTTTAAAAAAATGATATTTTACGAAGCCAGAAGTTTAACCTATTCAAGAAAAATGCATGGAATCTTATCTCTTACTAGTTTATTTTTTGTTTGATATTAAAAAAAAAAACTTAGTGAACACATTTAAAATGAATTGAATCCATAATTTTTGCCAGGCTCGTATAGTGTGTTTTCACTTACCTGGTGGAAAATGTATATTTATATAACGAGCTTTTACTTTCTCAATAATCATCTCCCTCACTCTTTCTGTTGAAGAACTCAGTGTATTTTATTTAAACCTGTATAATATACTTCCTGTATTATTGCTTTTTCTTCAGAACTTTGAGTAGAAACATTCTCTATGATTATGTCTAGTACTTTTTGTATTTTTCAAACGTACTGTAATACTCTAGTTTGCGCTACCCTGTTAAACGCTGATCCACTATATCATTCCACTAGGGAATATTTTTTCTAATAATTTTCATGATATTAACTTTCTGAATAAAAAATAATAATAGACAGCACCCGGGACCAACTCAATTTTTTTTCTTTTTTCACATTGCCTTGCTAGCTCATATATCATTTTAGGCTATATGATACTAATCTCGTATAGCGCTTATTCGTTTAGCACATAACTTTTAGGAACGTACCGAAAAAGTTAATTGAAGTGTTACTGAACATGTATGCACTAAATGCTATGATTATAAAGTTACACCAGATTTTCAAGTGAAATAGGTTAACTCATATTAAAAGTTAGCCGTCTAAATCTTAGATTTTAAAAGGGCAAAAAAAATGTAATGGACAGTAAATAAAACCAGCAAGCAGATCCCTAGATAGATAGATAGATAGATAGATAGATAGATAGATAGATAGATAGAAAAGAAAACAAACTTACACTAAAACCAAAGTATGCAGGAAAAGTTGTAAAAAAAGGATAGAAAACATGAACAGTGTAAAATATGAAGAAAAAAGGGAAAAAAACAAGAAAAAATGATAACAAAGAGAGGAATGAGATGCTGCATGAGTGAAATATACGAGGAAAGAAAGAAAGAAAGAAAGAAAGAAAGAAAGAAAGAAAGAAAGAAAAGATCAAGTGGTTAATTTTAATGGCATGTCAACCCTTCTACTTCTATTTAGCATCTAGAGGTAAGGTTGATATTCACATTTCTTGGGTATTTGTTTCTTAAGGGTTTTTTCCCCAGTGTTATGTGATATGGAGTACTTCTATCTTATACCAATAAATTTCAAATATATCTAATTGCCCTATAGATTCTAACCATGAGAGTTACGACATCTCCGTGACAGAGTAGAGTAATGGCAATGAAGGGATACAGCTCATAGCCCAGATCTCCAGAACTAGAGCCTTACCGTCAGATAGCATTTAGTGTCATAAACAGAACACTCCGTTCTGGTGGTAACTTAACCCTCTGTAGTGGGGTGATACAGTCAGTGTATTCTAATCCCCACTGACAGGTCAGAAAGAAAGAAAGAAAGAAAGAAAGAAAGAAAAGAGAATAAGAACAAATTGATGATGATGATGATGATGATGATGATGATGATGATGATGATGATGATGATGATGATTTAAAAAAATTTAAATGAATAAAGAAACAAAGAAAAAGTGTTTCTAAATGAAAGAAAAGAAAGGCGGGAAATAAATGAAATTAAAGAAAATAAGAGGGTTCAAAGAAAAAGATATTCAAATTAAGTTTCTAAGTTGAGATGAAAGCAATAAAAAGCACAAAACGAAATAACAAAGATTTGAACATTAAAAGAGAAAGTAAAAAAGAAAGAAAACTTTGATGGGAATTATTGATGTAATGAATACAAGCAAGATGCATTTATATAAAAGTAGAGATAAATTAAAATTATACTATTAGTACAGAAACAAAGTAAAAGAGACTTTTAAATAAAACATACAAAGAAATATGCTAAAGTAATCAAATTATACTGGATTGAAAGAGAAATAAAGAAGTCAAAATAATCTGACCAAATCAATAGATTATGGTTAACAGTGAAAGCCACACTCTTCAATGCTCAAACTTTCAAATAGAATTATATCTCCGTTTCTTTAACCCTGTTTTCTTATTGTACTTTTGTGTTCATATGTATGCATATTCTAAAATATATAAACAATAATAGCTAGTTTTATTTTATCTGTAAATCAATTAGCTTTGTTTGTAACTTATTTTTACAAACGAAGTAACTCAAGCTAATATCTTAAGTGAACCCCAATGAAAATATGAGGAGAAATTATTGGTGCAATGGTTAACTTCAGTGATGATTACTGCGACTCGAGTTCGAATCCTGGCTGAGGCTGCTTGCATTTCCCATAGAGCTAATACTCTTGGGGAAAGTATACGTCGAATTATTCTCCTTCCAGCAATGAGTAAAGTGTAGAGTAGACTGGACTCTTTAACTTTGGTATGGAAACCGACCGGAAAGGAAAACTCTAAGTTCGAACCTGTTACGCAAATATAACAGTTAGCCACCTTCAGACACCCCGAGAAATTCCTATCTATGAAATGGCTTAACCCACATCGGGTCAATGGTGTTACACGAGGACACAGTTTCAAACAATGAGCATTTACACTTTACGTTAGCAAATTACGATTGTAGGTCACGGTAAAGGATTTTGACTCTTAATGGGTTACAAATTATATTTTCAAATAGTCATTTTATACCGGTGTATCATGTATATTGTTTGAAGTCAAACGAAAAAAAATCTTAAGATTTTGATCCATTATAGATAATTTGAAAATGTGAAATACACAAAAGGATTGTTCTCCAAATATTTTTTATTAATTGCGTATTTAGTAAAGAATATGGTATATTTAGTACATTATTTCTGTACATGTTAAAACAGAAAGGGGTAAGACCTCCAAAATTAGTTGTCTGGGGTATTACAGTAAATTATATTTGGTAGAGTAACCGTACCATTAGCCTAATTCGTAGAGTATTCACCAATGGTTTGGGGGACTGAGGTTCAATCCCAAGTCCAGTCATATCAAAGACTCAAAAAATGGTGCTTGATGCTGCTTTAGTTAGTACTAAGCACTATTTGGTGAGGAACAAGGGTAAAGTGGAGCAATCCTGGGAATGGAGCAGTGCTCTCACCAACACCTCGGTGTAATAGCTTTTGAAAAAGGAGCCTTCGGGTCACCATCGACTAAGTTCGCTAAGTTTATTTACTTATATTTGGTAGTAAGGTTCCAGTTCTAGAGACTTCGGGATATGATGTACCCATTCATTACCGCAACTCCCAGATCTTCTCTGATAAGCAGTGATAGAGCTTCTTAGGGTCCCATCTATTGGACAAATAATTATATTTTAAAATGATTCGAATTTGATAGGATTACTGAGAGCATATAACTGTAAATTAATTGTATTAAGAATAATTGACGCTATAATTATTTACTATGGGTTATTTTTATTTACTTAAAACCATATTAAAGTGAGCAAACAAATAACTCTAATCAAATAGAAATAATGTTTTGAAAGCATATAGTTATTAGTATTAGATAGGAATACTTGAATCATACAACTCTGAGTAAATTATTTTATATCATAATTTTCTACAAAACTCATTAAAAAGCCACAAGAAAAAAAATACAAATATACAATGATCACAATTCCCTGACATCTAGTCATAAAATAAATCAATCAATCAAAAAAAAAAAAAAGTTGAAGATATTAATTCATAATTCAAAATTTAAAACTGCATATTATATAAAAAAAATTTAATCAAAATTTTAGATTATTATTAGATTTTAGATTATTATTTTTTTAATTTACACAGGCGGTGCAAAAGTCGCCATTTTAAAAATGGAACAACTTTCGAAAATAAAAAGTAAAGCAATTATTCTATTAATAATATTTAATTTGACTCTTTGAAATTATTTCGAACTAATTCTGGAACATTGTTTTGGTTTCTTAATTCAATAACATATGGAATTTCTAGCCATTCTTGTTGAAGAACAGTAGTAGGACGATCTAACTTATAGCTCGGGTGATAAGAGGTTTCATACCTTCTCCAATCCGAAAGTGAACGTTATAGCGCAACTGGAGTTCGAAATCACTCACAATGATGTTGCTGTCCAGTACGTTAACCACTAAACCCTTTAAATCTGTAATATGATACAATTCAAATTATCTCCGTTTTCAGTTTAACAGATCGTTATTTCTTTTAAACGGTGAGTGAGTTTTGCATCGCTCTTGCACGAGATTGTTTGGCTGCATAAACAATATAAATGTCATTGTAAAATATTGGGAATTACGAGGAACTGTAAATATGGCTAAAATATATTGGAATCTTTAAAATGAATTAATTATCAACGGACACTTTTATTCATGATGCTATATAATTTTTTTTTCTAAAATTTCATTACTAGATACCGCACCTATTATTAGAACAAATACAGACAGAAAATAAATATGTAACACCCCGAATGAATATAACTGTAATAGAGCTGAATTAGTATAAAAACAAATATAAATCAATACGTGCTCAGGTTCCAAAGTAAAGGATGTATCACCAGTACTCATACCTGATCTAAATATAAAGTGCGATGTTCGTTCAAAAAGTTCCAAATCTCTTCAAGACAGATCAGGCATAAGTGAAAATTTTCGTTGTGGTAACACACAACTAATTCTTAAAAATCTAGGAAAATGAATTCATATTCCTCTCTTAATTTCTGACCAGATGAAGCCCACACAAAGACGACAGATTTATGAAAAATCTCAAATTTCTAATATTAGAGAGAACGATTAGTGTTAGATATCAATACTTGAAAACATTTATGTGTGTACAAACAAATGAGCCCTGGTTTGTTTAAAATGTAATCTGCAAACTATTTGTTAAGGAATCATATTTAATATATATGTATAAACTGGGTTTGGCATTAAATAACCTTCAAAGATTGATATGCCATAAAAAACCAACCACCCAACCCATCTACAATCTGGTTGAGGCGTAGAAAATTTCGTACGATTCTCGTATATTCTAAATTTTAGAACAAGCCCGTACTCTCCAAGAACTTTTCAAATGTTGTATTTCAATGTGTATACATGACAACATGATCGAAGACTTTAAAATTATATAAGAACACCTACTATATCAGTTACCCGGGTGAAAATCAGAATCTTTCTTCAGTGTGCTGGAGTATTATTTTCCGTCAATTTAATGCAGTGTCTTAAAAAAGACTGAAGTTATATTTGCCAGATCAAAATTAATAACAAATGAAACGTTCATATTTTTCACGATACTTTCCTTGACATTCAATACACTTATTAAAATGATGTTTTCCATTAGTCAAAGCAACTCGAGTGAAACTACGCCATCTTAATGTTCTTCCTTTTTAAAATTATTTTCTTGAGATGTCTTTTCAATTGGGAAAAACAGAAAAAGTCTCATGGAGCTAAGACCAGTTATTATGGAATGTGCAGCACCGACACAATCCTGTGTTTTACTTAATATATTTTATTCAAAGATATCAAGACCGGCTTCATGTTTTTTAATTGACGCTAACTTGTCAAGACTTCATGCTTACTGTATTCTAGACGTCTATACATTATTCAGATGTCTTATTATTTTACACTGGTTTCAAACCCTAAAAAGACTAGAACCAAACGATATCCAGAAGAATCTGTCACTAAGGCAGACTACGTAGATTATTCAACGTTTAGAGCAAACACCCCGGCTCAAGCCGAACTTCTACGACATAGCCAGGAGCAGACATCAAGAGGCATTGGTCTCTACATGAACTCATAAAATAGAGTTCAAATGTTTTAGTAAAAATGGAACCATTTCCTTATTAAATAGCAAGCCTCTAAAATTAGTAGACTAATTCAAAAACTTCCATAGTAATATCTCATCTACTGAAAGTGATTTCAACACGCTCACTGGAGAGGCATGGACTACCTTAGATAGATACATAGGCAGAATGGAAATCTGATCTCTCAACTAAAATAAAATGGAATTCTTCCAAACTGTAGACTTTTCAGTACTACTAAATGGTTGCACCACTTGAAGTCCGGGAGAAAAAGCTTCCCAACATATGTTGTTCGTATTAATTATGTTAAATGTGTAAAGAAGGTAAGAGGACCTATACTTGTTGTTTTTTTTTTTTCTTTTTTTTTTTTTTTTGTTGTAGCTGCCTCCAGGTTTTATTTAAAACATTACGCAGAATCCTTGTGTTGTTCACAACAAAATCAAAACGGTTTTCAGAGAAAATGATCAAAAACTTCTTGGATTCTGACTTTCCATCGAATCATCGATGGAATACGTTCGAAAAATTCACGAGGTAACATTCATGTTAGCAGATTTCTCCTAGGCATTTGATTTCATACGGTTATGTAGAAGAATGTGCTGATAACGACTCGTGGATCGAACACGTATCTCTAGCCAACAAACACAAGTATTGAACTGAGTTGTGCTACTGGAGTTCAAAAGGCTTTAAGTGGTGGAAATATAAATGGGTCAGACAGAAGTCTGACGAAAGACACGTGCGTATTCACAAGCTCTGAGCGTCGCTGGGCTGGGACACACTCCTGTCGGTCGTGTTGGTTGGTACACTGATCATGTTGGGTGTGTACTGGTTCCGGTGGCAATCGGTCGAGGCCGTCTGACATAGATTCCGGGAAACCAGCATTCATGTCGAGCGCGCTAAGACCGCCATCTTCGAGCTTCGGGGAACTGTTCCCCCAGGCTCTAACCCTGGATTATTGCCTGGCACCTGAGGTGCCCTTTTTTAGGGGAATGTTGACGAGGCTCGAGGCATTTTTTGAGCCAACAGGTGTATCTGGGCTACAGTCTTGCGTGTCTGGACCCACCTAAAATAAGGCCTTGTGCCACACTCGTCCGGTCGGTGGAACGTGCGCCAAATACTGACACGTGTGTATGCAAAATAAATGCGAAATATAATATTGCGAGTTTTTGTTGTTTAACATTCCAGACTCAGAATGCGGCATTGTATGAGCGTGAAGAGATTTTAAGTATTGGAAGTGGTGACAAGAAATAGTTTTGAACATTATAAAACTTACATAGAGGAAATAGGGAGTATATACTTCAAGTATATGGTTTTCAATAGAAACTGTTAACACTATACTAATGCTTCTCCTCTTAAGTGCATATATTCAACTGCAATAATGCATATATGTGTAGGTGTGATCGTATCTGTATGAGTTTGAATGAATATTGCTTTAGTGAATATGTATGCATATGTATGTAGTTGAGAGCATATCTGAATGCGTAACATACAAGTATACACGCATATAAGTAGGCGTATATAATAATATCAGTGTTGGTAAAGAAGTTGGATCGATATATTTTAAAAGATATATTATAAGATAGAAAGAGAAAGTCTCATTTTCTTTTGTGCTTAGTAATTGGTAAATGTGGCAAAAGCAGGGTCTTTCTTTTCCAGAAATCAAACCACACAGATTAGCAAACTATTGGCTGTTGGACTAAGAAAGAAAGTTACCATATCAAATTGGGTTCCTTTGCAGTTGAAGTAAAAATCACCTGTCTTGTGAGCAGCCAGTTGCAGCTTAACTCAGTGATATAGAGAATCGATCAGTGCCCAAGTTTTAGCCCGCTGTCCATATCGTTAAAGTCAGGCTTTGCTCGATTGAAGTTAAGAATTACAGGTGTTATCTGCTCATGATTGTTACAAAGAAAGAGACACAGAGAGAGAGAGAGACACGCACACATAGAGAGAGAGAGAGAGAGAGAGAGAGAGAGAGAGAGAGAGAGAGAGAGAGAGAGAAAGATATGGATAAAGACGACAATACAATTTATTTCACAGATTCATTTTTAATTCTATTTCCTTTGTAGACCTGATGCGAGGCTTCAACAATTTCGGCTAAGGTCGGCGGCTGACTTTTTTTTAGACGAACACCACGTGAACAGAAATTGGTTTGCTGACGGAACTGGATGCACTGTTGCTCGATACAGCGACTTAAATTCAAGTCTATCAAATGATATGTGAAAAATTAGATATATTTTATCTAACTTAATGCAACAGTAAACCATTTAATGGCCCTGGAGCCTTGGGTAAATGAAGAATATCTCTTCATTGCTATTATTCACTGGTTCACTTTCCTGGAGAGGTAGTATCTGTTAAGGTCCCGTTTATTGGTCCAATAGAGCCGTTCAATTATTTACTATACTTTAAAACATTTAACTAGGTGCAAATAAACAATTAATATTGAATTGAATTTGATAGGAGTGCTCGAAACTATTAGATTGTGTCAAATAGAAATGTTTGAATCAGATAGCAATACTTGATAACATTTAACTGAGTGCAAACAATAGCAAGTCTTTACATCATTAAATGTGTGGAAACAAATGTGCTCTGATTTGTGTAAAAATGTTACCTGCAAATAATTCACTCAAAAAGCCAGTGTATGAACAGGATTTGGCATTAAATACCAACAAGAGTTGATTTGCCATTCTGCCAAATAACTTAAACACACCTTAATCAATGGTGTTAAATCACGTGATCGAGGGCTTGATTTTGATAATACATTTAAAGTTGACCATATTTTGTCTACTGAATCAAAGGAAAAAAAAAAAAGGATTCGCTTTATGGCAAGAAATATTATATCAATAGGCGTAAATGTTGTTTTAAGAATATATAAATCCATAAAAAATACCTCATATTGAATATTGTACCGAGGCCTTGACTCCTGTGTTTAGACATGGAAATCGGAGGATGCTGATGGAAGTGGAGAGCATACGTGAAAGATTGACGAAAATAATAAAAAGAATAAAAGATTTCAGTTACTGAGAGATATTGGAGAAATTACGATTATCTATTTCACTAGAAAGAAGTGTGAGAAGCGATCGAATTGAATCTTAATAGTTAGAATATTTTTCAATGTTTCTCCTCGAAATGGAAATTTACTGTAAAGACAGATTTCAAAAACTAAGTCAACTAACCAATTGAATTTTTTTCACCAATAGATTAATATATTATCGGGACAAAATACCTAATCATATCAAAAACAGCATCTGTATAAAAGATCTAAAAATTACATTGGATGATTTCAGAAATAATGGTGAGAAAAATAATTTAAGCGGGAAATTGGGAGAACTATCGGCTGAATTATTTAATAGAATTAGATTTATACAGGTTTAGTATTAAGTGTACATTTCATATATATATATATATATATATATATATATATATATATATATATATATGAAATATACACTTATATATATCATATGTATATATACTATTTTTCTATTAACTGTATACATGTTATGGGTAAAGATTCTAATTTTTTTTCTTTTCTCGTTGATGTGATTAGATTGTAAAATCAGAGATGCCCAAGGAGGCATAATAAACAAACAAATAATCACTTTACATTAAAAAATAATGAATTATAATCCTTTGTATCGGTTTAGTATGTATTCCTACATAAAATAAACAAGTGTGTACAATTACATGGATTCATGTATTCCAATCTAATAGAAATAATTTGCAACCTATTAAATTTAGTTCACAATTGTTTTAAAGATGTAATCACTTCATAGAATATCAAAATATTTATATAGTTTCTAATTCATTCGTAATGATATGCTAAACTGAACTGTTTTAATTAGAACTGCTGGACTAAACTGAATAGCTTGAAATAGAAATGATTTTAACAGTTAAACTGTGTCCTCATGTTAAACTGAATAGATGGAAATAGAAATGCTTATTTGTATAAAAAATGTATTTGGCATTAAGTAATCTACAAAGGTGGATATGCCATAAAACCCAAAGAGACAAACAAAAATTATTCGTAATATTATCTCATTTATTTGATCCCTAAACGGAACTCAAAAAATACATATCAGCTTGGGCGTAATAGCAATGAATTTTTATCTCAATTCTCAGAAATGGAGGCTCACCACCGATTTCAGAATTATAGCTAGAACCCTATTCATTTTGTATATACCCTATATGTGTGCATGTGTATTTTCCTTATTTCTGATGTATTAATAAAACAAAAACGTTTATGTAAAACCGGTAACGTAAGCCAACGAGACTACTAATCGCCTCCCGAGTTATTGGATCTCCTGCATATGTAAGAAAATTATACCATATTGCTGGCCATCCTTACCTATGTAAGAAAATTAGGGCATATTGCTGTCTGTTATTAATATATATATATATATATATATATATATATATATATATATATATTATCATCATCATCATCGGTGTTCAGCTAACACGAATTTTCCTAACTCTCTCTCTCTCTCTCTTTCTCTCTCTCTCTCTCTCCCCATTCGTCTCTATCATCCATCGTTTCTGGCAAGTTGTCTAGGCTACATCCTGCGTACGCACAGAGCTTTGGTAGATAATATATAGCTGTTCGTCCAAAACTTGCACGTCCGTATTAAGGGGTCAATATGAAAACGTCTCTTATGAGCTCCTCCTTACTTCTCCAGTAGTGTTCTGCATGTCTTGCTTGTCTTATTTGGATGGTTTTGGTGATGGGAGGTAGATAGCCGTACAGATTTTTTTGTGGGATGTTTCTTCCAGGATTTGTTTGATATAGCACATAGCATTCTTGTGCAATTCCCGTCCAGCTTTTTTCTCTGTACGCTTAGTCCGCGTTCCTGCGGTGCATATCTAATGTAGTAATGATGCGACTGAATCATTTTCAGCCGGGTATTTTTTTTTTAAAACGATAAGAATTTTTTAAGTGCTCGAGGCTTTCATGAAGTAGAACCTATTTAAAAACTAAGGCATTGAAATGTTCATTATGAACAATTGCTGCTCATGATGCCACGAATATTGAACTGAAAAATCATTAGGTAGATAGTAGATAAAATATGGTACATGATTATTTGACTTGCAAGTTTTTCATACCAGTTATAACAGATGGTCAGTCATTGAGGTCTGTGTCACAGAAAGACTCTTGAAGTTTTCAGGACTCTTCTATGTATTCAAGCTGATCTGAACAATCATATGTTTTCTGTATGGTCTCAATTCTTCTCTAATTATTAATTTTTCCGATGTCCTTTCCAAGCACACGAACTAAAATCAGTATCACTATCAAGATCATATTCCACCACTTTTCTTCTTCTTCTTCCTCTTGTTCTTGTTCTTCTTGTTCTTGTTCTTGTTCTTCTTCTTCTTATTATTATTATTATTTAAAGTAGTAGTAGTCGTAATAGTAGTAGTTCCTTCTGTATTTTTTCGATTAATATGTCTCTTTTATTAAATCAGTTTAGTGTAAGAAGGGAACATTTTTATAAGTAAAAATAACATTGAAATTTTGTGCCTACTCTATATTTTTTTATAATTATGTAACAAAGTTAACAATTTAGTCAAAATCTAATTAATATATACTCCTTAAAAGAAATGGAAAGTTTTATTAAAGTTTCCATAACTTTTTAATTGTTTTATTTTCTGGGAAATCTTTGGGATATCATTTTGTAACGCGGAGATTCGAGTTTTAATTGGTCTTTCAACAACTCAATCAGCAGGCCGTAATAGACGGTTTTGAAGGCCCCATGCACCCTAAAAGTCCGAAATTTCCAACCTCGTGTTTAGTCCAATTAATATCTTCTTGAGTTTATGGCTATTGTTTGTTTGGTTTGGTTTGGTTTGGTTTCTTTGTTTAATAGCATATCAACCTTCCTGGGTTACTTAATGCCAAAGCCATCCTTGTAAAAGAACAGCAGTGTTACTATTCAACCCAAAGTTTCAGAAAAAAATTGCTTTCATAACTTTCACTAGGTTATTTGTCTGAAAGTGAAAATAAAAGCAAAACTGGAATTAGAACTCGTTTACTAAGCTGTCAGTGTGTTACACGTTATCCACTACGACACGGGGACTCTCCTGTCATTCAAGCGATTAGAGATCACGTTTATTGTGCGTTCATTTAAGACACTGTTTATTGGCTTAACTCTATGTATGTATGTGTGTGTGTGTATGTATTCGTGTGGTTGTATGCGTGAGTATGGTTGTGGCTTGGCCATGGGTAGGCTTATGTTTATACGTGTGTATGTGTGTGTCCATATAAACGTCCGGATATAGGAATATTTGCTCTCCATATATACAGGTCAACCAGAGGAGAGTTGGAAGAACTGGGTCAGTTAGTCACCAGAAGGGTTAAGAGAGAGATGCAGATGTCCACCGGAAGATAGTGAAATAAAAGGAAAACTACCACCGGAAGTGGGGGAGACCGTAACAAGAGGAGAGAGGCAGAGAGCCCAGTCAAAGAAGGTACTCGAACAAGACAGTAACAAGAAGTTTGTCGGCCACTAGATCACAGATACAGAGATGGGCTGAGAGATCCGAGACAGAAGAGAAAGAAGGTGGGGAAACCATAAAAGGGAGGACCGGAGATAGATAGAATTGCAGAGAGGCTGAGTATTTTTTGACAAAATATTTTGTCAAAAAGAAAAAGACCACATGACCTTCTTGTTTCTCTCTTTGTGGAATCGTCCCGCACATGCATTTCATTACCGTTTGCAGAGAACCTGCCAACACGATTTGGGGTCAGAAGATCATCGGGCGGAAGGTTTTTATTCCGCAGGTGCATACCCTGGCCGGTTATATATTGCATCACATTTTTGTGTACTTTTTCTAAAGAAGTTTATCAGTTTTTGTTTTTTCATATATATGGTTTTATCTACAATGAATTATTTGTAAACTGATCTATTAGACTCATAGATGAGACTCTAAATGCCACTACCACCCCGGAGCAGAGTGACCCTGAAAGTAATGGTGATGATGAGATACTCCCCATTCCTTTAGTTGGTAAAATCTTCTTATAATCAGAGCTATTTTCCATATTTCATTACATTTTTAAGTACAGCTTTTTATTTGTCCAGTAATTACTTTGTTATACTTCTATATCATGCATATAATTTATGCACAAGTATATAGTGTCATTGGCCAAATGAGTAGAGTGTTCGCCAATAGTCCGGGAGACTGGGGTTCAATCCCATGTCGAGTCACACCAAAGACTCAAAAATAGTACTTGATGAAGGTAAGAATCAAGTTTAAAGTGGGGCAATCCAAGGAATGAAGTAGCGCTTTCCCTTACACCTCGGTATAGTAGCTATTGAAAAAGGAGCTATCGGGTCACCCTTGATATTGTTCGCGAACTTTTCTTATATAGTGCCAAGTACCTGTTTTAAATCTCATAGTATAAGTCTCATTTTCAAGTCTAAAAAATCTTTACAAAACCAGGAGTTGACTTATTCGACGAATATACAAACCTTTACTATAAAGTGGTCAACCAGAGGTAATTTTTTTAGATTTTAGATTTGCCACATAACTCGAGTTCTAGTTTTATAGAGATTATTTCAGGCTTAAAAGATCAGCTTATACGCCACAATTTACCGTAATAAAAATTCCTTAGTAGCAAATGTAGATACAAGAACGTTTTAATACAAATAATTTGTACTGTCATATGGTATGAAGTATTTCTGCCGAATGTAAATAATTTTCAAACAGATTTATAATAGTCATAGATGGGAGCCTAAGAGGTTAGGGTGAACCTGGGAGTAATAACAAAAAGTAAATAAAACACAATCACAAAAAACTCGAAAAATCAATCCTCACCATCGGACACATTTTTGAGTCTTTTTGGGGAGGTCTTATCCCTCTACGGTAAGGTAAAGACAGTGTGCTAATCCCTGCCGATAGGGCTCATACATAGCCATAGCCTAAGTGAAATCCAGAGACGCTTATAGTTTGATTACTTTGTTTATCAACCTTTGTAGGTTATTAAACCAAATTTATTTTTGAAAAAAAAAACAGTTGTTATACTATATAACTTATAGGGGTTAAGTGGGTTGTTAATTTTTCAATTGTATTAGTCCGCAACTGAACGTAATAGCGCAACCGGAGTTCGAACTCGCTTACTTCGAGACTACTGTCAAGCAGTTTAGCTATTACGTCACCAGAGATTATTATATACAGTTTAGTTGTACGGGCGAACTATTTTTATGAACCATTTAAGCCTCTGAGTGTTTCTGTTTACATATCGCGCTCGGTTAGTCGGAAACGCGTGAATCTGCGTGTTCACTTTTATTTGAAATTTCTCACAAGTTCGAAGCATTTCTACGTTCTTTTCTCCCTTTTTCTACCCCCTACCCGACATTCTATCTGATAAACTTAAGTCTTACACTTCCATCGGCCTCTGCCTGATATGCATGTCGTTCGGATATGAGACGTAGCTGGCTCGTGCCTGTGTGGTGTCGACATGATAAACAGCTATAATTGGATAATTTGTTCGACGTTTTTCCAATCCAGCTGAAAGAACCATTACGTGTACAAGTGTTTGCATTAATACGAAAGTTTGTATACATTTGCTCTTATTTCAAACAGGCAGTAAATTGAGAATGGAATCCAAAGCTTGCACTTATCTGATTGGCAATTAGCTGCATACGCTTCGAATCACCAAGAAACGGATGTAAGATCGATTAAGCAGTGTTTGAATAAACTTTTGCAAATAACTTCGGTTTGGTTGGCACTTGAATGTACAGCTAAATGATATGAGCATCAGACGGAATGGTAAAAGTTTTGACTCGGATTTCTATGTTTACGCCCTATGGGCGGGGCTTTGAAGAGGCAAACTTTATCTCTTGCAGAAGCGTAAGACATCCCCAAAATGTGGTAAAATAATAAACTTCATCAGATAGAAAGGTTAAAGATCTGGAGATCTAGAGATTGTAGACTATCTCCTCATTCCGATTACTCCCAGATCCACTCTAAAACGTATTGGTAATACTTGTTGGCGTCCTATTTCTGTGATAAGAAGATTTATCTAAAACTGATTCGTATTCGATTGGACAATAAAAAAAAAGAAAAAGAAAAAAAGGAAAACGTCTAAAGAAAAATGCAATAAAAATGCAAGTCTGAACGTATAATAAACACGATTCCCTAAATACTTGCCATAGAAAATTGACAGGTTTATAAATCATTAAAATCAATCAATCAATTGATCAATCAATGCCCTCTTAAAACAGTATATACGGAATATTTAGCTATATTTTTGACATACAATTATCAAAGAAAAAATGATTGTTTAAATCATCGTATTGAAATAAACATTGTTTTTAATATATGAGTGGAATATTTGTTTCGAAGAAAATTGTTAATTGTACTCAGGCATGTTGAAAACTTCACTACTCAAGAAAAATATATACTCTTTTTAAAGGTTACAGAAACAGAAAGAAATGCATTGAGCATATTCATAGGAAATGGAATCGGCAACCCGTGTTCAAATCCTGGACGTGGTAGATTGCATTTCGCTTCGTGTTGATACCCATGAGAAAGGTACGAATCTATTGGTTCTCTTCCGCTCTTAATTATAGGGAAATACTAATTCTAGTCTCAGAGAAAGAAGACCCTGAATTCAAACCAGCTGTCCCTGTGTCATATCCTGCCCATGGTGGACAGGATGGATGAATACATATAAAAACCTAAGAAACAGTTTATCTATTGTAGTGAATTAATTGTTTGTTTGTTTGTTTGTGTGTGTGTGTGTGTTATCTTTTTCGCTTACCCAGACTGTGAGTGGTAAACTCCCAAACTCTTAGAGGCCATTGAGACATACATTTAATCTGGCTGAATGATATTTTTTTTTTAATTACAATAGAAAAAGAAAACATATAATTTTTGTTTTTGCAGAATGTTCAGTTGGCTAGAATCAGCCGTGGAAAGCTGCACATGCCAAGAAATTAGATTGTCTTTAAAAAGATATGGAGTTCGATTCTAAAATACATATTGTGTTTTATGATAAAAATCAAGTAATGCTGATGATCTAGTCCCCAGTTATATATATATATATATATATATGTGTGTGTGTGTGTGTGTGATGGTTAGAGTGTTCGCCAATGGCCTGGGAGACCTGGGTTCAATCCCACATCGAGCCATACCAAAGACTCAAAAAATGGTACTTGATGCTACCTTGCTTAAAACAGCATTATAAGGTAAGGATCAAGGGTAAAATGGAGCACTCCAGGAAAAAGAGTAGCGCCCTCGCCTACACCTTGGAGCAGTAGCGATCGAAAATTAGCCTACGGGTTACCCTCGACTACGGTCGAAGAAATGGTAGATCACACACACACACACACACACACACACATACACATATATATATATATATATATATATATATATACAAAGATGGTGATTCAATAATTGAGGTGAATTTGGCTCTATTATGACCCGCATTTGAACTTGGAAAAAAAGATTTGCTTTATTTGTCAATATGATATATATTCTTTAGAATACAGTTTTCCGATCCAAAAACAAATTTTTGTATTGTTTCACCATGGAAATCTTACGACTGAGTTTTTAGCCATTTGCACACAGTGCTCTTCACTTCATCATAAACTTGAATATATTGTTCCACGGAGAAATTTTTTGAGGGAACCAAACAATAGAAAATCGTAGGGAGCCAAATTTGCAATTTAATGAAGATCTGGCAGTTCTTCCCAAACAAGCTAATGATTTTCTGGTAAAATTCATTGACAAATCTCTTTAGAAAAGGCAAAGTCATCAAGCACAGTTTTGTATGCTCTACCCTCAAAATTTTTCTTCTGTCAGCCAAAATTAGCGAAACACACACACATATATATATATATATATATATATATGTCATTCGTTATCTGTCTGATAATTGTTGTTTATGAAACTGCATGAAACCTAAGGTCGTAGACAAACTTCCGTGGTATTTGCACTTGGTTTGCCACAAACCGGCTAAGTGAATTACTGACAGCCAGCACTGTAGCAATATATATATATATATATATATATATATATTGTCATCCACAGACAGATCTGTTTCGTTCTATCAGAACTCATCAGTGTGGCTAGATATTAGCTTCCCGTAGCTGGGATCGAAACCCGGTTGACTCAAACGCCAAGCCAAGGCCTCTAACCCTTCAGCCACGAGGAGCAATTGGCTGCGAAGTAAATTTTAAACAGTTATGAATCACAATTTCTATTGTTTACATGCATCCGTTCAATGGCTACCGAGACCTCAATTCATATATAAGAAGAGGTTTGCAATAAACGCTAATGGCAACACGATTACTTCTTCGCCAAAGAACTCAACCTTACGGGGGTAGGGGAGTATATATTCCTATAGTAATCCATATATATATATATATTGTTGTATCGTGGTAAAGAAAGAACACACATTGAAATAGAGTTAATTATTTTTTAACTCAAGTGGTACAGTCCGACTAGTATTATAATTCTCACACTGTTGCTGTTACGTCCGAAGATGGTCTTTCTACTGACCGACGTCATTCAGAGATATCTCTCTGTTTCTCTTTCTGCTTCTGCTTTTCAAGAGACACTGCGTCTTTTATACTTCCGCGATACCGGAAGTCACGTGGTAGGAGCCCTATACAACGCACATATATATATATATATATATATATATTTACTAATCTAATATCTACCAGTATTCACGGTACCAGAAAAAAACAAAAAAAACCCTGGCCAGGAACAAGAGATAAAAATATCTCGAATCACCACCCAGGGAAAAAAAAAAGTTTTTTGGGTAAAAAAGAAAGAAAAGGCCAACCTCGTCCGACTCCTTGAAAAAAATCAAGGGGTACGCAGTCAGTGGTCAAAAGAAAACCAAAAAGCCCTCCGCGAATGCTGCAATGCTGTAATTACTAAAGTGCTCAACACAATACAATGGAGCCAATTATAGAATTAACTTAAATCACGAGTCGAAAATCTTCTACTAAAGTTTCACCTTAACGGATCATCAGGAAGTTTCCAATCGATTAAATTCTGTGGAGAAATCGCTTTCCTTTATTCACCAAAAACCCCACGTAGCCTAGAATTTGCATTAAAAAAAAATAATAAAATAAATAAATAAAAAATAAATAAATAAATAAATAAAAAAAGAAAAATTAAAAATTAAAAAAATAAAGATAAATAAAAATAAAAAAATTCTCTATAACCTATTCCTAATCATATAGTAACCACGCCCTTTTGTGTCTACAACTATTTAACACCTCCGATCTTTTATTTAACATATTCTTACTTTTACAATTTGCTATTACCAATTTTTCCTCCATGCAAAGATTACAAGAACTTGTAATCTCTGTATGGAGGAAAAATTGGTAATAGCAAATTTTAAAAGTAAGAATATGTTAAATAAAAGATCGGAGGTGTTAAATAGTTGTAGACACAAAAGGGCGTGGTTACTATATGATTAGGAATAGGTTATAGAGAATTTTTTATATATATATATTTTTTTTAATGCAAATTCTAGGCTACATGGGGTTTTTGGTGAATAAAGGAAAGCGATTTCTCCTTAGAATTTAGTCGATTGAAAACTTCCTGATGATCCGTTATGGTGAAACTTTAGTAGAAGATTTTCGACTCGCGATTAAAGTTAATTCTATATATATATATATATATATATATATGTATATATATATATATATACGTTACGTTTTAAAAGAAAGTTCGAACACTTATTATGTCACATAGCTTTGAAAGGGAAATATCGTAACGGAAATCGATTGTAAAAAGCTCTTTCATTTTTTTATTTGATTTTGAAAATAAAATTAAATATAATTCAAAAGATACAAAATAAAATATTAACAGCCCAAATGATTGTTTAATATAAAAGCCGAATCTTTAACGAGGGCAATAAATCCATCCTCTGAATTTGTTGGCTTTCATTTTTGCACACACACACACACACACACACACACACACACACACACACACACATATATATATATATATATATATATATATATATAAAGGGATGAATGAATGGATGAATAAGTATGTAGTTCCATACAACTATTAGTAAACTTTTTATTTCTACATAATCAGTCTCTGTTAACAATTCAACACAAGATGCGTTGTCAACGAAGGAGGAACTGTTAAAAAAGAATGTTATGTTTTATGATTAGGTGACAAAATTACAGATGAATTGAATTTTAGATTTGTCTTCTAATTTTCAAAATATTCATATGAAATCCTAGTCAAAGATATTCGTTTACTTTTTTTCAAACTTGTTTTCTTAGAATAAATATTAATTTTTAATTGAAGATCATGAACCGTAGTCTTTAAAAGTAGAATTGAATATGACCCATATGGATAAAAATATATCGTTTTACTATGTCTCTCTTGAAGTGGCAGACGCCCTTTTTATATGAATTTCTTAAGATCAATATGAAGAAATAAAACTTCTTTCCGGTGAAATGTTTAAATGATGTGTAGGGTTACTTATTTCAAGTATGGTAGTCCGATGTTGACTTTCTGGAATGTTGATGTTAACCTTTGATGGAAACTGTGTTATTGGAGATTCGACCGCTCATCTATCAGTGCATCTGACAGCTTGGGACTTTACCCATTGAATAAAACCTGAAAACGGCTTAACAACAACGTTAACACAATCGGATTAAATAACAATGAACTTTAAATAATAGATAGATAGATAGATAGATAGATAGATTATCAATTGATATAAACGAGAAATTAGTGAAAAATAGAAATTAATTCTACTTAGTTATAGATAATGCCAACATAGATTCTAGTCCTACTGCCACTAAGTGAGTACTTACATCAAATTGCGTCTGACTGCAGATCGGGCGTGCATATAGATTTCAATTTATAACTGGTTCTACACGCTAAATGTCAGTAAATTCCTTCTAGGTAAGATCGATTCAACTACCACAAGGCTATATAGCATGCCGAAAATGTCAAGACAACCGTTGATTGGCCAAATTGACCGCTTCAAGCACGAAAATGAGAGCTTGCCCAGGATTATCAAATGTTTGTTGTGCATTTGTTACATTATGCTAAGAAGGTGATGATGTAATGTTAAGTTTCATCATCATCATCATCATCATCATGTCGTACCCCTTGGACGGATTCCTCTGACCCTCTCTCGCCATTCGCCTCTATCGTCCATCTCTTCCGGCAGGTCTTCCAGACTCCATCCTGTGTCCATACAGAGCTGTTGTAGATAAGTTTTTGCTGGTCGTCCAACACTTGCACGTCCGTGCGAAAGGGTTTATTTGAGAACTTTGCGCATGAGTTCCTCCTTTCTTCTCCAGCAGGGTCCCGCGCGTCTAATATGGATGATTTTCCAGTAGTGGACAGGTTCACTTACCTCGGAAGCAGCGTCTTATCTACAGAAAATGATATCAATATGCTATTAGCGAATACATGGACAGCTATCGATATATAATAGTATTTGAGAGGCTTCTGAAACCTATACATAGTATATTTCATAGTATTGAATTAATTGAGAGGGCTATTGCAATGCGAAATAATAAGTATTTGAGTCTAATAAATTTCAAAGTAAAACTTCATCGTCAGAGACTTTATTTTTTATAAATGAACACGATGTCGGAGGTTTAAGTAATTTGTGCAATGCTTCAAGCAAATTACAAAGTTCGTTGTATAATTTTAAGATGGTGATTATGAAGGAATGTTACATTATGTCATGGGGTGAAGGTGTATTGCGTCATTTAAGATTGTTTGGAATCAGTTTTTCTTTGATGGCCTCTGTTGAAAAGTATCGATTATTTTGGGTTAGAAATAGGAAGATGGAAAAAATTCAACTTTCGGTAAAATTGTTCAAAAAACCAGTCCATGCAAGAAATGAAACGAACTGAATGAATCAATGAATGACCCGGTTAGCTATTACACGGATAAGTAATCTTGAGAGCGGGCTCATAAAAAAATACATGAAGAAATTAATAAATGAATGAACCGGTCAGCAGTATACAGATAAACCGAATGACCATAAATTTCAGACAGATTAGCAACTATCCCTCAAGGGCACCCTTCGAAGTTAATGTGGATGGTCTGATTAGATTTAATCGAAGGGTTTTTTGGTGCAAGGTGGAGTAGGATGATAGCCTGAACAAAAGTTTTAAAAAATGATATGCATAAGATTTTAAGAAAAGCGGATCGGTAGATTAGAATAGTTAAAACAGGATTAACGGACCTAGGACCGGCCTGGGTCTCAACACAATCAGAGAGTGTTTGATTTTTCAAGTTGAAAAGTTAACTATTTAATTCAGGGACCTTTCAGAAAAAAAAATTAACTGTTAACCTCTCTCTCACTCCTTCCCTCTCTCTCTCTCTCTCTCTCTCTCTCTCTCTCACACACACACACACACACACACACACACACACTTTCTCTCTCTCTCTCTCTCTCTCTCTCTCTCTCTCTCTCTCACTCACTCACGTGCACGCACATATACATTCTCTCTTTCTTTCTCTCTATATATATTTCTCTTTCTCTTTCATATACACACTCCTTCTCTCTCTCTCTCTCTCTCTCTCTCTCTCTCTCTCTCTCTCTCTCTCATATACACATACGCACTCTGTTTCTCGCTCCCACACAGTGTCTCTTTCTTTCTCTGTCTCTCTTTCTTCCCTTCTCTATCTCTGTCTCTCACTCTTTCTCTCTCTCTCTCTCTCTCTCTCTCTCTCCTTTATTATCATCATCATGACGTGCTGCCAGCATGGATCTCCCTAACCCTCTCTCACTACCCATCTCCATCGTATATCGCTCCCGGGAGGTCTTTAAGGCTAAATCCTGTATCGGCTGGTCGTCCTGCCTTTGCTCGTCCATGTGAAGGGGTCCAAAGGAGTATGTCGCTTAGTTCATCCTTACTTCTCCAACTGTGTCCTGCATGAATAGTTTCATGATGGGTTGTAGGTGGCCATATAGCTACTGTTTTCTGAGATGTTGCCTCCAGATTTCACTGACTAACAATTGATTAACAATAAAGATTGAATTAAACTAAAATTACTTGCGTTCGTGTCTGTTGCCTTAACGTGACGAGCAAGATACAATCCACCAAACCAAACGGAAATGTAAGCGACTTGCATTTCAGGAAAACAAGAGCCAAATGAACTTCGACGATTCCGTTGCAGAAAAGGCAAGGAGAAACAATGCAAGACGTTGAGGTTTAACTGCACGTAGCTGACCCAGCGGATTGTTACGGATGGAAAAACATTGTAACTTTAGACCAAAGAACGAAGCAAAAATGCCTCGTTATATACGTCGTACTGGTTTCTGTGACGATGCTAAAAAAAACGAAGTATATTCTTTCAAAACACGTGACTACACCAGGAACATTGACAAAGCAACAAAAGTTGTACTATGACTACGTTACACTTTTAATTCATACTGGGTATTTGACAGTCATCCCCTGGCTTTTTATACCCTGTCATTACACAAGAAATGTGTAAGATGACAACGCTTTGGTTAAGTCGTCATCATCATCATGTCGTGCCGCTAGTACAAATATCCCCGACCCTCTCTCGCCACTTCTCCCTATCGTTCATCGCCTCCGGCAGGTCTTCAGGGCTACATCCCGTATCCTCACATAGCTGCTGTATGTTCTAGCTGGTCGTCCTGCTTTTGTTTGGCGATATGTGGGGGCCCATAGGAGTACATCACTTATGAGCTCGTCCCTGCTTCTCCAGCAGTGTCCTGCATGTCTGGTTCGTCTAACTTGGATAGTTTTCGTGATGGGAGGCAGATGGCCGTATAGTTGGTGCCTTTTGGGGTGTTGCCGCCAGGACTTGTTCAATATTGCTCGCAACAGTCTTGTGTAATTGCCGTCTAGATTCTTCTCCAGCCGTTTTGTTAGCGTCCAAGTAGTGCATCCTTACAGCAGTATCGATACGACCGCTGCCTGGAAGAAACTACGTTTAAACGACCGAAAGATACCAATAGCTACTTATTATTAAACGTGTCATGCATATGATAAATAATATACATTAGTAAGAAAAGACAATACTAGTTAGAGAATTACTATTCTCCAATATGTATTACAAGAAAGAAAAATGCATATATTTAATGTAGCAGTTTGCAATTTTCCGACTCTAATAGATATATTCTGTGTGCGTATAAGATGTTTGTGTTAGTATGTCCCTATATCCGAGAAAAAGTATATTTCTATTAATATATTTATGCGTTTAAAATGTGCGCGTCTGCAGTAAAATTATTCATCTGCAGGGAAAAGATTGATGAACAGTACGAATAAATCTATGTAAACAATATTTTGATTCAATTTAAAATAATTAAACGATGTAGAAATTAACCGCATTCGTGAAGACAGCAGAAAGTTAGATTTTTACACAAAAGAAATAAAATCGAATGGTTGACTAGGTTACAGAATAAATCTATCAACCTGCGGAAGTATGTTTCTCTTTTACGCTTATTTTTAAGACTGATATAGCCTCAAAACAAGATTTCTAAAGTTGTTTATTTCAATTACTCTAATTTGTTAAAAAAATGATTTTTTTTAATAATCTATGAGAGAAAAGATTTCTTAAATCATTTTGGGTTTTGATCCTTCATTTTTTTCAAATATTGTCGACTGCAAATCTCTAAAAAGATTTTAGAACTAGCGCGTAAGCGCTGATTGGTCAACAAATGCAAAAAATGCAGCAACAAATATTACAGCTTCAAGAAGATTGTTTTGCAAAAATGTGAATACTTTTTTATATGCGGGGGAGGCGTTCGTAGTGCACTGTCGTTGGAAGTGGACACGGCAACACGAATTCAAATTCTTAACGAGAGTGTATACTTTTCTTATAATGCTGATACACTTGGGAAAGATATGAATCCAATTATTCTACCTCCATCGCTGAGTAAATATTTAGGTAGACTGGGTTCTTTAACCATGGTAGGGTAACTGGTCTAGAAGAAGGAAAACTCAGAATTCAAATCTGTTAAACAGCGTTTAAAATTGACCTTGCGTAGCATCCTGTTCATGCAGGTATATATATATATATATATGATGAGTTACTGTGGTGCAATAGTCATATATATATATATATATATATATATATATATATATATATATATATATATATATGGGGGGTGCGCATATTTGTGTGTGCACGTGAGTGTGCACGCGCGTGGAGGTTGAAATAGAAAATTAAGTAAATGACCGAATAAAACACCAATCAACATATTTAATGAATTGTAAATGTTTAAATTGAATAAAAAATATGTTCACAAAAACGGTACGAGGCCTTTTCTTGTAACTAATGATAATATGAGCCAGAGAGTAAATATGTTCAATATTTATGTTATAAAAAAGAAAAATTCATGTATTTAAATTTTGCAGATTATTGCATTGTAAAAATTTACTTATGTGCAAAAGATTAGCGTGTAAAAGATCCGTGTGTGTGTGTCACTATTTTGGTGAGAGAATATATTTATACGATTCTACTTAAATTAATGCAGCTATCAATACTTAATTTGCAGCGGAAAACTGAAATGGGAGTCCAAAAATTTCCAAATACACAATATTTACTTTCAGTTGAATATAATGAAGCGATGTTGAAATTAAATGTGGTTTGAAGGAACAGAATGTAAGATTTTCACTCAAAAAGAATAAAGTCGAATTTTTTGAGTTGCTAGATCCATAAATCTCCTGGCAAATTATGTATTCTATCGTGTTTTTTTATATAAGAATTAGTTGGGCTCGAAGTTAAATGGAACAAAGTTGATTCATTTATTATTCGAATTCGCTAAAAAAGGATTTTTTTACAATTTGAGAGAAAAGATTTTTCAAATTGTTTGGCAATTTCATACTTCAAATTTTCACTGCAAGTCATATTGTTGTCTGCAAGAGATTTTAAAATGAAAGTGTTAACGTCGATTTTTCAACAAATGCAAAAATACAGCTACAAAATCTATAACTTCATGAGTCTGGTTTTTGCATAGAAATTGATACTTGTATCAATTGTATATATATATATATATATATATATATATATATATATATATGTAAATATTTACCAATCCCTCCGTTCGGGCTGGATATGACACAAGGTCAATTTTAAAGCAGAGTTTAACAGGTTTGAATTCAGAGTTTTCCTTCTCCTAGACTAGTTGTCACACCAAGGCTGAAGAACCCAATCTGCTCTACTATTTACCCATAGTTGGAGGGAGAATATTTGAATTCATACCTTTCCCAAGGGTATTAGTGTTATGAAATGTAATCAGCCTCGTCTAGGATTTGAACTCGTGTCGCCGTGTCCATTTCCTACGACGATAACCATTGCACAATTAGTATTGCCTCATGGAGTAATCGCTAAAGTGATAGACTGTCGCTTTTAGGTTAACTATCGGAGTAATACCCTTAAGGAACGTTATAAACCCCCTTTACTCTCCCAGCTATGGTATAATAGAAGCACTGCTATTCTACCCAGAAGATAATGTCATAAAATAACCCACAAATGTTGACATGCAATTAAACAAATAAACCAAACCAAACTGCATATATTAACTAATATACATATATGTGTGTCTGCGAGTGTGTGCGTAGTACTTAATAATATCCGCTTTGATTGTATAATATGCCACTTGATATAATAAAATTCCAACATTTTTCGTTAATAAGAAAATTATCCACAATTTTTTGATCTGCCGCGAAAACTGTAAAAAGATTTTAGAATTGATTAATAGAAAATTATATAATTTGGTGAGTCATGTATATCCTTTCACTCTGAGCGAGGATTTCACTCCAGTTTTAACTGTTTTTTGTGTTTTTTTATTCCACTTGGTACAGTAAATCTCATTAGGTTTATAGGACTCTTCAAAATTATATAGCTGATTCCAACACAGCTGTGGTCTAAATTGTCTCGATTCTTTCTCGAATTCTGATCCCCAAATGTAATTTTTTAAGCAAACTGAGGATCGTTCCATCTATACTTGGTATCATTAACCTCATATTCCACAGCTTTACACACACACACACACACACACACACACACACACACACACACACATATATATATATATGCCTCTCTGTGTGTGTGTGTGTGTGTGTGTGTGTGTGTGTGTGTGTGTGTGTGTGTGTGTGTGTGTGTGAGGGGTAAGTATATACAGGTGGGTGCTCCATCCAAAGGAATTCTCTGGAATGATCGAGTTAAATGCCTTGAAAACTGCTTCGAAGAAAATCAACATTTCATCTTTTTTTTTATTTTTACTAGGTAAAAAAAATTTCAGCAACTATAGGTTTTGAGCACATCTCATGTGTGAGAACGTGTATGTGTATGTATGTGAGTGAGTGAGAGAGAGAGAGAGAGAGAGAGAGAGAGAGAGAGAGAGTCAGTGAGTGAGTGAACCGACGAGGCCGACCACAATTTCCGATGCAAAATGTAATTAATGTAGCCGTGAATGAAACAGATGTGACCACTGACCTGCATTGATACAATCAGATAATTTATCGACAATTGGTAACAGTACTGACCTTTCCTTTCTTGTAATTGTCATATCAAACGAAATATTGTTATATCGTTTAAATTATCATCGAGAATGCACTATTAATCTGTTTGGTGATACTTAGACAATAGAGTAATCAGATCGATTTCAGCAACTCATACAACTTTGCAATAATATAAATCACATTGTATTTAAAAGATAGTGTCTCCAGGCCAAAAAGGTATTGAAGTGACGGTCTTTATCAGGTAATCGATTAATCAAAATTTCTCAAATTATCTATATATTTGTAGATCAGCCACAGAACATTCAAATAGAAATAGAATTAAAGTAAAAAAAAAATGAAGAAAATTATGTTGTCCACTGATCAAATACTATGGTTTGATTTCTTTGTTTAATGGCATATCAGCTTTTGCTGGTTATTTAATGCCAAAGCTATTATCCGAGAAGAACAGTAGTGATACTATTTAACCCATAGCTGGGAGGATAAGGGGGTTCATACCTTTCCCAAGGGTATTTGCCAGAAATTGAACGTAATAGCGCGACTGGAGTACGAACACGCTTACTACGATTCCGCAGTCCATCGCTTTAACCATTACACCACAAGGACACCCCATCAAATACTATCGATAAAATCTAAACAATTTATAAAAATAATTCTAAAACGGATAGATAGATAGATAGATAGATACTTAGCGTAACTATAGAACTGCGTTTAAACAAGCCGATGGATATTATATATAATATATATTAATATTAAAAACATGTGGATATAAAAAGTAAATATTAGTTAACACGGAAAATATAAACCAAAGATACCGAGAGTTTATAAGATAGATAGATAGATAGATAGATAGATAGATAGATAGATTAAATCATTCTAATTTCTATATCTGTTTTGGTCACCTTATTGAAACCATTTAATCAGAGCCAAGCTTTTATTCAACCTTGAGCTGATCACTGTCAGTTCAAACCGATTTGAATTATTTCTACTTTTTAAAAGTACAACTTAATTCGAATGCAATACTTTTTGTCAATAAAAGAATTCACAAATCAATTATGTAACACAAACCTTTTCCCACAAAAACACATCTCCTGACGATGAGCTTTGGTTAAAACTAATAAATAAATAACGCAAAAGAAATATTTCTACTTTTCTTCTTTTTTGTTCATTATATATATATATATATATATATATATATATATATATATATATAGATAGATAGATAGATAGATAGATATGTATGTATTGGTGAATTGGGAGTTATCTGACACAGAAATGAAATTATTGCTCTCTGAAAAAATTATTTTTATTTTCTCTGTTGGAATTCACAGTAAAAAGATAATAAATTTGTAATAAGGATCGATGGTTAATGAAGATATCGAACTTAACAATTTTGAACGAATGATCTCTCCCTCTATCTCTCTCTCTCTCTATATATATATATATATATATATGTCTCGGTCTCTTTCTTAGTAGTAGTAGTAGTAGTAGTAGTAGTAGTAGTAGTAGTAGTAGTAGTAGTTGTAGTAATTCACTGTAATTTTTACAATTTAGTATCGGTTAAGTAGCAGCATTGACAGCAATTGTTAGTTTAAAATCTGTGACTATTATGGACAGTTGAGGTAAGCCGTTATTTTAGACTTGAACAAGTTGGTTTCTTGAATAGAATCGTCATCCGTGGTAAAGTTCTAGTTTGGTGAAGGAGACATACTGAGTAGTAGAAATTTACTCAGTATTTTGCTTAGATATGACACAAGGCCGCATGAATGGGGACACTCAATGAGAATCGAACTCACTCGTGAAGGTTTGCAAATCAAGCTTGCAAAACGGAGTAGTGGACGCGTCGAGCAAGAAGACGGAAGACGAAACATGTGGAATTACTCAACTAAATGGCTAGAAGTGACTGAATCGTCTGTATATGTGTCTATTTATATATGCGACGTTCGAATATTTCAGTCTATTTTCGGGTCCCAGTACGAAGCTGCATCTACAAGACGTATGTGTGAAGGTGAGTTTGTAAATGTTTCTGTATATGCGCGTGTGCCAATCCGTTTGTGTGTGTGTATACGAGACGTTCTTGTGTGTGTGTGTGTGTGAGAGAGAGAGAGAGAGAGAGGAAGAAAGAGAATCCGTACATAATAGGTATGTGAAAGTAAGCGTACGTGATGTGTGTGTGTGTGTGTGTCACATGTTTGTGCGTGTATGTATATGAGAGTCAAAGAAAATTACAATCGAAAAAGCAAAAGATTTATAGGACTTTTTTATAATCAGAAAATTGATTACAATCCAAAATAGATCTTTTTTTTATTTCTTCCTTTCTTCCCCCCCCCCAAATACTTTACTATTCTCAATATCAGCACTTTAATCTCGGCTTATTATCTTTGCTTCTTGATATATCCCATGAAGGCCTCTCAAGCTAGCCTTTTCCAAATATGGCTGACTAGCGATGTCCATTACTGCTTCGCAATATGACACTATAGACGGCATGGTAGTATATTAAGATTGATATATGTGCGTTCATAAATATGTGTGTACGTATGTCACGGTGGACATATGAGTAGATGGGGGTACATTTATATAAGTGTATTTATATCCATGTGTACATGTATAAATGTTCCCATGTGGTGTGAGACAAGACGAGAAAGAAGGAAGGAATTCACACACCAATCAGCAACCTGTCGGGTCTGTAAGTCAACGTCGGTTTGAACAAAGTGACCTCGTTGCACTGAATAAGCGTGGGGCTAAACGCACAGGAAAAGGGGTAGAAAAGTACAGGAAATACTCAAGCACTTCCTGTTTCTCAGGCGAAGTAGAATGTTCCAGAAACTTCTGGGAAGTTGGCTACTCCGGCGAAGGTTATAACAATGAGTCAGTCAGAGGAAGCAACCTGACTCAGTGATGCATTCATTGAGTCTGTTTGTGCTCTTAGTGCTAGAGTGATATGCCAGGGGGAATTCACGCCTGACGTAGAAGAGGGGAACTGCGCCAAAGAAAAGTTCAAAGTGACGCACGCACGCACGCACCCACGCACATACACACACTAATCCGTGAGCAAGTCCAGTCTAGTCGATCAAATCTTCTGTTCAACATGTCTTTTTTTGTGACATCAGCTTGGGTTTCGTGCGATAATCATAGCGATGTATCAGAAATCAATGGAAATGCACACGGTAGAAGAAGGGTTCCGTCACATTAGTCTTATATAATTAAGGTAATGATTTTTTATAGTAATCATTTTTTGTTGGTTATATTTTATTATTTAGTTTGGTAAGGCTTTGACCTACTCCGGTATCTTAATCCATGTGCATAGTCAGATGATGCAGTCTTACGCCCACACGGAAAGGATACGACAATCATTATCTGTCATAGTAATCCCCCACACACAGGAAATGAAGTGTGGATGACGTCATGTCCAGTAGAGATGGTCCTAAAAATTTGAGGATGTTGAAAAAATAGTTGAGTTTTATACCGTTGAAGGTAGCGGTTAAGTTTTTCGGATCTGATCAGATCAGATCATATTTTCGGATCTCGACCGGTAGAGATGAATTGAGATCTTAAACACCACAAGATACACTGTGCGTTGGGAGTGGAGTCAGCATAGAATGTTTAGAACAGGCATTTATGATTTGTGTCTCTCACTTCATTTCGAAAGACTGAAGCCAGAAATTAATAAACCTGTTCCTATCCGAAACGACAGAGTCCACCTGTATTTGTATACGTATTTGTTTAACTGTTGTAATTGATATCTTTATGTGTATACAACATTAGTAGCCACCAATCTGTTCTTGTTCACTTGACATAAAATAATTATCTCACTTAAAGTTGTAATAGTAGGCGTAGTTGCTTTCACTTTGAAAGCTTTAAAAATCTTACCGTCTCCCCCATCCTTTGAGCATTGCATAATTTCTATGAGTCGCTAATCGCGTGAAACTATCACAGCTATGCGTGACACATCAGTCGGACATTGCAAACAGTGTTAAGTGAATGACCGAAAGAGACTCTGTTTTTGTTTGTTTAATTTTTAGACATGATAGACATCGGTTAGAACGATCCTTTCCCCGTTGTTGTCACAGGTTCTGTAGTTTAATTGGTCGTTCGATCGTTTATTTTTTCTCGTTCACTTGTTTCCGTTCTGCATTGTGTGTTTCTTTTCTTTGCTCTAAGTTTGTTTGTTTCCAATACTGAACTTTTAATCTCGATAAATGGTTTTTGTTTACTTTTCTTAATTTTGTGGGATAACTTTGATTTCGGCTTGTTTGTCACATTAGATATTTGCTTAATTGATTGTTTGTTTAAACGGATATTTGTATTTCGATGGTAATGCAGAGTGCCTAGCGATTAGTAGTATAGCGTGTCTGTGATATATTTACTAAACTTTGCGTAGACTGACACAAGGCTATGACCACCCACGTAAAGTACTATTCAGTTTCAACACAGTTAAGCTCATTTTCTGCCACAGATTCCATTTTCCAGGAACTCTTGGTACCGTATTTTTTAAATGATTATATTGTAAAACCATCGATTTTTTTTAGAAAATAAAGTAAAAACCTTTTCTCTAAGAGTCAACAACAGATGAATATTATGGATGAGGCTACGGAATGTACTATGACATTTGGCTCTATTTGTAAACAAATAACGCAGGGAACTTGCCTATAGGCATCTTTACTAGTCTTAGCTTAGTATTTCACAAGTCAAAAATATGAAACACCTAGTACGAATCAACCTCTCTAGTATTGATCTGCGATCCAACGTCAGTAAATGTACAGTAAAGAATTACACCACTGCTAACGAAGAAGTTTAAATAATTTTGCTGTTGATTAACTGATTTTAACGGCATGTCATCGCGACAAGGGTTACGTTACGACTAGATATTAAGGAGATTCGTGTACTGTGAGTTTATATCAACATTTTTGGGTGGTTATGTCTAGAGAGTATTTTGCACACAATTCAATGGTATCAAATATTCTTATCTAATATTAATGATTTGTATACGTTTATATGGTTTCGAGTAATTATTTCTGTTTGATAAAATTAATTTATCTAGTTTCAAGTACCATCCAAGGATTATTGAGACCAGCCAGAATACTGAGAAAAGTTCTGGAGACTTGGGAAAACTTGCAGTAACTCAGAGTCCAGTGAAAAAACATCAGCTAACGCTGGTGTAAAACAAACTCTCAAAAGAGTAAAATAATAATAATAATAATAATAATAATAATAATATACAAGGGCTCGAAGACTACATAGAAAAACACGAACGAGGACTAATTACAACCATCAGAGTCGATACGGACAACACGATAAACGAAAGAATGACAACAACTAGGAAACAAAAATGGGAATGAAAACAACTCTATGGCCGCTTTAAGCGTCTAATAAACAACATCTCTCACCAGAAAACCTGGACCTGGCTAAGAAAAGGAAACCTTAAGAGAGAAACGGAATCCCTCCTAATAGCAGCACAGGACAACGCCATAAGAACGAATCATATCAAAGCGAGAATAGATAAGACGCAACAAAACAGTAAATGTAGGCTATGCGGTGACAGAGACGAAACGATCAATCAGATTATAAGCGAATGCAGCAAATTAGAACAGAGGGAGTACAAGGCGAGACACGACTGGGTCGGCAAGGTAATCCACTGGGAAATGTGCAGGAAATTTCAATTCGACCATACAAACAAATGGTATATGCACAACCCGGCGCCTGTCCTAGAAAATGACTCGCATATACTCCTATGGGACTTTAACATACAAACGGATCACCTCATCCCGGCCAGAAGACCAGACCTCATAATAATCAACAAAAGAAAGAGAATCTGCAAAATTTTTGAATTTGCTGTCCCGGCGGACCGAAGGAAAGTGAAAAGAAGGATAAGTACCTCGACCTTGCTAGAGAATTGAAAAAAACTGTTGAACATGAAAGTAACAATTGTACCAATTGTGATTGGTGCGTTAGCCACAGTAACTAAAGGATTATTAAAGGGCCTGGAGGACTTGGAAGTTAGCGGACGGGTAGAGACTATCCAAACGACAGCATTGCTGAGGACGGCCAGAATACTGAGACGAGTCCTGGAGACTTGAGGAGACTTGCTGTCACTCAAACTCCAGTGAAAAACCATCAGCTAATATGGATGTGAAAAACTCTAGAGGAGTAAATAATAATAATAATAATAATAATAATAATAATAATAATATAAACAAATCATTAGAAACTATCCAAAGCGGCAACATCACAGAACTAAACGAGTAAATTTAGGCAGTAGCAAAACAAGTTTGTAATAAAATCGATATTCTGTTAAGGAACCTGAAAAAAAGCGGGGTCTTCGTGGTGTAATGGTTAAAGCGATGGACTGCGGAATCGTAGCAAGCGAATTCGTACTCCAGTCGCGATATTACGTGAACCCCCTTATCCTCACAGCTATAGGTTAAATAGTACCACTACTTATCTTCTTGGAGAATGGCTTTGGCATTAAATAACCTACAAAGGTTGATTTGCTATTAAGCAAAGAAAAGAAAAACAAACAAAATGTGCCAACAAGTGAAACTGTTAATAAAGGAAAAAGATACAAGTATATATTGGGATGAAAAGATGTAAACAAAAAAGTAGATAAATAAAAAAATAAAAAAACTCGAACAAATAAATCAAAAGATACTGGCGAAAGAAGGCAAACTCAAAAGATAATGGGACAAGGTCAAGCAATACTAACAAAACAAGATCTTTCAAAACAACGAATGAATATTCTACCAACAAGTCGCTGGAGTATGCACGAAGACAAACCAACAACCATATGTAAAGGAAACAAAACGATTTCAGATATGAAAACGGAAAGAACATAACTCAGAGGCTGAATGGATGAATGATATGGAAAAAGAATTACAAGCACTCGAAGGCCCTAAGACGGACATACAATTGGAATCGTTAAGACCAACAATCAAGAAAGCACCAAACTAGAAAACTCCAGGTCATGAAAGCATATATGGATTCTGGTTTTAAAAATTCACGTTCATCCATAACAGACAAGCTTTATAATTGATTAAATGCCTAGAAGAAGTAAAAATTACCCTGATGGATGACTATGGGGAAGCCACCCGTACCCTGAAAGTCCTGATATAAAAACATCCCCAACAACTATGGCATGGTAACATGTCTGCCTTTGATGCAGAAAATGCTGAAAATGTAAGAAAACACAGAAGATCAACAAAAACTAAGAACAAAGAAATGAGAAAAAAAATGTATGGATATTAAAGCAACAAACAAGTGATATTGCACTAGAAATAAGTAGAACACGGTTACGAAAGGGAAACCATAAGCGAGGAACAGAATATCTTATAATAGCTGCTAAAAATAAGCAATAACGCCATCAGCAAAAATCGATTATACGCCACAGAGTAATAACTATAAGTTATGCTGCGACAAGGACGAAACGATTAATCATATAATAATCTAATTCTGCAAACTAGAGCAAAAATAGTACAAGACTAGGTACGATTGGATGGAAAGGTTTTGGGAATTTTACAAGAAATCGAAATTTATTCATGCTACCAAATGATTTAAGCCCAAGTCAGAATCCATTCTAGAGAATTAGACGCTTTAAATTTTCTGTAATTTTGAAATATAAACAGATCAACTAATCCCAGTAAGAATACCGGACTAAGCGTTAATTAACGAGAGAAAAAGACTTACTGTCAAGAGGATTTACTGTTTCCATGGACCAATGAGTGAAAAGAAATCGAAAAGATTAAGAAATACTTAGACCTCGCAAGATAACTGAAAAAGCTATTGAACATGAGGATTAAGGAATTAGGAGTTGTACTGGGTGCGCTTAGAAAAGTCTCCAAAGCCAGAGAGAGTTGCAACTTGGTGGACGTTTCAAGTCCATCTAAGCAACATAATCGCTGAAATTACGAAGAATATTTAGAAGAGTCTGAGAGACCTGAAGTGTTTTGCTCTTACTCCGACGCCCGTTGACATAGGTGTGACTAACTCGAAAGAAAAGAAACAGTAATGACAATCTGTTTGTAAACAATTGTTACAAAATAGTATGCAGAGATGTATTATTGACGTGACGAGTAAGTAATTCCAATAAGTTTAACGTTTACGCAGTTGGAAAGATACCACAGTGTCATTCGATAGGAGTGACCGACAGTTACACAGGAATGATTTGAATCCATCGTTCCGATTGGGTTATGAAGTCATGTGATCATACAGCACTTGTGTAATAGTTTGAAAATTTACTTGGTTTTCAGATGCCGAACTTTACACAAATGCAGAAATTGCTGTGTGTTTATTTTCCATCCATGTTCGAAGAATCTTTCCCTGAATGAGAGTACCCGTGACGTATTGGCTAATTTGGTAGACTAGGAACTCGTCGTAAGCGATTTCGAAATCCAGTAACAATACTGCGTTCACATTTGGACTAATACTCTTGGGAAAGGTATGAATCCCCTAATCTGCCTTGCTATGATTATATTGTATCACTGGTGTTCCCCAATAAGTATGACTTTGACCCTCAATAACCCAAGAAATGTAATATGCATTACATATAGAAACTAAATCGAAAAAAACGAATGTATGCCGGGTAAATTGTAAGAAGGCGTTGCAGTTAAAGATCCAAGAAAGTAAGACAAAGGTAAAGTGTTGTTTATTCTTCCTGGCAAGAAATGTTCTTCAAATTCCAAGCATGGGACCTAAAGGAAAACAAAGGAGTTGGATCATTATCATCATCAAAGACAGTGTGGGAGGGCCGGACAAGTAAATTTTCTTTATATAAATATTTTACTGTTAAAGATATCAAATATTCGAATTTCTAACCAGATCATGTAGACCCGTAAAGTGGACCCTAACTGGTATCTCTGTTCTGGGTCATAGTGGACCTGAAATCGAACCCCTCTGTAGAGGATACAACAAACTATAAGCTCCACCGACTGGGTAGTTTTTATTGTTGTGAAAATATATTGACCTCGGATTGTTATAGTGATACAAGTGTCGTCCAAAAATTTCCAAACCTTAATTTGAAAGAAAATAGCCGAAGGTGGTTTTTGTGGTAAAACACTAGCACTTCTGACAAAACGTGAAAAATCAATTTCCAAATTTCTGCGAAGATGAGGCCCATACAAAGGTGAGAGATGTGTGTTAAATCCAAAATCTTGATAAGGCTCGGAACTTTTTAAATGATCCACATACATAATTGTTTCTTCATTGTTACATTAATCTTATAATTTTTTTTTTCTTGAGAGTGTTTTCCCAAGATTTTATTTGTTTACTTGTTTTATAGTATATCAATCCTTCTAGGTTATTTAATGCCAAACCCTATTTACACACACAGAAAAGCAAACAAACGTCAGTAATTATGTCTATCTAATACGAAAAACTTACACACCTAGTGAAAAATTGAACTGTTCTTTAAAAGCTATAGAGGAGACCCTAACAGGTATTACCTCTCTGGGTTAGATTGGACATAAGAATAATGGTAAGCTACATTCCTCAAACTTCAAAACTGAAGCCTCACGATCAGACGCAGTTTTATGTCATACCCTGGACATTTCCTAAGTTTTGTATAATATTTCAGTTCTTATATTCCAGTCAATAAATGTTAATCGTATTTATTAAGAAAATGCTATTTCCTCGCGTCTTCTTATATTTCTTCTCTGCTCTGTAATTTGATATATTAAAAAAGACAACAAATTTAATGTCATTTGGATAAAAGCTATTGTATTAGAATGTAAGTCATTTGAAAATGGTTCCTTCCGAAAGACACACAGATAAAAAGGCAATTCAAGGAAATAGTGTTTGAAGTTTTCAGCTCACACTACCTACAGTTGGTTTTTCACGAGATTTTGCATGCTCTAAACGGTTCCAAAATAGTGACCTCAAAACTAGGATTTAAATTTTTTGAACAAAATTGTCAGAAGAATCGAAATCAATGGAATAACGGAACTCTCTTCTCATAGGAATATTTTCTTTTGGCAAAAAGACATTAAAAGAGAATTTGTCAAGAAACCACGGAAATTGATATTTGTGTCAAAAAATAATGAGAGGGATCGTGACTTACGAGCTGGATTGCGACATTATCGTAAACCAGTTCGAATTCCAGTAACGCTATTACTTTCACTTTCTGAATAAAATCTTTGGTAAAGGTATAAAACCCTTAATTCTGCCAAACAACAAGAATTTTTTTTTGCATTAAATGATCCATGTAGATTGATATGCTATTAAATAAAGCAACCAAACTAAACCTAAAAATAATTTAACTAATTTTTATTTCCCATGCTAGCAACCTGTTGTATCACATTTTTACTACCACTTGTTTGTAAACAAAAAAATACATAGCTTGTTCGTCGCTAACTAGCATATTGCTAGTTTGTAGCATGATGACACACAGCCAATTCGGTGTAAGGTGAGTTCCGCTTTAAAGACAATATTTCTTCCAACTCTGTTGGTCTTTCACCCTGTCAATAATGTGCAGATTTTCTTTCCTATATAGATATACGAGGTGCATACGAAAGGTTTCCAGACTTTTTTCGTAAGGGCATTTAACATTGTCGTAGACTCTTGAGAATTCAGTAGGTTATTGCTATATATCTTATGAGATAACTGACCAATTCTTATGATTTCAGGTTCAAATGATTAGCTACAGCAGCAATTGGAATACACCCTACTAAAGCCTGATTGTCACTGCTGGTGAATTTCAAAAATGCAATCTGACACTTTAGAAGAACGATATGCAATAAAATTCTGTTTTAAACTTGGAAAAATGCCACAGAAACGTATGGAATGCTTCAGACTGCTTTTCGACCATCTTGCAAGAATCGAGCATCAGTTTTTGAGTGGCATAAGAGATTCAAAGAAGGCAGGGAGTCAGTGAGGGATGATGAGAGGTGTGGGAGGAGTACGGAAGTCAATACACCAAAGTTGATTGGCCAAAGGATAAGGTTTACGGTTTGGGTTACTATGTTGAGGTTTTAAGGGAGTTCAGGAAGAGATTCCATCGGAAGGTCATTGACACGCTCACACAAGAGGACTTCCATGGGGCCTTCCAGAAGCTGTTGGAATTGTACAACAAGTGCATTGCAGCCGGAGGAGATTACTTCGAAGGGGACTAGAGTTTCATGTGTGTACTATCAATAAAAGTGCCCATACAAAAAAGGCTGGAAGCTTATCGTATGCTCCTCGTAAAACCCTAGCCGAAGAAAATTGGGGTGTCATTGTTAAGACACAAAAATGCATCTGGAGGTGAGGCTATAGTTCTGAGGCTCCTTGGAGTGTAGAGTACTCCTTCATTGCTATTACTCACGGCTTCACTCGAACTCGGAATTGTATTACTTATTGCAGCCTCCTCTACGGATAAAGTAAATATATTTATGAAATTATTTGTATGAGATACAAATACTTGATATCACATTGCCTTTTCCAAACGTCTTCAGAAACTAAACAAAAACTGTTTATATGAACGTGAAAGGAATTTAATTCCCTAAATAATCACAGAATAATTTCAGATGAGTTGACAAGACGATAAAATCAATCAATTAACCAATTTGAAAATAATTTCCATTACATAGGAATACTTGATACCATATATCTGTGTAAATTATTAGAATTAATAACAAATATTTGAAGCTATATTTGTTTACTAAAAATTTCTAGTTCCTTAAAAAACATATAAATGTGCGTAAACAAAACGATTATTATTAAGTAGATATAGTTACTTGCGACTCTAAAATTCGGTATGAATTTTAATTATTTAAAAGATATTCTTGAGACCACAGAACTGGATTGGTTTCTTTTTTTAACAGCATATAAACCTTTTCGGGTTGTTTAATGTCAATTTTATCCTTTGCAAGTCCAGTAGTAGAACTATCTAAGCCATATCTGGGGGAATAAAGGATCCCTTTCCCCAAGGATATTAATCAGAACATAAACATAATAGATCGATTAGATTTCAAACTCACTTAGTAAGAGTGTATTCCTTTAGCTAATACGCTACGAAGACCTTCCTAATATAACTGTGCGCAAAATATTAATATTAGATATGAATATTTGATATAACTAAGTAAAAAAAAATTAAGAAACAACAGTATATAAATGTAAATACAAACATACAATTTACACGGTTCTCTTTCTTGTCATAAAATAACCTCATACAGGTTGACAAGCTGTTATATTCATTAAATCAATGTTTGTCTGTTTATGATACAATTATCACGTCATTTCTTTGGACTCGAAGATCTGGTTCTCTGAGTAAGGGATAAAATCGAACTCTATCCTGACTGATATCAGCTGATCCCTATTACTTTCTCGCTGATATTTTTCACTGCATAATGTCAGTCAAATCTGTTGTTAGTCATCACTTTTGTTGCAAATTTATCATTTCGTAGATTGACCCGTCGACCAGAACAATGTTTATTTTCGACTGGCCCACAGCATCTAAATATTCTTTATACCACTTTGGTCCCTGAGGGAGTGTATCTCCGTAAGGTTAACTTGTTAAATAGTTTGTTGAGATGTCCGAGACAGAATTGTGTGAGGCAAGCATTAACAAAATGCTTTTAAAGTTAAGATTAACGTTAACTCAGGAACGCCAACTTGATAAATAATGAAAATAAGTTTCCTTACTTTCTATATCGAGATCGTATTAATAGGCACTTGGAAAATGACATAAAATTTAAAGCAAGAATCGTCACGTGACCAAAGATCAGAAATTATATCTTTGATAGTAAGTTCAAAATTTTTGAATAGAATCCACTTGTAGGGCTAGTGGGTAGAGTGTTCGCCAATGGTCCGGGAGACCTGGGTTCAATCCCTGGTCGCGTCATACCAAATACTTTAAAAATGGTACTTGATACCTACTTGCTTAACACTCAGCAATATAAGGTACGTATCAAGGGTAAAGTGGAGCAATCCAGGGAAAGGAGTAGCGCCCTCTCCTACACTTCGGTGTAGTAGCTATTGAAAAGAGTACCTTCGGGTCGCCCTCGACTACGGTTGCCACCTTACCTTATTCATGTGTATTAGTCGTACAGGACTTTCTTTAGTCTCACAGAATCAAATTAAATGTTGATTTGTTAAACAACATGTTATCATGTAGTTTTTTTTCCCTTTCTTTTTTCTTTTTAGATTCACTTCATTAAATCCCATTTCGATAAATTTCAAAATGATCGGTTCGATCAGAGTTTACACCATGATGTATGTGACAAAATCCAACTACCAGAATCGGCCGAACTTATCAATGATGAGTGACTACTGCTTTTTTTTTTTTTTTTTTTTTTTTTTTAAATATTTTTTACACATATCGACTGACCACTTTATCAGGCAAGCTCTTGAGCTAGGCTATCAAATATCTTGGAAGATTTCAGAAATAAAATTAATCATTTTATATCTATTAAGTAATTTCCAAACATTTTCTTAAATTTTGTTTACTGTAACTTTTGTTCATGTTTAATTTAATAAAGTTTTCTTTTTGTAGTATTCAAACACAAAGAAAGGGCTGCTAAAAATAAATTAGATAAAACTGTAATTAAACTATCTTTTTTAAAATTCTGGTATACAACACAAAAATGAGTTGTACTTACTTTTCCGTTTCATGCAATTTCCTTCATTTTAATTGTTTATTAAAAAAATACGTTGTAAATATGTCAGATGGTTTCACATCCTCCTGACTGAATAATTTGCTAACTCGCTCTTTCTGTCTTCATATATATGGGTTTACCTTCCCTAACTCGTGTCTTGTCATCAGATTTATGTTTACACTTAATCTTCTACTAAGCGACAAAGCAACGACGAACCATTTGCTTTTACGTTACAGTGCGTAGTGAACGAAAGAAGCTCAGCTGTAATTTGAATTTTGAAATATTATAAAACAGAAAAAATAATCAAAATGAAGGACATACTTGGCAAAAAAAATAATTCACAAATTTAATCTTTTTTAAAGTTTTAGCCACTTTTACGTTAAAAAAATATGACTCAATAAGTTGAATTTTTCAGTTAACCGGGAACGAAGCGATAATACATCGTAAAAAAAACAAAATTATTCATTTTAATCTCTGGAGTGCATAACGAAAAAACTCGTCCTACCATATCTAAAAAAAAAATAAAATGTATTGTTTATTTTTGTTGCATTTTTACTAAACAATATTTGAAATGTCGACATCAAATCATTCGTCGAATTTTTTAGAATCTTGTGAATTTGAAAGCAGCTGCCATTTTAAAGGTTGGACAATTTCTGAAAAGTCAAGATCGTAATCTGCGGCTGCGGTTACTTCGGCAATTGATCAAAACTGAAGGTCACTTTGTAGTATTTGTTCATGGCAAGAGATTTTTTTTGTTTTGTCTTCTTTTTATTGTTTTTTTTTTTCGGTTGTTTTTTTTTTTCTCTCAATTTTCTGCTTTATTTTTATTATTTCAATACTATTTCCTTATTTTTGAACAATTTTTATCGATTTCTGTTTGGTTTATTGCTACAAATATTTCATCCATTTTCTCTCTCAATCTGTTTCGTCCTTTCAATTATTTTATTTTATACATATATTTTTTTCATTCGCTCTATTTATTTTCCTTTCTGTTTTTCTTTCATTTTTCTTTTGTTTTCCCTGATGAACTTTATTTATTTTATTTCTTGCAGATTTTAATTTGCTTTATAGATTCATTCGAATTGTTTATTCACTATCTTTTTCCACTGTTTTGCATTTCAATATGCTGTTTTATTTAAAATCTTTTTTTATTTTCCTTCTTTATTTCTTTCTCTTTCCGTTTTTTTTTTTTTTTTTTCAGTATTAACTTTGTTTCTACTGACTTAACATTCTTTTGTCTTCATCATCATTCGTTCTTCTTTCCTTTTCCTCCATCTACTTTTAGTTTTGTTTCGTTCTTTTTTTCATTTACCGTCTTTTCTTTTTCTTCTGATGCCTCTTTTTTTTCCTTCTCACTCTCGACAACCTCCGTTTTATCTTCATTTCCAAATTTATTTATTTGTCAGGTATCTTTTAACTTGCATTTTTTGTTTTTGTTCTTTCTATCTTTCTGTCTTTCTTTCTTTCTTTCTTTCTTTGCATTTTTCTTTCTATTTCCATTGCTGATACCTTTAGATTTCTTTCTTTCTTTCTTTCTTTCTTTCTTTCTTTCTTTCTTTCTCGATGCATATCTTTTTCGGTGTATTTCTTTCTTTGGCGGCATATTTCTTTTGCGTTATTTTTCTTTCCCTATGTCTTTCTTTCTTTATTTATTTATTCATTTTGCATCTTCCTTTCTTTTTCCTTGATCTTTCTCGATTCATGTTTTTATTTATTTATTTATTCATTTATTTTGTTTCTTCATTTACTTTCCTTTCTTCTTTCTTTTGTTCTTTTTTAGCATTTCCTATTTCTTTCTCTCGAAAACTTTTTTTTTCTTTTGTTTATCCTTTCTTTTTAAATTTTTTTCTTCTTCTGACTCTTTCTTTTCTTTGTCGTCGTCTTTCTTTATCTTTCTTGAATTTGCCTGTTTTTTCGTTATCTTTCTTTCTTTCTTTCTTTCTTTCTTTTATTAACGTTCTTTCTTTTTTTTTCTTTCTTTCTTTGTGTCGTTTTCTTTTTTTCTTTCTTTCCTGCTTATTTCGCATTATCATTTCTTGGTAATTTTTTTTGGTGCTTCTCTCCACGTTGCATTCTTCCTATTTTTCTGCTACTTTCCACTGCGCGTATCGTTAATTTTATTTAGACATTGACAAAATGCACGTATTAGACTCATGCATATAATAGATACAAAGAAATTACATTTATCTGTCAACTGCGCCCAAAAATTATCTTTGACGTAATTTAATGCGGCAGAACTCTCTTTATTTACAAAAGCTTTTACCATATATCATAATATATAACTATGAAAATATATTCCAGTTTTTAACTGTTCTTCCCTCTTTCTGCTATATATTTACTATCATTATAATTTATACACGACGAGTTTTCACATACTTAATATCTGATGGCTCGCATTACAGATGATGTGATAGCAAATATCTCCAGTGCACACTGAAGGAGACGATCCAAAACTATGTGCCGCGGCCCTCGGATGATCTGTGAGATGTGTACAGTGAAAAGGCAATCACAAAAAAAAAGTATCAAAATAATTGCCACAGTTGTAGAAAAGCATTTCTACAACTTGCATCTGATGCTCTCTCTTATTGATGGGCGATATTGTATTTTGTTTTTCTTCAATTTAAGAGTTTCAACAAAAAAAATACAACAAATTTGGTGATCTTTCAGTTCACGTTACCGGAAGTTGAAAATAAGTTACATATCGTGAAACTATCGCCAATATTATAATGGATGAATGAGAAACATCGGCTATATAATGCTGAATAAATAGTAATTATATTGACACGTAATAATAAATTATGATATGATATAAATGAATAATAATGAATTGTAATTTGTATCGATATCACATCTGATAATTACGGGACCTTATTTTTAACCCAATGCTTTAAATGATATTTCCGTTGTTTTTTTTTGGGGGGGGTATGTATACGTTTTATATATCCTTTCTTATTATTCCATTTTATTTATTCATGTATTCAATTTTCTTATATTTAAGAATACGTATCTCAAGTCAAAGTAATGAACAAATAATGCTAATGTAAACGAAAAGATTACTAATAATGTCTTTTAAATAGACTTGTGCTTAAGTAACACTGTCCTATCTCTGAAGTTAAAGAGCGATGATTTACTATAATTCTTAAATTGGTTTGGTCTCGTTTCATTTTATAGCATATCAAACCATTTAATGAGGGTGTCCTCGTGGTGTAATGGTTAAAGCGATGGACTGCGGAATCGTAGTACGCGAGTTCGTGCTCCAGTCGCGCTATTACGTTCACTTTCGGGCAAATACCCTTGGGAAAGGTATGAACCCCCTTATCCCCTCAGCTATGGGTTAAATAGTACCACTTCTGTTCTTCTAGGAGAATGGCTTTGGCATTAAATAACCTAAAAAGAGTTGATATGCCATTAAACAAAGAAACTAAACCAAACCATTTAATGTTGTTCAATGCCAAATCCTATATATATATATATGTGTGTGTGTGTGTGTGTGTGTATTAAATATCTCTATAGTCATCCACAGACAGATCTGTTTCGTTCTATCCGAACTCATCAGTGTGGCTAGTGTTACGTGGGGTAGAAAATAGGAGAGATATATTTTTTATGTACATTACAAGGTGTGTTTCATTCGCCCGTATTATTCCGAGACGAAGAATAAAATTGGAAAAGGAGGCGCCAAATGAACCTTTTCCAATTACGCATGATTCGAGGCTAAAGGAGGAAGAGAAAATAAAAGACGATGACAAGAAATGGAATTGCAAGTCAACCCCTTTCCACTTTTTACCCATCTCAGCTAGCCATGAACTCTTGGAGTGAACTTTGGGTGACCTTATCAACCACGTGTTCGGCTCTAAGGTCAAGGAAGGACCCTCTTGGTTTTTGACTGGAAAAGTGACTATAGCAGTAGCGGTTTTGACTTCGAGGCGTCCACATTCATCCCTGGGCTCTGTTCCACTACACCCGAAATGTGACTAAGAAAAAGGACATCAGAAAACTAACTCCTTGTGGCAAGCTTCTTCGAGAAAAAGGAAAGAAAGAAAAAAAGAAAAGAAGAGATTATTAACCAGTCCTAAACCCTCAGTGAGTTTCGGATTTCTTTTGCCTCTATGTGTCTATCATGCAAATCTGTTTGAGTTAAGATTCGTCTCGGACTTCTATATATACATAGGAACAATAGTTTTCTATCCCCTTTTGTTCTTAAAGCCTTTTTTATATATATATTCTTATTCTTCCCTAAATAAGTTGTTATTGTAATAATAAAATTTTGTTGTTAAATCTTCAAATTGTGTTGTGTTGGTTTTGTGAGTGCTTGTCGCTTATTCTGCTGTGATTTACCGTGAGTCTTATATTGGAGAAATTCCCTTCCCATAGTTCACCCTTTTTTTATCGAACCTTAGGACATTCTCGCAATTTTATATATATTTTTTTATTATTCTCGTTACGTGCCTGTTTTCGCAGTCCCAGTGAAAGTCGGTTCGTAACACTAGACAGTATCTTCCTGTAGCTGGGATCGAAACCCGGTTGACTCAAACGCCAAACCATTCAGCCACGAGGAGATATTAGCTGTGAAGTCAATTTTAAACGGTTATGAATGACAATTACTATTGTTTACATACATCCGTTCAACGGTTCCCGAGACTTCAATTCATCTACGAAGAGGCTTGCAATAGACGCTAATGGCAACACGATTACTTCTTCGCCAGAGAACTCAACCCCACGGGGGTAGGGGAGTATATATATCTCTATATATAATAAATAATATATATAATAATATATAATATATATATGTATATAATATATATATATAATATATACTTTCTAAACACATTTTAGTTAATATTTTTGAATGATATTGTGGTCATTTTTTTCACGCAGTTAAATGGTTTAACTTATTTTTATCGAATGTGAATAATTTTTTTTACAATAAATTATTTGTTTGCACACAGTTTTAAGTTTTCCAAGTATTGCTATGTATCCCCAAACAATTCATTGAAGCATCGGTTATTTGTTTACATGCAGTTATATAATCAAACATTTCTATTTCTTACACTTTAGTTGGGCAGAAGTACACAGTTTAAATGTCAAAATGTTATATTAATGAGGTTCTCCGCATTCCCCAAAGCTCCAGCATTACTCGACTCTAACCATCAGATTGTTTAGTGTCATATGAAGACACTAATTGGGGGAGTTTTACTCCTCTGCAGAGATGCAGTCGATGTATTTTGCAGCCCGAGCCGACTGGGTCATCTGAGATGAGTGACCACGTAGAAAATCAGGTACTATAAACACTTGTAGGTCTATGTGTCAGACTAAGCAACCACCATAAACATCATCCTTAAGGCATGTAGACTGTACATATCTCGTTATCTCTCTCTCTCTCTCTCTCTCTCTCTCTCTCTCCCTCTCTCTCTATCTATCTATCTATCTGTCTGTCATCGCGCTTGGTAGCTCCCCTAGAGTGCATCCACTGTACGCACAGTTCTGATGAACGTAAGTTTTTGCTGGTCGGCCAACACTAGTGTGTCCATGTGTAAAAGTTCATAGGAAAACATCGTTGATGATTTCGTCCATAGTGTTCACCAATGGTCCGGGACACCTGGGTTCAATCCCATGTCGCATCATACCAAAGACTTTAAAAATTGTACTTGATAGCTCCTCGCTTAACACTCAGCAATATAAGGTACATATCAAGGGTAAAGTGTAGTAACTATTTAAAAGGGAGCCTTCTGGCCGCCCTCAGCTACGGTCGCCAACTTACTTTACTTTATATCCAGCAGTGATGTGGACGTATTAGTCGACTAACTTGGATAGTGTGCGAGATGAGAACCAAGTAACTGTATATCTGCTGTTTTATCATGTGCTGCCTCCAGAACTTAAAATCAGCTCTCAGGATTCTGGCATAGTTCCCATCTGAGGTTTTTTTCCCACCGTTTCCTTATAGTCCAAGTAGTGCAATCATACAATATTACTGACACAACAACAGCTTGGAAGAAATGTCGTTTTATTTTATTTGTGAGAGCAACAGAAATTTTAAAATCATAACCTTGTGCTTTTATTTCCAGAAGATATTTCAAAGGAAGAACTAATAGTAACAGGGTTATCCGTGTAATTAACATAAATATAAAATATGGAAGCACATAAATGTAAGCTGTGTGCTTGAGTATGATGAACAGAAGATTCCAGAGGTGAGGTTAGAACTCAAACGAGTGTAGCAGTAAAAATATCTAAACCTACATTTGCCTCATTTTGCTATCACTGCCTTTTTTAATTGAATAGACATTCTTCTTTTAGATGCCGAAAAGTTCGACGTCTGCTTATCTCTGTGCGGACTAAAGTATTTCAATTTTTTGATAAATATCTTGTACTGCATACGAAAACAAAACAATCTTTTACTTTGATTTTATCAATTGAACACTATGCTTTCATAGCCAATTAGTCACGTACAGTTTATAATTAATATTGCCTGTATGTGTGGCGTACATTTTAATTATTCCACTTGCTGCGTTAGACGCCGCATGAAGAAATTGCCTACTGTAGCCGTGACCTTTGCTGAATATTAAATACATAATCAATTAATCCCAAACATATCCTATGATACTGACATATATATATATATATATATATATATATATATATATATAAAAGGTTACATTAAGTTTCATGTAGTTGATATTCAGTTAAGCCTCAGACTAGTCGGCTGGGCTGCAGAATAGACTGACTGCATCTCTGCAGAGAGGTAAGATTCTCCCATCGAATATTCGAGGCTCTAGTCTTGGAGATTTGTGGAGTGAGGAGTACCCCTTGCTCCTAGGCCCACTCTGACTGAGAGTGGTAGCAGCTGATTGAGTCCTTTCTATGAGTTGAATATAAATAAACTCTGTGCAAACAACCGGCTTACTGGTCTAGTGGGTAGAGTGTTCGCCAATGGCCCGGGAGATCTGGATTCAATCCCAGGTCGAGTCATACCAAAGACTTAAAAAATGATACTTGATACCTCCTTGCTTAACACTCAGCACACAGGTATGTATCAAGGGTAAAGTGCATCAATCCAGGAGAAGGAATAGCGCCCTCCCCAACACCTCGGTGTAGAAGCTGTTGAAAGGGAAGCGTTCGGGTCGCCCTCGACTACAGTCGCCAACTTTACTTTTACTTTTACAGCAATAATTTAAACCATATAACTGTGTACAAAAAAGAGTTCGAGCTCTTTTGACAATGTTATTTACAACATGTATTTAAAATCATATATATATTTAATATATATGTATAAACAGTGTTTGGCATTAAATAACGTAAATGGGTGATATAAAACCTAACTAAGCCATTCAGTTAAGCGTGTATCGACAAGTGTTTTATTTTATAGTTAAGATTCTATGATATGACTCTGCATCCTTTTGCATAGAGTATTGTATCTTACGTATTCAAAACGTTTCAGTGGTAATATATATATATATATATATATATATATATATATATATATATATATATATTCGTTTGTGTGTGTGTGTGTGTGTGTGTGCGTGTGTGTTTGCATACGTGCGTGCGTGTACGATTGTAAGCAGGCCTGGTATGGATTTATTTCTATTTCTATTCATATATATTGTAAGTATTGTTTATTACTTTGAGTTCCACGCATTTGTACAGCATGATCGTCAGATGGATACACCTCTAGATCTATATGAGAATCCATACGACGATCCATTTCTACAAACAAATGAAGTTCACATTAGTGGCTGATATCTAACATTGGGATTTTTTTTGTTTTGTTTTCTATTTCGTGTTTTCTGCTTATTTATTAGTTAGTTTCTTTCTTTCTTTCTTTTAATTCTTGGTTTAAGACTGATTTCGCTTTAAGAAAAAGAGTGACTTTTGCTCAAAATCATCAATCATTACTCATATCAAGTCATATGTCCTACTATTGATTCTGAAGATGCCTTTTAATGAATAATACTTATTCTCTGATTTAAATCCAATTGAGCACGTAATAAATGCATCAATGTGTTGTGCCCATATTATCATACCCAGTCGGTTTTTAAATCATACATTTAATATAGAAGATGGTGAAAATTAAAATACGAAAGATGCATAAAAAATGTCCAGTGATACAATGGCATAAATAGGAGGTCTATAACCAAAAATATCCACATTATGTACTCTAAAATTTCTATAATTAAAGTCTTATGTGGATCACAGAATAGTCAGAAGAAAATATTAAAAGTACCAGATTTAAGAGTACATAACCCTGATACATACATACACAAACACACACACACACACACACACACACACACACACACACACACACACACACACACATATATATATATATATATATATATATATATATATATATATAAGTAAAGTTGGCAACTGTAGTCAAAGGTGACCCGAAGGCTCTACTCTACTACTCTGAGGTGTAGAGGAGAGCGCTACTCCTTTCGCTTGATTGCTGCACTTTACCCTTAAACCATATGTCATAAAGCACGGCGGCAGCAAATATCATTTTTTAAATCTTTGGTATGACTCGACTTGGAATTGAATCCCGCTCTACCGGGCCATTGAAAAACACTCTTGCCACTAGGCCAATGCGTCGGTATATATACATGTGCATGTGTGTGTGTAAATTAACTTATACATGTAATGTATTACATTACCATAATTAGACTTGCCACCTGGGAGACTGGTGAGTTGGTCGGCTTTTATGGCATATTAACCATTGTTGGTTACTTAATGCCATATTCTGTTTTTGCATTTATTAAACCTTATATTTATTAACAAATTATTTATTTACCCATGATTAAATGGTTCCAAGTATTGCTATCTAACACTAACAATTCAATTTAACATCAGCCATTTTATTAAAAACAGTTAAATAGTTATTGTTCGTAAGTTGTTTTTTTTATTTATGTCATATCAAACATTGTAGGTTGTTTAATACCGAATCTTGTTTTGATTTATATATTAAATACATATGATTTGTAAATATTTTGCAAAAGAAATTTTTAAAGAAGTACATTTTTCTTCAGCATTTCTCTCTAATACGACTCATACCATTTACTTTTAATCATTTGTTTGCACACAGTTAAATGGTTTTGAGAATTCCTATGTAAGAGTAACTATTTAATATCAGTCATTTGTTTACACACATTCGAATACATATGCATTATATGTAAGTGATTAACTTTTAAAAAAGAAGATTGAGCTAATCCGTTTGCTCCGAATTAAATAGTTTTAAGTATTGTAGTTAATTATTATCTCTTCTAGAATGAGGCTGTCAACTATGCGGTCAGTGTCACTGTACACGCTTTCAATACTCTAGGGTATTTGTAGGGGTTTTGTCAATCCTGACATTACACTCTTTATGCAATCTTATTGATGACTTTGTTCATAATGTTGAGGGGACTGTATTAAATTTTGTTGAGGACAGTTTGAATGCGCTTCCTGGTCTTTCATTGTTCCTTTTTGAGTTCTTTTGTATTTTCCGACTGAGCCAATGGGAGCTTGAAGTTTTTCCGTATACGTTGTTTTAATTTTATGGGAGACAAATTTTTTAGTCTGTCCTTGACGGTTTTTCGGGGACAGATTGGTGACTTATGTAAGAGCTGTTTTATTGGATAAGATTTTGCACTTTTAGGAGAAGTAGTTCATGTTAGAGTGGTTAATCCTCCGTGTGTGTTGGCTTGGACTACCTTATAGGATTTTCCCTTATATTAAACTAGTTGAATCGGTGCTTGGTAAAATTCGGCCGAGTTTATTTTTTCCTGGTGCTCCTGAAATTTTTGCCAATCATTCGGTTTCAAATGGATTAATTTCTCCACGAGAGCTCTATTTTTCTTGTCTTGAAAGATTGTATCCGCTCTCCGCGCAAAAAAAGGCGCTGGTTTTTCTCCTCTGTACATCGCTACTATTTTCTTTGCTTCCAGGAAGATTACGTTCCACTTGTGTTTCACCTTAAATATTTCTTTCTCATTTTTCTAACCATTGCTTGATCTTGCGTAAGCCGGGTGATCTTGTCGGCAGTTTCCACATCAGTTCTGCCCAGAGTGGAAGCAACTGATAGGATCCTATCTATGGGTCAAATAGAATTGTTTGACATTTAAACAGAGTGTAAACAAATGACTTATGCTAAAGGGAATTGTTTGAAATAGAACTGATTGACCACTTAACTGTGAGGAAACAAATAATTGTATAATTGAACTGTAAGTGATACATTGCAATACAAACCATATGTAGATCTATTTAGATATGAGAAAACAAATTATTGATGTTAAATTGTTACTGTAACATAGTAATGCTAGAAACCATTTAACTGTGTGCAAAAAAAGGAGCTTAGGCTCATTTAAATTTGTAAACAACAAAATGTGTTAACAAATTATGTATATCTGATATATATAAATGAAATGGATTTAAGTCTTGAATAACTTAAAAGGATTAATTTATCATAAAACCCAGCAACCAATTTTTAAATGTGTTTATTCGTTTGTAAGGAGGGATATGGTTTCAAGTTATGCTACTTAAGACTAATAATTCTGTTCAATTTAATGGATTTGTTTGCTCACAGTTAAATGGTACCAAGTATTGCAATCTCAGAGTATAGTTTTGTTAGCACACATTTAAAGGCTTTTAAGTATTGCTATTTAACGCTAATAATTAGATTCAACATTAATGATTTGTTTGCACACAATTAAATGGTTCCAAGTACCTATTTGTAATACTAATAATTCGATTCTACATCGGTAATTTGTTTGCACACAGTTTATTGTTTTCAAGTAAAGAAAATGATTAAACATTTCAATTGCACTCATAGATGCAACCCTGACAGGTAGTACGATTCCTGGTCAGAATCATCCGAGGAGTAATGAAAATAAAAGAGTACACCACCATTTCCACACCTCCAGAACAAGAGCCTCATTATCAAATGTCATATCAAGTTCATACGCCGCAGCAGAGATGCAGTTAGTTCGTTCTACAGCCCCGGGCGACTGCACTAGTCTGTATATTCATGCATATGTGTGAGTGGATGTCTTTGTGTGTTGAGAGATGAGTCTGTGTGGGGGCACCTATGTTTGACAAGTTTGAAAATTTATTCTGTTACCGTAATGTGCCTCGTCGCCTTCAGAATTTTCCTATCGTATATCTACATACCATTTCAAGCATCTTCTTCTTGTTCTGCAATATCATCTTCAAGCGGTATTGAGGGATGATGTGCAACTCGAGGAAATTCACATGCTATTTTCTCTCTAGATTGATCCATTTGTCCAAAAGCAAATTGATAATAAGCAAACTAACATAGAAAAATACATTTTTTATTTGATGTTATTTTTTCTCTTTAAACTTCTTACAAGCTAAAATAAATTATTCAACTAAAATTTCACAATATCTATAATAATCCATGGTAGCTACAACTAATGTAACGACAAAGTTTAACCCTCTTCAGTTTCTTGAGTTTGACGCAAAACTGAATTTGATGGTGAGGCTATTTCTGGAGATCTGGAGAGTGTAGAATACTCTTTTATAACTGTTGTGGTCTTCAGATAAGACCGGTGGAAAAACAACTCAAACAACGGGTGATAGGTGAACGTTATTGTATTAGCAGAAAAAGTAAGTCATACAAAGGAAGTACTATCCGTTCTCGGCTGGTGAAATGTCTCGTAAGAAACAAGAAGTTGTCTTCTCCGAGCGAGCTAAGCTAAGCTCGGCGAATATGTTTAGGTTGGACGAGTCCATCTTTGGGGTATGGTAGGATATGTCCCCTTAACAATAACCATATTCTCTGGTCCACTCAGATGCAGAATGATAAACTTGTTAGCATCCCACTAATTCGTCAAATAGATATATTAAGAAAATACTCGTATTTGATAGAACCGTATGCAAAAATTCCTTGAATAAACTACTGAAGAAAAAATATAAATTAGGACATACGATGCTGGTGATTTTCTAACCTTTAGACGGATTGACTTGACATTGTTAAAATCAACCAAGCAATCAATTAAAATTATTCAAAGAACATTTAAGCGTAATGAACACGAGTTGACGTCACCACTTTTTGTATAAGCGCGTAAGTCTTCAAATCATATATCAAACTTTCCTTTCTTTTTTAATATTTCTTTGATTTAATCCCCACATCTCAGTCTTCAAAGAATTCAGTCGAATTCGGAGGTGGCAGCATATTGATGTACGGAAGATTCTCTGACGTTGTTATCCGATTGCATGACAAAGTAAATTATGCAGTTGATAAGAATGACATGTGTTTCTTTCTCTGAGAGCTTTGTCATAATGTTGAAATAGTATAAATTAAAAGTGTCAAATTTATGATATGGCCTTGCCATAGTACAGGATTCTGTCCTGTTAAGAATCTTTGGAAGATCTATGGCAACATTATTAGATCCAGGAAACTGTTGCCGAAGAATTAAGGTTTGGTTTGGTTTCTTTGTTTAGTGCCAAACCCTTTCCCCAAGAAGAACAGTAGAGGTACTATTTAACCAATAGCTCGGAGTATAAGGAGATTTATACATTTCCCAAGGATATTTGCCCGAAAGTGAACGTAATAGCGCGACTGGAGTACGAACTCGCTTACTACGATTTCGCAGTCCATCGCTTTAACCATTACACCACGAGGACGTCCCCAAAGTATTAAGAATGGAACATCATCACACCAGAACTGTGTAACAAAGCCTTGGTTATTATTTTGTAGTTTGACGGTAATTTGGGTATAACGTATCTGACGACATTTTGTTTCTTCTTGCCCTATCTAACTCAATGGCGTCTTCTGTATCTATAGAAGGATGCAGAATAATTACTGAAGAAGTGAAGAAAAGAGCAGACGATAACTTTTAAATTCCAACTTTATTTTGGGGTTTCATTCGGCTACTCTGTAGTGAGGAAATTTCTTCCTGGACTATAAGAGAAACAGTCACAGCCCCCACCCAATTGAAATATTCTTGTTGTTTACGGTGGTTGAAAAGTCCAAAGTCAATGGTCAAGTCCAGTGGGTACTTTTTATAACGTTTGTTTCTGCACTGTCTGCTCGCTAGTAGCAGACATGGCCAGATATCAGGCTACAAAACCTTATCAGAACATATGTTCCTTGCTACCAGCCGCATGAAAGATGCTCCATTCACCGCTACGGTGGAGCCTGAAGGGAATTTGAAGGTCTACTGGAGAGAGAGTGAGCCAGCGTGCTGCTAAGCAGATACGTGGTTTTTCCCCACCAGCAGCCGGTGAGAAAGAGATCTTTCCAATCCAAGTGGTCACTGAGGAATACGAACGGGTTTCTTTTTGGTACCGGTAAAACTGTTTTTCAGACATGCGTTGATTTCGCTTCCTGTCTGAGGTTTCTGAGAAGGGCAACACTTTTGGATTTATTTTATTTTATTATCATTTTTATTTTTAACCCCTAAAATTAATGAAATATTAAATTAGATCTATGTAAAGATGTTGGCATCTATAGTCGAGTGTGAAGTAAAGACTCCTTTTCGATAGCTACTACACCATGGTGTAGGGGAAGGCGCTTCTCCTTTCCCTGGATTGCTTCACTTTACCCTTACCTTATAATGCTGAGTGTCCAGCAAAGCCGCTTCAATTACCATTTCTTAAGTCTTTGGTATAACTCGACCTGGGATTAAACTCTAGTCTCCCGGGCCAATGGCGAACACTCTAACCATTATACCAATACACGTATTATTCATATTCTCCATAAAATCTTGTAATTTGATTTTACCTTTGCATTTTCAATTTTGTTATGAATTACAAATGTTATACTTATTCAATTCAAACTTACACTGCTACAAAGGAAGTAGTTATAAATGATTCACCGTATTTTTTTTTAAATAAAGGATTAAAATAATATATATTACCCCAAAATTGCTTTGTAAATATAATCCCCTAAATAGATTTAATTCATTGGTCTAAATATTTCGGTATTACCTGATTAACTCGATGGGTACGAATTCCCATATCATGTGATAATTTTCAGATTTCAAATAAACTTAAATGTAATCATTTCTATAAAAATATAGCGATCTTTCCTGTTTACAATTAAATAATTCCTTAGATTCAAATTAGAATTAAAATAGTCCAATTCGGTCTTTGGAATTAAGTTTAAGAATTAAGAATACATAAAAATACTAAAAATACTAAAAAGTATAGAAAACTATTTTTTTAAAGTGGAGTTTTTTCATGAATAAGAATCAGGGACAACACCGGAAATTAACGGATTATATCACATTTTTAATCAATTGGATGATTATATCAGTTTAATAAATGATTGTTTTTTCTTCTTTTTTTATCTGCTGAAATATAAATACTTAAAAGTTTAACGTAATGTAAAATATACACCCCGGTCAAACGGTGAAAACTCCATAAAATGTTACATTCCATTTGAAGATAGGGTTTTGAAAAAGCACTGTTGAAATAAATTTACTATGGCTCTCATCTGTTAAGTCTTACCTAATATATATATATATATATATATATATATATATATATATATATATGTGTGTGTGTGTGTGTGTGTGTGTGTGTGTGTGTGTGTGTGTGTGTGTGTGTGTGTGTGTGTGTGTGTGAATTTTCTTCTACTTTGGTTGGTCCAAAGAGAGAAGAGTAAATATCTTAAAATGAATTGGTCTACAAAGAGATGTATATCCTTTTAAAATTATATATTTAGTTATTACGTATGTTTCCAGTGTGTTGCTGTATTCAGAGAACTTTTTAATGTGTTTTTTTTTCAGCTGTGGTATTTGGTTTATATAGAGGTCACTGTTTTGATGGGCTAGTTGTTACTTTTAATTCCGTTATAGATTCCTTGTATGGGTTGGTTGTTTCTTTCTGTTCTTTTTTCCTCTCTTTCTCTTTCTCAAATGTGTTTCATGTTTTTTTCTTGTTTTTTTAGAGCTTTTTTAAATATATACATTACATTACCTTTGTTCATTATATAATGAAGAAAAGTAATGAGAAAATCTAGAATATTTGTTTGTGTTTACTTTCCAGTTTTAGACAGTTATCAAATAGTTTCCATCTTTGGTCATCATCAGGAAAAAGATTTTATTAAAGAAAAGTTTTTGAAGAGTTTTTAAAGAACGTTTGAAAGAGTCGATATGCCACTGAAGAAGCGGTAAAATGAACCAGTAACAAATTTATTCGTCAAATGAAGCTTATTTTTAGTATTCAAGTGTTTTCCTTTTTTATGATCTTCGTGTATCTTGACCACGCGACACACAGGGCAATACGTAGAATGAAATACCGGGATGCAGCCTAGGGTTTGTCTCAGTTTGACCGTAAATGTTTTAATTAAAAATTTGACTTTAACATGTATTTGTTCAGATATTTATGTGGCAAACGATCTGTTCATTTTATTTCAAAGCGTTGTTTTGAAGATAGCTTAGTTTGATATTAAAGTAAATTATCGGTGTTTATAGACGCTGTGTTCATTTATCTTAGTGTGTTCCGATCATTGCCATTGTAGTGTTCAATGCATTTTGTTTATCCTTTTGTTGTATTTTTTTAACTTTATTTTCACTTTTTTTATTTTGTTCTTTTAATTCCATTTAATTATGTTGAATTTTGCATTGCTTTTGAAACCATGGTCTTTTGAGCGAGAGAGTTATTCAATAGAGAATAGTTTATTATATTCTATGCATTTGTTTCTCTGTCTGAAGTAATTCAATCTAAATTAAAATGGCAATTCTGAATTTTCAGTATATTGTTTTAGGCTGAATGTGCAATTCGAATCGTGGTACTTGTAAAATTTTCTTGGTTTTAAAATTATTTATTAAGTATGTCAATTTTAAACGGATCCCAAATATGTTATTTCTATTGCTACATGGTTGAAAAAATCTATGGTATTTTATTGTGAATTTCTCATGAATTACTTAATTTAGTTTATTGTTGGTTTCTACCATTTTTCTGATGTTACTTTGTTTAGAATAGGCATGTATCTCTCATTAAAATATATTTTAAGTCTAACTTTGATTTCTAAACCACTCACCGGTTCTAAATCATATAAGCTTGTGATGAAAGAGTTCTATGAAATTTTGTTAAGAGGTGAATGTGACCCAGCTTCTTATTTGGTTTTAACTTTAGGGTTAGTGATAACTGTTTACCTTATTATCAATTACATTTTGGCAGCAGAACAGAGCTATGAATTGGTTTTTATTTTATCTGTCTATAAATTCAAGTTCCGACCATCTGTGCAGATTCTTCTTTCTCTCAGTTCTTATTAAAAAGTCTTTCTTTGATGTTTTTAGGGTGTGAAGATTTGTAATGAAGATAGATGTATGAGTTCGGGGGTTTTATATGCAGTAGTCGTTGTCGTTGTCTGTTCTTTTGAATATTTATATTAAAACTTTAAAAATGCAATTGACTGAGCTGATTTTTCATGGGCAAATTTGATTGTTATGTAGCATATTTAACTTGGTTTAAAAATTCGTTAATTTTTTTTTTAATATACTTGATTTCGCATTATATATATATATATATATATATGTGTGTGTGTGTGTGTGTGTGTGTGTGTTACAATGAACATTATACACGTTTATGTCTGCGTGTGCGTGTGTGTATTTGTATGTGTGTGTGTATGAGCATGTGGTTTTATATATATATATATATATATATATATATATATATATATATATATATATATATATATATATATATATATATGTAGCGGCCATAAGTTAAGGAACGGAACTGATTTTTATCTGAAAAAATATGCTTGTACTTTTACGAAATTTTCCCAAAATATAATTGGAACATATATGTATTTATTACATATAAAGTTTTCTGAATTTTTTTACCGTAAATTAATAGTGAATTAAATAAAATAGTTAAGTTGGGGACCTTAATCAAGGGTGACTCGAAGGCTCTCTTTTCAATAGCTGCTACACCGAAATGTTGTGAATGGCGCTACTCCATTTTCTGGATTGCTCCAATTTACCTTTGATCTTTACCTTATAATGCTGAGTGTTAAGCAAGGTGGCATCAAGTAATATAGGGAACTAAAAAAACTGAAATATACATTTTCCCATGGTCAAACGTTAAGGAATGCTGTTGAATTATTGTAATTTACGTATTTTTAAACAACTTGATTGCTAATTTTGATTTTTATTCAAATTTCATACATCATTGGAACTATTTTTAAGCAAGATGGAGGCGAAAGCATGTAAATGTTTAACTGGAGAAGAAAAAAAGTTTATTTTAGCAAATCATGAAGAAGGCAAATCGTATTCTGAATCTGTTGACAAGACACTTGAACCAAAACCCAGAACTGACAGGCCTCCAATGACTACCAAACGGGAAGCACGGATGGTTGTTAAAATGTCGTTAAAAGATCGTTTCGATAAAGCAAAGCATATTTTTTGTTCATTTTGTAAGCAAATAGGAAAGCTAATCTCTAGAAAAACTGTTTGTCGTTGGTTAAATAAGGAAAAATTGGTGGCTCGAATTCCATGTCGCAAACCTTTGATTTCAAAGAAAAACCAAAAGGTTCGTCTTGACTTCGCCACAGAATATATCGCGTGGAGAGAGGAATAATGGAATATGGTTTACTTTAGTGATTAATCTACATTCAACTTGTTTGGGTATGATGGTAAAAGGTTTGCAAACGTAAAAGTGGGGAACGCTTATCTCCAAAATGTGTTAAGAAAACTGTGAAATTTGGATGGGAAGCGTAATGGTGTGTGGGATGGTTTCTTCAGCGGGAGTAGGACCCATTTTTCGTTTTCACGGTAATATTGATGCTAGTGTTTATAAAGAACTTCATCGCCGGCATGCTTTTCCTCATTTACGCAAAGGGACAGTTGAGACTCCAGTATTTATGTAAAACAACGGACCCTCCTACAAAGCTAAAACTGTCTTGAGTTTTCTTTAAGAGGAAGGAATAGCTGTTATGAAGTGGCCACCACAAAGTCCAAATATGAATCTTGTAGAGAATATATGTAAAATCATAGGAAATAAAGCTCAGAACAGAAATCCTTCAGATAGTGTTGATTTATGGAGTTTTCTGAGAGAAGAATGGGAAAATATCACAACCACTTTTTGTAAGAAGTTAATTGGCTCGTGTGGTCGAAGATGCAACGAGGTAATCCATGGCAAAGGAAAATTGACAAAATAATGATTTTTCTTTAATTCATATATTGATCAATCAAGAATTTATAATCTGTTCGTTAACTTTTGACCAGGAAAAAAAAAATATTTTTGTTTTTTCAGTTGGCTATAAATTGACTGTAAAAGAAAATTTAGAAAACTTAATACGTTATCAATGCATATATGTTCCGTGTATATTTTGTGAAAAATTCCTAAGTGTACATGCAAATTTTTTCAAGTAAAATTCATTTAAATATGTGTTGCCATTTCCTCCTTAACTTATAGCCGCTACTGTATATATTACAAATTCTTAGGAAGCGACCTGTTGCGTAGTGGCTAATATGCTGTACTGTGACATCGGAGTAGTTCAATTCAAACTCCAATCACTCTATTACACCATTACGTTCAGTGAAAGTATGAACCCCCTTAACCCCCTAGCTACTGGTAAAAGTGTACCACTGCTGTTCTTTTATGTATTTGGTAATAAATAACCCTCGAAGTTTGATATGTCAATTTACACAAAAGATACCGATACGAACTTTGAAATTCTTACTATGTTTGCATATATGTTTTTTTTTGCAAGCAAATACAGCATAGTACACACGGTACACAAGAATTAGACGACACACCAATAGAATTTCTAAAAGCTGATAGGAACATTATACCATCTTATATTCTTAATTTAATATCTGATTGTTGAAAAGGGGGCTTCGCAACCTGAAGATTGGATTGATGGGATATTAGATTTCATTCTGTGTATGAGGACTTTAGAGAAATCAATCCTTTTGAATCAGTTGCAAAAGAACACTCAAAATTCTTAATCCTTTGATGAAAGATATTTCCTCTCAAATACTTTCGGAGATTCAATCGTGTTTTAGATTAGACAAGTGTACAATAGATATGACATTTTGTACAAGACAGCTCCAAAGATAGACGTACAAAAACTATGCCTTTCAATCAGTCGACTTGAGCAAGGCTTTTGACAAAATAATTATGGAATCTCTATAGTTATTAACGAGAAAACTAAGTCGCCCATCAATATATTTTTAATTAATTCTCGAAGCGCTGCATCGAAGACTGACAGTGAGATGAAGAGAACTCAGAAGCGATAGCAGTCGATAATAGATTTGGTTTGGTTTCTTTGTTTAATGACATATCAACCGTTGTAGTTTATTTAATGCCAAAGCCATTCTCCTAGAAGAACAGTAGTGGTACTATTTAACCCATAGCTTGGAGGATAAGGGGGTTCATACCTTTCCCAAGGGTATTTGCCCGAAAGTGAACGTAATAGCGCGACTGGAATACGAACTCGCTTACTACGATTCCGCAGTCCATCGCTTTAACCATTACACCACGAGGACACCCCTCGATAATAGAGTCAAGCAGAGTAATATAACGGCACCAACTCTATTTACAATATATTTTGCTACAATCTTCGTTTATGCATCTCATGACCGCAATAAAATATGATTGGGTGCATCTGGATGAGTTTTTAAACTTACTGACTTTAATTCGAAACCCCAAACCTCAAATGTAATCATCAGAAAACTGCTATTTGCTTATGATTCTAACTTTGTGCTCACTACTTGGGAAATACATAGGGTATCATGGATATCAACTTGTGTGAAATTTTGTTTGATGGTAATTTTGAAGAAAATTAAGTAATATATACTCCTACTCTTGGTGAACAATACGTTAAGCTAGATATATTAATTAGGAATTGTCTATTTGAGAAATGTCTACGGATGGAATCTTAAACTCAGAGAATCTTTGGAGAATTTAGAACACTTCAACAGCATTTGGCAACGGGGAGAAAAAAGTTTGAATTGACAAAGATATAAATGAACATATAAAGATAAGTGAGAATTAATTTTTAATTATTGTCCTCATCTTGGTAGTTTTTTTTTTTTTTGTGTTGTTTATTCTTTCACAATGTTTCGGCCAAATTTCACCTTTGGCCTTCTTCAGGTGATTTACCGCGACCTCTGATAGGAATGATGAGTCTTGTAACTGTATCCCCAGTAATTACTGCCTTCCATAGGTGTTGTCTATCGCACCACGTTTTTGACCATTAAACCTCTGGCCGGCTCGGGTAGAATTTGAAACCGCTAACTTCTGACAATGCTCACCTGAAACCGTAGAGACTCAACGCCTCTATCCACTGCACCACGGGCCCCGAAACGTAGTGAAAGAAGAAACAAAAAAAAATAAAATAAAACTACCAAGATGAGGACAAAAAGTCCGCAATAAATAAAAATTAATTCTCAGATTAAGAAGCCTCATCTCAAAATGATTCCAAATAAAGATAAGTGTTTAACTGACATGTAGCTTCACAACCTTATTGTACTCCTCGAAATACAGAAGACATATAAGAGGCATGATATGATCCAGGAAAGAATTTTTAAAGAAATGTTAGAGAAAAATATTTAAGATTCACTGGCAGGCATTTGTAATTGATACTGATATTTTGAAGAAATCTGGCTGTTGAAGTATAAAATGTTTGATAACCATGAATAAAATGCATTAGACGGAACACCTTGTTCGCATGAACAATGATAAACTGCCAGACACCTCTGCTTTGGTGAATTCGCTAATGGAAAACTTCCTCAAAATAAGCCAAGAAAACGATATACGGATTATCTTGAAGAAAACTCGAGCTCTTCGAAAATAAATGTCGAAGAATGGGGAGGAAAACATAAGGTAGAAATAATTGTTGCCAAATCATAAAGAATGGTTGTAATGAGATCGAAATGAAGGAGATAAACATGCAGAACTGAAGCGTGATCTTCATAAGAATAATTCATCTAGAAAATTGACAAGTGGTTCTGAGAATTAGGAATTTGAATTTTGCCATTGTTATTTGTTAGCAAACGCTGGATATGTTGACCATGTCAAATCACAAAACATACAAACTCAAGAAACATTTATTTCGTTGCGACCTCATTCTCATGTTAAAACATATGCTGATTTTGGCAAAAAGTGCAAATAATGTTCCAGATCTAAAAGGAACATGAAAAATAATGAAAAATCATATTCAATTGGGGGTTCCTATTGAACCTGTAGAGCCTTCGAGCCCGGATGTTTAAGTCATAATTTTAGTGGTGAAGACAGCTATCATTTCTCAAAATGTGGCCGTCATTATATATATATATATATATATGTGTGTGTGTGTGTGTGTGTGTATGTGTGTGTGGAGAGAGAGAGAGAGAGAGAGAGAAAGAGAGAAAGAGAAAGAGAGAGTGGGTAGGAGAGAAAGAAGGGACACACAGACAGATGTACAGGGATGAACGTTATTGCGGCACGCTGCTTAGCAAACTAGTCTTGCAAATAATCCCTATTATACTGAATTTGGTCATTGCATATATGCAATGACTGAATTCAGTATGATAAAAGATATTTACTTTCTCTCTCTCTCTCTCTATATATATATATATATATAGAGAGAGAGAGAGTGAGAGAGACAGAAAAGGTAGATATTTTTGGCAGATCTGACAAGATGATGAAAAATAAATGGAATCGTGGATTGGCCTTACCCCATTTCATATTCACATTTATACACATATCTACCTGCTCTTCAAGCTAAACTTCAGAAAAGAAATTGTTTTCATTTGAAATATTTTTTCAATAAATAAGAATTGAATATTCTGAACTGAACCCATTGTTTGTGTTTTTAGTACATCCACTTTTCCATTCATTTTTTATTGTGTATATATATATATATATATATATATATATGGAGCTGGGCTTAGCGTAGCGTTTATCATCTTAGGAATTTTAATTAGCTGAGTTCAAATTCTGGTCGAGACTGCGTATCATTTTACGCTAATGTCCTTAGGAAAGGAATGAATACATAGCCCCGACCCCAACTATTGATGAATAATACGTGAGACTGTAGTATACTGCACGAAGGTTTCGTTGATATATAAACATGTAATTTATGTTTTTATTCTTCGACGGCGACGTATGTGAAGTATGAATACAGTCAGAGAGAGTTCGCACATATCTTTCTTCTGTGGCGGGGATCCTTTTTTGTGTATTAGAGCGATGGCCAAAAACCACACATGACATGTTTGCTTGAGTGACCAGTGGATCTCTCCCTTCACTTGAGTGACCAGCGGACCTCTCGCATTCGCTTGAGCGACCAGCGGGTCTCTCCCTTTGCTTGAGAGACCAGCGGACCTCTCCCCTTCGTTTGAGAGATCAGCAAACCTCACCCCTTCGCTTGAGTGACCAGCGGATCTCTCCTTCGCTTGAATGACTAGCAGATCACTCTTTCTTCAGTCCAAAATTAAAGACCTTATATTGTCTTTTCAAATCCCATGCGGAAGTATGAATATCCTATTCGCTTCACGTATTTTTCCGTTTATGGCTGGTCATCGGAACTTACATACTTCCGTTTTTTTTCCGGTAATTTGTTGATCTTATGTGTGAACCGAAATATCTCTCACTCTATCCATAGACAATAAATTATATTCTTTGCCATTCTTCTTTATCTTCTCTTACCCCTGACCCAATTTATTGATGTTATCTTGCGACCACATTGAACCTGATAAGTTTATCCACAGCACTCTGTCGCTAGCTAAGCTAGTATATTACAAGACTAGAGTGATTTGCTTCAGTTAAGCAAAGAGTTTAGAAGGAAAACTTTGTATTCAAACCAGTTTTAGTTTGATTAGAAATTGATTTCATGTCTCATCCTGCCGTTATGGAGAAGTTAGCAATATACATATATACATTTTGAAGGCAGTCGTGGTGTAATGGATATCCTCGCTGGAAGTGGACTCGGTGACACAAGTTCAAATCCTCGACAATACTATTTGTATTTCATATAACGCTAATAACCTTGATAAAGGTATAAATCCAAGAATTTTTCCCTCCTGCTATGGGTAAATAGTAGGGGATTTTGTGGTTTTTATCTTTGCAATTGCAACCTGCTCTCAGGAAACAAAACTCTGAATTCAAACCCTGTTAAACTCCACATAAAAATAAAAGTAAATATATACATACATATGTCACTTTTCAATCGCCAACTTCTGTGAATGAAGTAAGGTACAATATTATGGAAAATAAATGTCTTATCACTCAACTAAAATCTGCCGAGGTTTTTTGTTTGTTTGTTTGTTTGTTTTTTACTAAATAAATATGTTCATTCCATCTGTGCAGTGTACTTTTGTTATATAATTTCGGAAGGACTTTTTTTATATTATCATTTTTCGTTGGTTATATCTTATCATTCGGGTTAGTTAGGTGCACACATTGAGTGCAGGTGTTCATGCTCACGCGAAGAGGATGTGACAATCACAGATGTCATAATAAAAAAAACGGATAGGAAATAGGACTGGGGATGTGAATGATGTCATGCCCGGAAACGATGGGCTGGGATTCTTGGATATTTTGAAAAAAGCAGTTAGTTGAGATTTGGACCTAGGCGAGTCCAGTTGTTTGCCGCGAAGTGCGCATTCTTTGGTTGGGTCAGTGAGTTGAGAGCTGACGCTGGACGAACAGTCAGCATAGTAAAAATTCCGTGTCTCTCTCTCCTCGTGTCGAAAACCTAAAAGTCAAGAAGGTAATAAAAGTCTCGTACCTGAACCAAGAGAGTCGTCAGTGTTTCGAATGTTTTTTCGGATTCCTATGCGTATGAACATTTTATGCATGTGATTATTTTATGCATGTGAACGTATATCCATATCATGGCTATATTGCACTTTTTCCTTACGTCAGAATTAACTGAAATGTATAGCATATGACACACGTAGATCTGTAAATCATATTCTGTCAACCCCTTCACATCAAACTTTGCCTCGTGAAGAATATCATATAAGTAAAGATATAAGATGGCTACGTATTCCATTTTTAAAAGTAAGATTTGACGCAGAGAAAAGCGATTAATAAATAACTGAAACCAGATATGTTCATTGTATCCGAGACAAGAAAATTGGTGCCTGATAACAAGTTAAGAGAAAAATTTTAATTCACTTAAGTTGGTAACATGGGCTTCATTCATGAGAGCTGAAAACTATGCTGATTTAATAAGCACCATGCCAACTTCTAATCAAACAATGGAATGCCGGATGTTTCCTAAAATACGTTTCTTTTCTTCAAATCAAGATTTTTTTCAAGTTCTAAATGCCATAAGATCCAACATTTAAAATATTCCTGGAAAAATCGATTATCTTATATTTTACTCTATATTCCCTATTGTCATCTAAAAATCAAGAATGAGTATATTAATATACGATTAATCTTCCGTTGCCTGAAGCTGGAAATAATTAAGACTATGAAGTAATAATTAATGCTTCATTATAAGATTACAGTATCTTCGCCATAAGAAGGATATAGTTTCTCTTTCTCATTCTTATACTACCTTTCCTGAGACCCGGCCAATGTTTGCCTTGCTGACATAATAAAAAGAAAAGGATTACTAAATCTTATAAATGTGTTATTTTCTCTCCTTTTAACTGTATTTTCTAATTTTTGCTTTAACTCTTTCAAAGATTTTGCTGTTATATAATAAGAAATTAGGTACTTTTATTTATTAATTTTGCTTTTTTGTGCTTTCTTGAATACTTTTGAATGTATCGTTTTTTTAACATTATATCCTGTCTAGATCTCACTTACTGTGCCACGGTTTTTAGCCTGAAAATCTCTCTCTTCCTTCCAAACCCAATTTTCTACCTATCTCCGCTTTCCTCAATCTCTCATATATCTATCCGTCTCTCTCTCTTATATATATATATATATATATATATATATATATATATATATATATATATATATATGTGTGTGTGTGTGTGTGTGTGTGTGTGTGTGTGTGTGTGTGTGTGTGTGTGTGTGTGTGTGTGTATGTATGCCCAACCTCTCTGCAGCGGGCAAGATATGACACAATGAAAGTAAAGCTGGTGTAAATTCTAAAGTGCCCTTCTGATAGACTGATCACGTAACTAAGGCTAAAAACCATTCTGACGTACAATTTACACTTAGATGACTGGGAAGAGAGGGCTCCTTGTTTTTCACAAGAGGTACTATATATGTTCTGCATTTTCTCTTTTAACTATGCTTGATTAAACAGGAGAGAAACATCGGTTCTTCCTATTTTATGTTTGATCATTTCAAGTCTCTGTATGAGTTATTTTTCATACGGATAGAAAGAATTTTAAAAAAGCAACAATTTTTCCCCAAGTACCTATCTGATCTTAGTTCCATCTCTCAAAACCTAAAAACGCATTCTAGTTTCCCAATTCACGATACAGAAAAAACATCTATCTGAAGCCCCCCCCCCAAAAAAAAACATCAAATTCTGGAATCTTTCTTTATAACAATTAAAAAACCTTCCTTAAAAAAATCAATTTCGAACATAGCTGTTGCGTTCTGAAATTCGTTTAACATTTTCCTTGTGGATTCTTCCTCTTACCTCCAGTGATGTTTGTTTTTTTTTACAGTAACTTTCACCCCCACTTTCTCTCTCTCTTTCACCTTATATAATTGCATACGACTCGTCATTGTGTTTGTCATTTCAGTGATGCCCCAACCCACGAAAATGGCCCCTTCTGGCGAAAAATATGGCACTTTTACGAATTCATTCCATTTACATATCAAATGACTTCCACAAAAACTCGATCTGATCAGTTATAAATTGGCAGAACCTATTTAATCACACACACACACACACACACACACACACACACATATATATATATATATATATATATATATATATATATATATATATATATATATATATATATATATAATCATTACACTATAGATCACACCCGATTGAACAGCATTTTGTCAAAAAGACATGCTAAATTCACAATAATTGAAAGGATTGGAAAACAAATATATCTAACAATAATACTTCAATTCTAGATATTCCTGAATATTGACAGAAATTTCATCGAGAAATTGTAAAACAAAAACAGAAATTGATATTAAATCAAAGCATACAAAACCTTAAATTTTGATTCCAAATAAACAATATTCGAATAATGATTGTAAAAAAAAGTCTAATAAAATCGTTTTGACTGATCTTTCTCCTTAAAACGACAACTTCGAAAAATTTGTGCTGGACATCGTAGTAAGCGAGCTCGAGCTATCGCGTTCACTTTCAGATAAGTTCCGTTGGGAAAAGTATGAAGCCCCTTATTTCCCCAGTTGTGGGTTTAACAATACCACTACTTTCTTCTACCAGGATGACTTTCGCATTAAATAATCCCAAAGTTTGATTTGCAATCAAAAAAAGATAACAAACCAAATCAGACCGGATTGAAACGATATCCAACATAACTTCAACAAAACTAAATATATCTTTAATAAATAATAATTGCTAATTATTATTAAAGAAAAATTTGATTATTTTAATTTAAAAAAAAGAAGAAAAAATAAATCGTTGAATTTAACTGTCATTCTGCCAATGAGTCCAAAAATAATTCAATCGATTTTTGTAATATTATTTATTTATATATTTATTTTGAGTAAACGCTTTTTAAAGTTGTTTCTATTTTTTTAATCAAACATTGTTAGAGTGAATTAATAAAAGACCAGACATTACGGCGGAAGACATTTGTTTTTATGTCTTGGTAATTTTAAATGTTAGACGAAAGAATGGAAATGACTTGCTTCCATAAATTCATTATTTTGATTTTTGATGATTTTTGATGATTTTCTCTCAAGTGGACGGAATGAGCTCTAAAGCCCATGCAACCTGACGTTTATTATTATTATCAATTTTTCGACTCGATTTTCTTTCATCCTAATTCCAGATGGCTATATGTCATAATGCTCAGACCATCATTTTACGGTCGATAAAAAAAAAGGTTCGGAGAAAATATGGTAAGAGATCAAGAACCAGAAAAACTTAATTGACGCACATTTAAAAATGTTGATTTGACCCATTTTCTTGCTATATATATATATATATATATATATATATATATATATATATATAGAGAGAGAGAGAGAGAGAGAGAGGGAGAAGGAGAGAGAAATAGACATACTAACAGAGACAGAGTAACCGAACCAGAGACAGAGAGATGGGTTTTAAAAAGCTTTACTTAAAACCTCTAAGAAAACGTTACTTTTAAACCCCAAAGAAACGCTTCTTAAATCTATGTAAATATTACTAATAAATATCTAAAACATTACGTTAAAAACTCAAAAAAATTACTTTAACCTTCAAAAATTCCTTACTTTAAAACCTTTTAAAATATTTCTTTAAAATTATATGAAATGCTACAATAAAGATTATAAAATAGCTACTTAAAAACCAGTAAAAATGTTATTCAAAAGCATTTAAAAACCCTACTTAAAAACATCTTAAAACTTTACTATAAGCCATCTAAAAAATATCACTTTAAGCTATAAAATCTTCTAAAAATGTCACTTTAAACTCCCTAAAAATGTTTTTAAAACCTCTACAAAGCGTTACTCTGACCCAACTAAAAACGTTACTTTAAACTCTCTAAAAAAAGTTTTTAAAACCTCAAAACCATTACTTTAGCACATCTAAAAACGTTAACTTAAACTATCTAATAATATTTTTAAGACCACTACAAAACGTGACTTTAACCCATCTAAAAACGTAACTTTAAAACTTCTTTGACCAATGTTCTTGGGTGGACGGCGCGTCTGATACTTCGTTTTTATGCCTAAATCAAGTAAACCGATACTATTGAGATATGGAAGTTAAACTTATTTACCCCATCAACTATTCTAAGGAATAAAGAATGATGCAATTGAAAGCAATTAGAATTAAGAAGAATTGAACAGGAAAACAGCTTTTTAATTATTCATCCTGCTTCATTTAAGAAATTCAGAAAGTAAGTTTGGCTCTTCAAGAGATATTCCAGTCACCTTTAATTATTCAAATCAATGAAAAATTCCAGTTCATGCATAACTAATGTGGGTGGGGGTAATCGAAAATAACACACCTAACTTAGTTTGGTTTATTTTCTAATCCTCAACAAGTCCTGGCAGCAACACCCCAGAAGACACCAACTGTACGGCCACCTGCCCCCTATCACGAAATCTATTCAAGTTAGGCGAACAAGACATGCAGGACATTGCTGGAGAAGCAGAGATGAACTCATAAGAGATGTACTCTTATGGATCCCCACACACGGCCGCTCAAAAGCAGGACGACCAGCACGAACGTACATTCAGCAGCTATGTGAGGATACAGGTTGTTGTCCTGAAGACCTACCTAGGGCGATGAACGATAGGGAGGAGTGGCGAGAGAGGGTCAGGGATATCCGTGCTGCCAGCACGATATGATGATGATGATGATGAATGGTATGTCAACCTCCGTGGTTTGTTTGTTTGTTTTTGTTTGGGTTTATGACATGACAACCTTCGTCGGTTATTTAATGCCAAATACATTTTTATACAAACAAACAATTCTATTTCAAACAATTCAGTTTTGTAAAAGTATATATTTGGATTTACACAGTGAATTTTAAAACTGTTCTATTTTAAACAATTCAGTTTAGCGTAAGTACTCACTTTAGTTCTATTTGCCCCCTTGATAGGACCCTATCTGGTGCTACCACTCCGGGCCAGAATTGAACAATGGCAATGAAGGAGTTCTTTGGATTCCCCAAAGCTCCAACATTACTGTAACCTCACAATCAGATTTTTTGGTGTCATATCCAGGACACTCGTTGGGGGAGTTCTTACGCCTCTGCAGAGATGCAGTCGGTGTATTCTACAGCCCCAAAACCTCCGTGAGTTATATAATTCCAAAACGATCCTTGTAGAAGAACATTAGTATTACTATCTAACCGATACTCCCATGGGTATTAATCTGAAATCAACGCAATAACTCAAATGGAGTTCAAACTCATCATCATCATCATGTCATGCCGCCAGCACGGATATCCCAGACCCTCTCTCGCCACTTCTCCCTATCATTCATCGCCTCCGGCAGGTCTTCAGGGTTACATCCTGTGTCCTCACATAGTTGCTGTATGTAAGTTCGAGCTGGTCGTCCTTCTTTTGCACGGCCATATGTGGGGGTCCATAGGAGTATATCACTTATGAGCTCGTCCTTGCTTCTCCAGCAGTGTCCTGCGTGTCTGCACGATGCCACAGGGACTACTCCCATCAGTCAACAAACTAAAGCGCAATAATAATAATAATAATAATAATAATAATAATAATAATGAGTCCTTTAATCTAGTTTGGTTTAGGGGAATTTATATTCCTATAGCGTATTTAAGGCAATTATAGTCTGGCAGAGCCAATCACTCTATAAATCTGCAACTTGTTTCAAATGAGGTATTTTTTTATCGTTGACCGTTTTTCCATAATAAGGTTAAAGAACCCGGTCTGTCCAAATAATAACCCCAGCCAGAGGGAGAATGGTTGGATTTATAACTATCCCAAAGATTTCAAACTAAGAAAAATCCAGACAGCCACGTACGTTCAAGATTTGAAATCGAGTTAGCGAGTCCACCACTGAGATAACCGTTACGCCACGAGCATATCTACTCATCATATTACAGGCAATAAATATTTGATAACGCTCTTCGTTTTTAAAACATTGAAATATACACATACTTGAACATGAAAACACAAAGCTACAGAGAGAGAGAGGGGGGCAGAGAAAGAGGTGGAGTGAGAGAGGGTGAAGAGAGTACCGCTCATATATAAGTACATACTGATCAACTTTTATTTAAAGTTACTTTTCTTCAAAACCAAAGATTGCAGGATGATATAATTTCAAATAAAACAGAATACGATTGTAACAGATATCCTTAGGTATTATCAACCATCAGATACTGTAACGAAAACGAAAACTGTAACAGCACTATTACAAAAAAATGGAATCTCATAAATAAAATGATATAAAGTGTGCAGTAATTTATTTTTATCAATAAGACATTCTTATTTTTTATAAAAGAATCTCAGTCATAGAGATTAGTAATACACTAATTACAAATTATATCTATTTTGATTGTATCATATCCCGGAAGAAATTATGAATAGAAAAATCCTGCAATTTTTGCTAAAGAAATAAATCAAGTTTATTTTAAGAATACATTTTCGCGTAGTAATTATTTATGGTATATATATATATATATATATATATATATATATATATATATATAACGTCTGTGAACATCCAAAGAATGAGTGCTCAATGCACTGCTAATTAATACAAAATATACCTGCAGAGCAAAATATATAATTTTTTTTGTTTAAAAAACAAGTACACTATTTCTAAATGTCATGTTTTTTAAACAATATATATATATATATATATATATATATATATATATATATATATATATATATATATATATATATATATATAATGATACTTAAAAATAAATATATAAGAAAAAAACAAAAGGATGTTGAGGAATGAAGGCTTTAAAATCTGAAAGTACGATTGTATATTATCTTCATGATAGTTACATTCAATCACTGTGTGACTTTTGAGCCGATGAAAGCCGCCACCGAACGTAGATATGTTCACATCAAGGATCTAAGTAAACTTACTCTCCGTGACCAATGCGAACAGAAGACTGTATTGATTATGAATTTGCGTGCCTTCTTGATCTTGTTAAAAGCTCTGTTCTTTTCGAAACCACTTAGTGACATCCAATAAAAGGTGCCTCGAAATAAAACCTATTTTTTGTTGCTTGATATTTTACTTGCAAATAAGGTTATACTAATTGTTATTGAACTTAATGGTATTGAAAACCCCACGCTCAGTTTTTTGTTTGTTTGTTTGTTTTGTGGTTTGTCTTAAATTCCCTCAGTTTTCACGGCAAGATGTACACGGTATGTGAGCTGTTTGTGGAGTTGGACTGACGAAACGGCGCGCATATGTCGCGTTAGGAACTACGTATTGATTGAAAAAAACTTCTTTCCAAATGATGGATTTAGTAGATAGCTCGTAAATTCACGAGATTCAAACCCTGCCAATAATCTTGGAGATATCATGTAGGAACTTTTTGAAATGTCCTCTTATTATTTCTCAAAAAACATCACGATCTTCAGATAGCGAAATTTGGAAGGAATCAACTGTCAGAAAAATATCTCAAGAAATTGGTTTCGATAAAATAAAACTGCCTGTTGTGTACGCTAAGCTTGTTATGCATACACATGAATATTAGTTTCAGATTTTGAAGTTTGATTACCAAAATAAAATGCGTGTGTTGCATTAGGAAATAAGCACGGATTGAAAAATATTTTCAAATAATGGATTTAGTTAATCCTATTTACCCAACCCCTCCGCTCTGGCAGGATATGACACAAGGTCAATTTTTAAGTGGAGTTTAACAGGTTTGAATTCAGAGTTTTCCTTCTTCTAGACTAGTAGCCTCACTGAGGCTAAAGAACAGTCTGTCCTACTATTTACTCATAGCTGGAGGGAGAATACACCACGGAATTTAGTTAATACCAAAAAATTTCACTTAACCCAAACCCTGTAAAGAACCCTGAAGAAATAATAAAAGTATATATAGAAAGATTCTATTTTTTCTCCAAAAATTCGTTTCTCAAATTGTGAAATTTGAACGGAATCAATTAGTTGTGCTTAGCTATTGCCTTCGTTTGTTTGAAGCCAGGTTGTATTTTCCTGAAGGATTTATGTGAGAAATCGAATTTAACTAATTGTTCAATACGCGGATATAGATTTCTAAGTCAATTTTCAGACTAAACACGTTTTACGTTTGGCTTGGCTTATTTGTTTAAAGGCATACAAACTTCTCATCGGTGAATAAATTCCGAAATTTGACTAATTTGTTAATCTTACATGTTAATCATAATCAATCATCATGTTTTTAACATTCCCTCGCAATACATTTATCTCTCGTGTCATTTGTCTTTATAAATCATTTCTTTGCTCATAATTATATGATTTCAAGTATGCCTATCTAATCTAAATAGGGAAAGTCTCCATGTTGTAGTGGTTTATGTGCTGAACTGCGAGATTTCAGTAAGCAAGTACAAATTCCAATCGTACTTTTACGGTCCCTTTTAGACTAAAACCATTGCAAAATGTGTGAACACCCTTATTTCATTAGCTACGGATTAAATAGTACCCCTATTGTTCTTCTGGTTTTGGCATTAGATAACACATCAGTGTTGATATGCAATTATACATAAAGAAACCAAACCAAACCAAAATTTGCCCACTCAGTTAGGGCTGTAGAATACACCGACAGCGACTCTGCAGAGGGGGTAAGACCCCCTCTAATGAGTGTCCTGGATATGAAACAAAACAATCTTGATAAGATTCCAGTAATGCTGAAGCTTTGAGGAATGCAAAGCACCCCTTCATTGCTATCGCTCCCTGATCCACTCTGCCCTGGAATGGTAGCACCTTACAGGGTCCAATTGGGTGTCCTCGTGGTGTAATGGTTAAAGCGATGCACTACGGAATCGTAGTACGCGAGTTCGTACTCCAGTCGCGCTATTACATTCACTTTCGGGCAAATACCCTTGGGAAAGGTATGAACCCCCTTATTCTCCCTCCAGCTATGGGTAAATAGTAGGACGGACTAGGTTCTTCAGCCTTGGTGAGGCAACTAGTCTAGGAGAAGGAAAACTCTGAATTCAAACCTGTTAAACTCCGCTTAAAAATTGACCTTGTGTCATATCCTGCCCGAGCGGAGGGGTTGGTAAATAGTACCTTACAGGGTTCAATCTAGGGGTCAAATAGAACTAAATTGCGTACTTATGCTTAACTGAATTGTTTGAATTAGAACCGTTTGATTAAAGTGAATAGTTTCAAATAGAAATGTTTTTGACAATCAAACTATGTACTTAGGCTAAGCGAAATTGTTTGAAATAGAAATGTTTATTTGTATAAAAATGGATTTGGCATTAAATAACCTACAAAGGGTGATATGCCATAAAACCCAACCAAACAACCAACCAATCCAAAATGAATATAACTAGCATACATTTTTATGGTCCTGCTATCTAATGATACTTTTCGAATTGATGTATGGGACCAATAAACTGGAACTTTAACAAGTATCATCATCCAAAATCAGAGTTGAGATGATGATAATGACAATGAAATGTGACGTCACTCTCTCCAGAGCTTCAAAACAGTAATATCACCACCGGTTACAGTTTAGTGACGTCATGGTGAGTTCTTGCCCAGAGAGGAAAAAGTAGTTGGCCAATTCAATACCCTACCGACAGAGTTGAAACACTCTTCATTCACCAGAATATTGGATAAGCCATTGGCCAAACGAATTGAGTGTTCTCCTATGGCCCAGGAGAACAGGGTTCAATCCCAGGGCGATACATACCAAAGACTCAAAAAATAGTACTTGATGCAGCCTTGCTTAACACTCATCTTTATAAGGTTAGGATCAAGAGTAAAGTGGGGCAATCGAGGGAAAGGAGTTGCGTCTTCCCTTACACCTTGGTGTAGTAGCTATCAAAAAAGGAAACTTTCGAGTCAACCTCGACTAAGGTCGCCAACTTTACTTACTAACTTGTATTTTTCTCATGGAATATTTTGAATGCAAAAGATGTACGAAGTGTTTCCAAAAAGAAACCAGTCTTGGAAGGCAGCCTTCCAATGAGACAGTTTGTAATGTTCTTGACTATGAAGCACAGTCGGCTGGTGCAGTAGAATACACCGACTGCATCTCTGAAGTGAGGTAAGACACCAATAACTAGTGTCCTGTTTATGACATTAAACTATTTGATGGTGAGGATCAAGCCTTGTAGTTTGGGGGAATGTGGAGTAACCCTTCATCACCATTGTTCCGAGGTCGACTCTGACAGGGTCTTATCAATGGGTCAAATAGAACAAAATGTATGCAAACAAATGACTGATGTTAAATTGTGACTGTTATATAGCAATACTTAAAATCATTTAACTCTGTGCAGAAAAGATGTAGGGCTCGTTTAAGAATGTTATCAACAAAATGTTTTTACAAATCATATATATATATATATATATATATATATATATATATATATATATATATACTTGAAGCCGTTTTGCTATGTGCAAACAAATAATAAATCGTAAATAGAATTATTCGTGAAAGATAGAAATACTTGAAACCGTTTTACAGTGCGAAAGAAAAAGAGCTCAGGTTTGTTTCAAAATGTTATCTATAAAATGGATTTCCTTTTATATACTGAATATATTTTTATTAACAGGATTTGGCATTAAATAACCTACAAGGATCATATGCCGTAGAACACAACTAAGTAAACAACCATCCGGGTTTGTGCGAATGTCCAAGTAAAATCAACGAAAGAGTGACTTCACACTCCCAAGAACTCCGGAACATAAGCCTCACCACCGGATGTAATTTATTGTTATACCCAGGATATCCTTTGGGACGGTCTTGCTCATCTTCAGAGGTAAGACTTTCTTCTCCTCACCATTGACTTCTCTGCGAATTATTGCCCTTGTCAGAAGGCCAAACTAGGAACAATGAAGTCTTCTAAATTTGTTGGAGATGTAATATATGCTTTTTTTAAGTTTGAAAATATAGTTTATGTTTGTATTCCGGTCGTAACAATTTTATGTCAAATATTTCCCACATTATGCAATTTATATTTAGATTAGGCCTCTTAAAGTCTAATATATCATTGTGATTTACGTAACTGCACCTATACGGCTACTCCACGCTATACAAACAACATCACATGAGAATATGTACTAAATAAGATGATATCATCACATAAGAATGTATACTAAATGAGATGGTATCATCGATCCATACATGTAGAGAAAGTTTTATTTCAGTTAATTAAAGGGGGCCGTTACTCTTTCGTGGCGAAGAATACGATAGAAAAAATATCTGACGCTTAATAGATTTAAATGACATCCGTATCTGTTTGATATCTAAATAAATAAACACCATGGAGCATTGATATATATTTGAGGTGTCATTAGTCTATTAAATTGTGTGTGTGTGTGTGTGTGTGTGTGTGTGTGTGTGTGTGTGTGTGTGTGTGTGTGTGTTTATACGTGTGGGATCATTTCATATTAGATATGGATGGAAGAAACAAGGGGATAATTAATTTATGCCGAAAGTATGAATAAATAAAGCGTATAATGAAGTGCTTTTTCAATGTATATTACAACAACATGTCTCCTTTGATGTGTTATATAACCCCCACAGACACACACACATAGCTACTGAATGATTTTATAAAACACTGGCATATACACACACACACGTACAAAAACACACAAACACACACACACACACTATATATATATATATATATATATATATATATAAATTATTAACGACAGAAAACCTGAAGTAAAGAAAACAATGGATTTACCTTTTATATATTGGAAGATTTTCTCAGCTAAGATATACATAAATATAGATATAAAGACATTTTTGGTGGCTTTATATATATATATATATATATATATATATATATATATATATATATATAAAATGAATCTTTCATAGGGTAAAATGTATTGTCCCGTGTTAACGGCTAAAAAGAAAGACATTTATTTTCAAATACATCTGAAGAACCCTTAAATAGGCGAATGAAATAGATTTATAATGGAAAATATCTATCATTTTCTTGGTTATATATATATATATATATATATATATATATATATATAGTAATTGAAGAGTAACTCCCTATAATATATGTGTTACTCTTCAATTACTCTATATATATATATATATATATATATATACAGTAATTGAAAAGTAACACTTATATTACAGGGAGTTACTTTTCAAACAGCTTATATATATATATATATATATATGTAAGGAAAAAGGAATCCTAATTACTTTTCAATCACCATATATATATATATATGTGTGTGTGTGTGTGTGTGTGTGTGTGTGTGTGTGTGTGTGTGTGTGTGCGTGTGTTTGTGTGTGTGTGTGTGTTAAAATGTATAAGTCCACAGAGAAAATTGGTGGCGTAAACTAGGCTAACTAGGGTGTTGAATATCCAGTCTCTACGACCGGCTGACCATTCATCCCAACGAGAGTACTTAGCTCTCGACTAATATAGGATTTGGAAGAGTACATCAATGGGTAGGTAACGGTCCTTTAGTACCCTCCTTCCAAGATTTTTTTTATTTTATAGAGACAAAAAAAAGCTGTTCAGAATTCTCTTCCACCTCAATTTGAAGATATGCGTCCGATAATCTATTTTTGAAATGATTTTGCCACTATTGAGTTTATTGAATATTTCCTCAGGGCGAGGGAGAGGATAGTAGTTGTCTTAATGCTTGGTTCAACCCTGTTGAGAAATCGGCGCAAACCCTAATTTCATTAGATTTTTTCCTCACATAGACTGTTGGCGCAGTGTTATATATTGACCCTCGACTTAGCCGTCAATCAAGAGATGCACCTGTGTAAATAAGCGGAGGAACAGCGGAAGCAGGTCTACGTAAGACAGTTATAATACCAGGTGCCACAGACGGCTTGGGTCAGTTCCAGTTGGTGTTGGAGTTATTTGGGGGACAAGATGCCAGCGTGAGAATCAGCTTGCAGACTGAGGGCTTGCGGCGCTCAGTGACCCATGGTTGAGCAACTCCAGCCAAGATGAGGAACAAGTGCTGCTATGGTCAGAAGAACTTTGGGTCAATATGTAGCAGTCAGTCCTCGTCTCCAACTCACCTCTCACACACAACCAACATCAACCCTTTCGAGAATAAAGTGTGAGAGGTATTATTTTATAAAGAAGTGAGTTCGTTCGTTCATTGAAGTCGTCATTATGTTTGATTATATTCAGCATATATTTGTATATGAATATGTATGCGGCTATACGACAGCAGCCCACTCACTGATTTTTTTAAAACAGAATTCCTGCTTTTTCCAATCTGTCCAGTTCTTCATCTAATTGCTCTAGAGTTGCGAAAGGGAAGCTTCGCTTTTTTTTAAATATGGGCTGGGCATGGTCTTTTACCTGGAATTGTGCTTTCATTTTTGTACATTTCCCAAGGCCGCCTGAAAACACCTCAGGGAATTTTTGTTTGAGTTCCTGTTTTAATTTTTCTGTGTTATTAGTTGGACTTTCTAATTTACGGCAGAACGTGCTCATAGGGCAGTCCCAGAGGTTGAATTTTTCTATCCAATCAATATCAAATAGATTGTCTGTGTGTTTTCGCACGTATGCTATGAGTTTCTTTGTAATTCCATTCAAGGTTTCAGTGAGAACTACTTCACCCAAAATGTTTATACTATCACCTGTTACAGAACGGGCTGTCTTTTTCGTTCTCCGTAAAGCTGGCTTGTTTAGACATAGCCACGTATGCAAATTTATTATCGAGAGGTCGGAACCCAAGTCAAACTGGAATTTTACGGTCTTGTTAAAAATTCTAACCGTTACGTATTTGCGTAAATTCCTTTGTTATCTTCTGACTGTGTTTGTCTAATTTTATTTCTGGGTTTCCTCAATTTTTTGACATACCAAAAACGTGTTACTTCGTGTCCAAATTTACCACAGTTTTTACAGGTTAATTTCTTTTTTTGCTGGACAAAACCTCATCCAGTGTAGGTCACCACAGATATAACATGGTCTTTTCATCTATTCGCACTTTGTCGTAAATTTTTGGTCGCGCAATTTTACTTTTCTCTTTCTGTGGGGAATAGCGTGTCAGTTTGCTCTTAATTTTTTTTAATATGAGCAACTCCGGATTCCTCAACAGTTTTAGAGTCACTTTTAACGGATACTACCCTCTGGCAATCCTCAGCCAATTTTTTAAGGGTCAGACCTTATTAGTTCTCTAATTTAATTAACGCACGGCGTCTAATTTCAGTGTCTTCAGCTGAGACCAGACTCTGCGCGAAAATAAAACATTTGAAGTAGTCTGCGGTTAAATCTGCTAACTTAAATCGTTGCAGTGTTTATTTACAGTCACCGCAAACGTCAAATAATCTTGTTGGACATCCTTAAATATATTAAGGCATTTCCATCTCTTATGAAAAAGTGATGTTTGGCCCAAACAGTTCAGATAATAATTTAGCTGTTTCTGAAAACTGCAGATCTATTGTTTTTTTTTTTTTTTTTTTTTTTTTTTTTGGAAGATAAAATCAATGAACCTACTGTGTTCAGTTGTACCCAATTTCCTGAGTAATAAACGTACCTTTTTTCGTTTGACCATTCTTTGCAGTCCACGTTAAATAGGTCTTCATATCGTCTGTAGAATGCATTAAAGGTTCTATCATTTTCTGGTACACACTCAAAAGTTTCTATGGTACTGTATATAGTAATATCATTCTGAGGAACTTTAGAGCAGTTTAACGATTTTAATAGTAACTCTTCCATTTGCTTCTGTTGTTCCTCACTTTTCATTAATGCTTGTCGGAGTCTTTCCTCATTTCTTTGTTGTAGTTGTTACTGTAGTTCTTTTTGTTGCTGTACCAGCTGTTCTTCCATTCTCTGTTGCCTTTCATCACTCTTCTATTGATGGTCCATCTGAACTTTAAACATTTGTACGATTGTTTTTCTGGAAATCCTCCATTATTGGATTACAGAAATTTTTGTAATATCCAAACAAAATTGACAACGAATTTTTATGTGGAAGAAGAGAGAGCAGTCCCAAAAAACAGTAATTACGGTTTTTTTTTCAACACATAAGAAAAAGGGGAGGGACAACAATTTTTTTTTTTAAATTTAGTTAAGATTTTTCCCTTTGTTTTCTCTTTAAAATACCGTAGTTCCACAATATTTATGAAACCATTTAGTAATATTCCACACACTTTTTTACCAAAAGAATTATTTCCTTGTATAGTGTCAAAATTTGTTTGACGTTATTATTTCATCTAGAGCATGTTTTTGTTTCTTTAATTGGGGTTCTATGAAATTTATGGACAGACTTTGAAGTGTGGGAAGAGTGGACTTAGTAAATAAGTGTTTACTGGTTCAAATATCGGTTGAACTTGTTTTTTTCTGTTCAGCAAAAACTTGTTTTAATTTCCGAGAATGTTGTTCGGTAATTTCGAGGAGGGGTAACTGTTATGCACGATATTCCTGGTCACCCGTTGATTTAAGATCGACTAGGTTTGACTAGAGTTGAAAACCTCATTTGTCTAATACGCTAGTTGATGTTTAAATTCACTGGAATTTTACATGAGTACGTAAACTCGAATCCTTGTTTGTCAGTTGATTTGTGAATCAACTGGGATTTTTTGTGAATACGTAGTCTTGAAATCCTCGTTCACCAGCTGAAGTGTGAATCAACCGGGATTTTTTTTCTTTTGCGTGAGTATGTAATCACAAATCATTGTCACCTGTTGAAGTGTGATTCAACTGTTTTTTGTTGTTGTTTTTTTTTTTGCCTTTGCGTGAGTACGCAGTCTCGAATCCTCGTCGCCAGTTGATATTGACCTAATTTGGGACCACGAAAAGATAACTCGGAACACGTTATAAGTTTAAGGATACACTGAAGTAACAAGATACAGAGAAAAGTGGTGGCGTAAGCTAGGCTTACTAGTCAGTCGAGTATCCAGTCTATACAACCGGCTGACCATTCATCCCACGTGAGTACTTCGCTCTCGATTAATGTAGTATTTGGAAGAGTTCTACAATGGGTAGGTAACGGTCCATAACGTGTGCATTAAGAAAAGTTGATAACAAGGTAATCCAAGTAGAAGGAGTGATTTATTGAGAAGCAAAGTCGACACTATAGCGTTTCGGTTCTAATGAATATTTTCCTGGATTATATAACTCTATACAATGAAACTTCTTTTCGTGATTTAAAATTTTCCTAGGCACATGCATTTAAAAAGCCATACTTATATGATCAGAACTTCATCGAAAACAAGGAATGATTCGAAATCTTTATAGATAAACAAACGGAGCATAAATTCTACATAATATTTCTAAGTCAAAAGACTAAATTTAAAACCACAAACGCTGATTCATAAATCAAATGACCTCCTTTTTCTTGTCATATACAAATTTTCCCTAGGTATTTTATATTTTACAGTTTTTACACATCCATTGTTGATTTAACATCACTAATATCATCCCTCAAAGACATAATGATGGTTCATTAAAACCGAAAAGCTATAGAGTCGACTTTGCTTCTCAATAAATCTCTCCTTCTACTTGGATTACCTTGTCATCATTTTTTCTTTATATATTATTGGATTAAAATCCATTATTTACATACATATATATATATATATATGTGTGTGTGTGTGTATATATATATATATATATATATATATATATATATATATATATATATATAAAAGTTATTCTGTAATTCTGATGGTTTAAAAAAAACTAGATATTTGCAAATAAAACTTTTTAGACGAACTGGTATACGGGAAAAATTCCCTTAAAACATAAGACTAAAAGCACAGGTAGAACTTGAAAATAATCAAACAATAACGCATACGAGAGGATTCTTTAATCTAAATGTATGAGTGTTCAATACGTTAACTTGAGCGAAATATGAATGGCAGCGGTGTTAGAAAAATCTACTTCGGTTTTACTTAAATGGATCATTTGGACATGTTTGGACATGTCCTTATGATTCACTTACGTGAAACATAGGTAGATTTATCTGACTTTGCAGGCATCCATATATATATATATATGTGTGTGTGTGTGTGTGTGTGATTTAAAGTGTAGATCGATTTGCTTGTCAAGTTTACCTCTGGTATTTGTTATAAGAATGCAAATTATGTTCCACTTTTTTCCTCAATTTCGGTTAATTCTGTAATTTTTTCTGCTTGTCTTTCGAAAAAATATTCCATTAATCTAACTTATTTGATTTAGTTCATTTAAGAATGATTTTATGAAGCCATAATGTGTAGCTATAAAATAAATAGTGGTTTGTGTCTTATCTCTTAATTTATTTACTGTTGATTGAATAAAATAATAAAAAACTACGATATGCAAATAAGAGAAATTCATAAAAAGTCTCCAATGTTAAATAGAATTTGGGATTTAAAACCTGAAATATTCAAGTTATGAACTCATTGAGTCCATTACTTAAAGTTTCACTAGATCATGCAATCATCAGAGGGAATATATATATATATATATATATATATATATATATATATATATATATATAATGATAATAAATAAATATATATTAGATATATATATATATATGTAATCCATGGAAAATATTCTGCAACCTTAGGTTTCATGAAGTTTATAAAACAACATTCATCAGGCAGTTAAGAAAATGGAATGAATTGAAAATCGAAAATACGACAAAATACAGACAAACACCGTTAGGATTTCGTTTGTGTGTGGTTGTAAGTGTGTGAGTCTATGTGGGTGTGTGCGTATGTGTGTAAATGAGATAGTTATGCGTGGGTGTGTGCGTATGTGTGTGTGTGTTATAGTTACGTGTGGATGTGTGTTTTTTAGGTTAAGTCAGGCCAGGAACGTAAAGCGTTAAGTTTAGCGGAAAAAGATTCAAATGTATATAAATTCGTTACATTATTTCTCTAGGTGATTATAGCTACGGAACAAAATATCATCAGTGCATGTCGGGGAGAATGAAATAGAATTTGATTTGTAAGCGTGTATGAATAGTTGTGCTATGGTTGGCAAGAATTACAGTGGGTATAAGTAAGGTTATATTGTGTTGGAATATGTTGGTGTAATGTTTAGGGGAGGGTCTTGTATTATTATAATAATAATTAAAAAATGAGATATTGCGTAAATATTATATACTATGGATCTCATTGGTGGTAAGTACGAAATAAAATAATAAAGGGTTTAAATAATAGTTAGTGTGTTAAATAATAGTTATGTGCGTGATAAATTCTTTTATTGTAATACTAATAATATTATTATAATAAATAAATGAAATATTACGTAAATATTATATACTGTGGATCTCATAGGTGGTATATGCGTAATAAAATGAAATAATATAGGGGTTAACACTCGTATAATATATATATATATATATATATATATATATATATATATATATATTGGATGACACGCAAGCAGACTAATATATAGATAAATAAATAAAGGAGAAGAAAGAGGAGGAGGAAATAAAGTAATCAGAAAAGTAGAGAAGCAGAAAAAAAAAATAGGTAGAATGAAGAAGTTTAAAATGTTAAAAACAAGTTCATAACAAAAAAACAGAATGATCATAATTTTAGTTTGTTATTTACTGGTCTCTGATACTACGAATACACACCTCCTTTCATCGATATTATAACCTTAAAAAGCTACGTGAATCTGACTGTTCATGACCAAATGAAGCAACAGACGATACTGATTATTTCCTTGCGTGCCTTGTCTATCTTTGTAAAAGCTTCATTCTTTTCTAAACCAATTTGTAAGATCCGATGAAAAATGATCTTGACATTAACAGCAAACATCCTTTCACGGAAAATCCGAATGTATGTCGTCTGAAATCTCGGAAGGAATATCTATTGTAAGCTTCTTCGCTGTCAAAAACTTGTCAGCCAAGTCTGCCAGGAAGAAATTGCAAAATGTTAATGCAGAACAAGAACTGTTTTGCTGCCAGGCAATTCTCGCTTCTTGAACAGTTCTAGACACCCGAAGAAAGATCAATAGTTGTACGATGAGAAAATATCGATCTATTTCCCACGCTTAAAGCATGTCGCCTCATTCTAGTTTATGGCAAGTTTTTTTTTCGGTTTGTTTGTTTTTGTTTTTTTGTTGTTTTTTGTTGGTTTTTTTTAATATAAAACAAGAAGATCTTTCTGTTGAGATAATAGAATAAAAAAGCATTGATTGTTTTCAGAATGAAACAACCATTATTATTTTCATGGCTTGTGATTAAGTAAACAATGTATAAAAATCCATTCATCTCTCGAAAAAGAATTCGTATTCTAAATCATTTTAAACATAGACTTCATTTTTCCTGCTCTTCGCCATTTTGTATTCGTGTTATTTACGGAGTAAAGCTGAAACCGGCTTTTAGAAATCGACCTACTGCATTTTTTTTTATCAACTTTTGCTTTGATATGGCACACAAGCCTCGGATTGTTTTGATATAGCACACAGGCTTCGGATTGTTAACAGTACCGGCCGTTTCTTAAATGTTCACCAACACTGAACTGGCCCATTGTGACTTCATATCGATGTTCAAGAATACAAAACCGTTGAACAAATTGATAACTTACTAACTTTAAGCTAGTATTCTAGTAATTGGTCAGCGGTAATTGGTCGACAAGAATATAAAACTGCTGACCAATTGATAATTTGCTGATTTTATGTTAGCGAGTTCGGAATTGGTCAGTTGTTTTATATTCTTGCTCAATTAAATCTCTTTCATACATAATTTACATATATCATATCAATGCAAAGTAAATATGAACGAATATACATATATATATAGGGTGTCTCAATATACATGGGACCCATGGGACTGTTAATAACTCTCCTAATAATAATGTTGTATACCTTTCTGCTTCAAATTTGTAAATAGTATACTATAACAACAATTACTCCTTGATCACAATGCTTTGGACAAAAGAGGTTAAATATTTTGTGTCACAACTTATTTGGAGAAAAAATCAATCAAAACTGTCTAAAAATGGATGCAACCCATTTATATGATAATGATTTATTACTGAGACAAGAAAAAAAGATTGCATTTCCTGGAATCTGATATACTATCAATTAAAAGAAATCATTGATCTGATGTCTCTAGCTCAAAGCATGCATTTTGACTAGACATATTCCAAATGACCGCCATGCGCTTGTCTCAGTAATAAATCGTTATCATATCAATGGGCTGCACCTATTCTAAGTAACCCTGTAGAGATAGATAGATAGAGAGAGAGATAGAGAGAGAGAGAAAGAGAGAGAAAGATAGGGATAAAAAAACAAGAAAGTTGATGCGACAAATTGGATTATTTCTTTGTTGTTTTTTTACTTTTTAATTGTCCTCAAGTAGATTAGAACTTAGGTCATGCTCAGATTTTAAAAGATTTTATATCACGCAAAATAAGCGATGAAAATTGTTAACGTAGCATAGCCATACGTTGAATGAAAATTAATTTTTGTATCCAAGTGTTTTCACTTGGCAATTTTATGATCCCTGCTCTCATAAAACCTGACCATAAGTTCGAAACTCAGAAATTTCTTTAGTCTAGGGAACAGAGTAATTCAATGTAGATGCATCTGTTTTTAGCAGATATTTAACATAAGCATTTGTTTCTTTAGGTGTTTAGGTTATCATCTGATATATGCCCATCCTATTCCAGAGCAGTCTTATTTAGCTAGATTTTAAAACCATATAAGATGAGAGTTTGAGTATATCTTCTGCATTTATCTTCTTGTGATTTTATTTCCACCGTGATATATATATATATATATATATATATATATATATAATTGGTAAAGAGAATCATGCTATTGTGTAAAAGCCGATATCCATGTATATTTACATACATACATACATATATAACCGGCTTATTGGCCTGGAGGATAGGGTTCAATCCCAGATTGCGTCATACCCAAGACTTTAAAAATAGTACTTGATACCTCCTTGCTTAACACTCAGCGATATAAGGTATTTTCAAGGGTAAAGTGGAGCAACCCAAGGAAAGGAGCAGCGTCATCCCCTACACCTCGTTGTAGTAGCTATTTAAAATGGAGCCTCCAGGTCGCCCTCGACTACGGTCGCCAACTTTACATACATACATACATATATACATATGGGGTTTCTATTTTTTGACTTCTTCACTTTTTTTTTCTAACATACCAAGGTACATATTTTACTTTTTCTCGTGATACCAGGATTTTAATTTCAGGAAAACAACAGCGAATGACGAATGCAGGACAATCACATAGAGAATTTGTCAGGAAAACCTCCAGGTGCATCTCTTATCTTCAGCCACCTTAGTATACAGATTCAGACATCGCGAAATTTATTTTTATTGAAATCCACCCCAAAATTCTTTTGAGTTTCCACAATAAAAGAGACAGAAAAAACGAAGTTCAATACCCCCAAATTATTCCCAAGATTTACCCCCAGAAAGCATTCCAGAACTTGAAGAAAACGCTGAAAAAACACTTCAACAGTGATACTCACTGTATATTACGCCAGTTTGTTGGAGCTGTAGAATACACCGACTGTATTTGTGCAGAGAAGTAAGATCTCCTCACCGCAACCTGTGTCCAAGATATGACATTAAATTATTAAATGGTAAGACACTAGTAATGCTGGAGCTTTGGAAAATGCAGAGTACCCTTTTATTTCAATCGCTCCCAGGTCCACTCTGGTCTGGAGTGGTAGCACCTAATAGGTTCCAATCTATGGGTCAAATAGAACGCATTGATAAATGAACTGTGAAAAAAAATTACTTATGATAAATTGAATTGTTAGAAAAATAACTGTTTGATCATTTGTCTGTGTGTAAACAAATGAATGATGCTTAATTGAATTGTTTGTGATACATAGTCATACTTATGACCATTTAACTTTGTTGATTTATATCTAAAAGTCACATATATTTAATATGTATATGTATATGTATACACCTGATTTAGCGTTAACTAACCGACAATGGTTGATATGCCATAAAATCAAATCATATCAAACTAACATTAAATTATGTTGAAACATCCGATTACAATCAGAATATTAAATTCAAAAAGCGATGAGTGTGTTCATTTTTTAGATGAACGAGCGTTTTGGAATAGTCTGTCCGCCAGACAAAGAAGATGGGACTAATAATATTTCAGTGAGATATATTGAAGAAAACAGGTCTTATTAGCTTACAGGTAATTAATCTTACTTTCTCATATTTGATATGTAGACAAATTGGCGACCATAGTCGAGGGAGACCCGAAGGCTATCTTTTCATAAACTACAGCTCAAAGGTGTAGGAGAAGGCGCTACTCCTTTCTCTGGATTGCTCCACTTTACCCTTGATCCGTATCTTATAATACTGAGTGTTAAGCAAAGGAGGCATCAAATACCATTTTTGAGTCTTTAGTATGAGATTGAACCCGGGTCTCCCGGGCTATTGTCAAACACTCTACCATCTAGGCTAATGGAAACTATCACAAAAAAAGAAATAAACAAATGAACAAAAAAGGCAAGTTTCATTCTAATGTTTACGGAGCTTTCCTGAAGAACTGAATGATTAAGCTACCTGACTTCAAATCCTGTTAGCAATTCACATAATGTTAATACTTTTGGGAAAGTATGAATCCAACATATCTACCTTCAATTATGGGCAAATAGTACAACAGAGTGAACTCCTTAAACTTACTATGGAAAATCGCTCTTGGAAAATGAAAACTCTGAATTAAAACCAGATGTATACTTGGATAAAGATGGGCTCTGCCAGATTATTGATAGCCATTAAATGATATATGAATAGCAACTCCACAACCAAACGGTGTTTCGAGAAGTCTTTTTTTAGTAAGCTTTGTAGAGCGGCCACTCGCATGGAGTATTGGTGAGTGAGCTAGTGTAGTAGAATAATGGTAATAAATTCTCATTGCATGAAATATACTACTGGCTTTTTGCCAAACTAATCTAAGCTTAGTAAATCAATTCCAGGTCTTGTTTACTATATCACTAGGACAAACAAAGGAATATAGAAATTATTTTTAAAAATATTCTCTGAATCTTCTAAATGTGAAGACTCAGCCGGCTATATAATTTGGTATATTCAGAGAATTGGTTTTGACATAGGCTCGTTCACTGACCTCTTACATGGATTTAAAAACTTGATCTTTCTGAACAAGATTGGTATATTTCCCGATAAAAGATAACATTATGATTGAATGTATAAAGTGGAGTAGACTAATAGACAGGCTTTTGAAAACAAAATCAAATTGTATCCAAAGAATATTTTATAGTATCAACTAACTCGATTGAAACAAATTAAATATATGACAATACCCCCGCGAATAAATCAACTTCTTTAAACCATTTCAATCTTGGCCGGTGAATCATCTAGTGGTTCCGATAGGGTTATCACACATTTCTTAATGGCCACAAGAAATACAATCCAGGGAGTGCGAGAAAAAGAACAAAGAACAAACGAACAATATGGGCTTGGGTTAACTCAAGTGCAAGAAGGTTAAGTTGTGACACTCTGCATTCCTAGTGCATCTGTAAACTATAGCTGATGTGCATTTTTTTTGCGAAATTTCCACAAGCCACGAGGAATGTTGACTCATCTTGACTGGTCTTCCCTCACTGCTCCTGAACCCTATCTCATGCCGACTGGTCTCTTCTGCTGTCCGTTGTCGACTCCAGACTGTCATTCTGCGTCTCCCTTCGCTAACTCCCTTCTGTGGGGTCCTTCTTCCAACTCCCTCTCGCGTTCCCTGGCCCACTTCCGGTCGCCTCGAGATCTCGAGCACATGCCTTTGTTTGTTTTCGCGTCAAAACAAACAAAAAGATCGTCTGCTTGGCGCACCCACTTCAGGGTGTCACAATATGTACTTGAAATCAACGGGTAAAAAATCATGTCATCCTAATATGAAAGGATTATCAGTTAATTGGTTCACTTTAACGGTATATCAAACTCTCTGGGGTTATCTCATGCCGAGAGGTTAGGAAAATACGTCTATTGTTCGTTCATATTTACATTATTTGTACAATTTTCAAAAATGTTTTTTTTTTTACACGCTTCTATCGAGTATTAATAATTTTTAGACAGATCCATTTGACCTTTTGATTAAACGGTGACAGTCACTGCTGCACCACGTACCAGTATACCCAGTTGTAAGAGCAATGTTTATCAAGGAATGTGGAGTTTCTTTGTTTAATGGTATATCAACCTTTAATTACAAAGCTACGCATGCTACAAAGCTTTGTTTAATGGTATATCAACCTTTAATTACAAAGCTACGCATGCACAAAAACAATTATGGTAGTATTTAACCCATAGCTGAGGCTGGCGATAAGCGAGTCCATACCTTTCTCCAAGATATTAGTCTGACAGTGAAAATATTCGCGCAACTGGAGTTTGAACCCAATTACTACATTATAACAGTCCAGTACTTAAACCACAATGCTACCGGGACTTCCTGCACAGATTGAACGATAAACGTGAGAATCAACAAGAGTCACATGACATATGTGTGACGAAGTAGGTACTGTTGCTGAGAGAGATTAGATAACGCAGATGCAGAGAGGTTTTAACAACTTTATGCTTCATTATTTTTCCCTGGTGATGATGTTTTTTTCAAGGAAGATAAGTCAACACACCATTGTTCATCAGTGACATGACATGTGTGATAGATATACTCGAGGGATTTCTAGGGATTCAATTGGTCTCAAAGTTCTCCAGATCTAAACCCATCAAGTATGAATAGAATACCTTGCAGACCTCAGTGAATTCCCAGCAGCCACACCCAATAAATTTAATTTCGTACAGCAATGCAATATGCCTAACTAGATATACCCTCACAAAACCGACTATGGTTATTCACTGGAAGATAACAATCAAATATGAGAGGGTTAAGATATCAAGTCAATTATTCTAGAAGACTATCACCTGAAGGTAGTGATTTCAATTCCTGGTCCCGATTCTATTAGCGGGAAAAGCACAAAAGATATCCGCCTATAAGTATGGTTGGTTGAATGCGAACAACCTACGCGTGGGATTTAAATAAAGGTTTAATTTCGAAATTCCTGGAAGGCTAATGAATACGACAAAAGGCTGAAGAATACAGCAGCCGAAACTTTGTGATGATCGCAACCAAGATGAGTCAAGCAGTCAGCAATGTGTAAAGAATAACAACGCCTTATCTCAGAAATATAGACAGCTAATCAAATATTTATCTAATGTTTATGCAACAATGTAATACTTATCTAATTTTTCATACAATAATCTCCTATTTATCTATTTACACAAAAATCTAATATGAATCTTAAATTTACTCTACAATCTTATATATAAACAATCTAAATATTTATTGGAAAATTGTCTCTAAAATTTTAGCACTTCTGTTTAGAGAAATACTCATGAAAAATAGAGATAAAATTAAGGATATTTACGTGACGTCCACTATGAACATCAAACTACGAAAGACACTCCGAAATTAATGTCAGTATTTATTTATTTATTTACTCGAAAACCACATTAAATACAAAGAGGCTAAGAACAACCACAATCCTTTACTTTGTGAATAATTGAAAATATGGCTCGATAAACGGCGTCTGCCAGGGAAGCAGAGGGTTTCAGCGAAATACTTAATGTTCGAAGGAATGCTCTGGATATTCATTTCCATTTGCTAAAGCTTTATGAAGATCAAACAGAACTGTTTATATATATATCTTTAAGAAAAAAATCAAAGACCGGTTAATTCAGGATTATAAATTTATTTCCATCCTGTATTTTCAGTTTGTGGTGTGAACCAAAAATATGAAGAAAAAAATTTATACAGGACTTCTTCAGATCCAATGGATAATTAACTATATATATATATATATATATATATATATATATAAGAAAACCTTTAAACATTACCCATATTTCTTTGCAATGCTATTTATTTCAAAAAAACCTATGTTGTTGTTTTTTAAATTTTAGCTATGCCTTTTTAGACAAACAAATGTCAGATCTGCATTTTCAAACAAAGAAGTAATACGAAACATATATATATATATATATATATATATATATATATATACGCAGACACGGACACAAACTTATATATATATATATATATATATATATATATATATATATATATATATATATATATATAAGTTTGTGCCTGTGTCTACGTATATATATATATATATATATTGGTTAGAATTTAATGCCATAAAACCGCAAATCTTTAGTTCCGAATGCAACAAAAATACTGAGTGATATAAGAATATATTAACAATTATAAAATTAAGGAAGCATAATAACAACATTCTCAGGTTAACCTCTTCGATCGTATGGTTAGTTGGTCCTCCACTTCACTCTAAGCTTATGAGCTAATAGAGGATATATCCAACAGTTAACCACCATTTGACCATATTTAATCTTTTTTTTCTAAGCTAGCACGAATCATTGGAGAAGAGCATTGAAATTTCACAAAATAATTTTAAACGGGAGAAGAAATTCTGTTCAAATGCGCCTTAAAGATAATCAAATGCGATATACAGCCGACGAATGCCAGAAAGCAATAACAATAAAGTTATTAGTCCTAACAGTTCATGACACGATGACAATAATTAATCAAATAACTTCAGACAATACTTGTTTTGCCTTGTGTCTAATACTCAATACTTTACCATGTAAAAATCTTACGAGGATGAATCAAAGGTTTTGCTCTACTTTGTTACGTGGTCGTTCCTGGAACACATATCACTCGGTTGAATCGCTTCCAGCCCTGAAAGCTACCCGTTAGGATTGGTATTATCGTAATAGTTTGTGCATTGCTTCACTCCGTGTGTCCTGGACATGATACTAAACAATCTGATGGTGAGGCTCCACTAATGAAGGAGCTTTGGAGAATATGGAGTACCCCTTTATTGCCATGGCACCCAGGTCCACACTGGCCCGGAGTGGTAGCACCTAAAGGAGTCCTATCTATTGGTCAAATAGAACTAATCTGTATGCTAAACTGAATTGTTTGAAATAAAACTATATTGACATTTAAACTGTGTACCTATGCGAAACTAAATTGTTTGAAATAGAACTATTTTGACATTTAAACTGCGTACTCATGAGAAACTAAATTGTTTGAAATAGAACTATTTTGACATTTAAACTGCGTACTTATGAGAAACTAAATTGTTTGAAATAGAACTATTTTGACATTTAAACTGCGTACTTATGAGAAACTAAATTGTTTGAAATAGAACTATTTTGACATTTAAACTGCGTACTTATGAGAAACTAAATTGTTTGAAATAGAACTATTTTGACATTTAAACTGCGTACCTATGCGAAACTAAATTGTTTGAAATAGAACTATTTTGACATTTTACAGTGTGTAAACAAAAAAACTATAATTATACAAAACTAAATAGTTTGAAATTTAATTCGGTGTTAGATGACCCAGAAAACTAAACAACCATCTAACCAGCCAACCTTCACTTCATGTGTGATATAAAACACAAATTAATGTGCAACGTTGTCTAATTCAGAAAAACGCTTTACGGGTTCGAAGTAGGCCTAAACTGAGTGAAAACAATCAAAAAAATTGTATTGCGAAAGATGAAGGCGCTGCTAATCACAGTGCAGTAAGCAGATGGTTGTACGAATTTTGCTCGGATAACAAGAACCTCGACAATCATGCAATTTTAGTTTGCTCTAAAATCGTGGATTTCGTGGCAGTGTCCCGAGCCATAGATGCAAATCCAGCAATTAATACTCGGAGAGTATCAAGTAAGTTCAGCATCTTACAGTTTAGTATTCTTCATCACTTTTACGGCCTCGGCAAAAGCATCCGAGGTGTCGAATTCTACCACACGTTACCAAAATATCGAAAAGTTTTTTCTCTCGCTGAAATTTCAATTAGAATTTTATGTAATTTTAAGAAGAAATACTTTTGTGTAAATTGTATCATCTATATTTTAAATACAGCTTAAAGATGATATACCAAATACACAGAGGTTCATCTATAATGAAATTATTATAAACAAAACTAAGAAGACTCATTTATATATGTATATGGAAGATAGAATCATGTGATAAAATCATGTGTGTGGACCATGATGCTTTATAGACTGCGTATGTCACAGACAAGTAAATGTGTCATTGTTTCATTTGATTTAAGTGCATATTGTACTGTTCTGCTTGTTTAATTAATTTCCCAGACGATGAACGTCATATTTACTTAAGGAATCACACCTTGCTTTGGGAATTTGAACTCTGAGGTACTTCATCAGTTGACTATATAAATTGCTTTGTTTTTACTCTCAAAATATATATCTGTCGACAGGAATGACTAAAAAATAATCACATTTTTCTACACTCAAAGACATAAGATGAATATTATATCTTTCTGCCAGAGCGTATATCTTAACACTTGGTATAATGACGAAAGCAAAAAAAAAGTTTATTTTCTCTATCTCTTTTTGCCGAAGTTAACAAATGCTTAATATGTGATTCCACACGTATACCTTCGTGTATATAGTTGATGTACACAGAAATATCAAAAGAAGACACAAGTGGGCACGTTCGTGCGAAAATTGCTCATGTTCTATCATTTGACACAAATCTAATTATTTATACGCTGGCTCAGCAATAAAACATACCAAGATGTCATATGTGCAAATAACATTTTGTCATTCTTTATTTCTTGTTCATTCTTAACGCTCTTAGAACAATGAACTGATGGTGGTGATTAAAAGCAACCATATAATATTTGATAAATACCAGCAAAATTTATGAGGCGCTCATACTGTAATGCGTATCTCAAGAGAAATTAGCCTGGGCTACTCGAGTTCAAATCTTGAAATAGACCGTTTCCTTTTCTCATATCGCTAATACGCACGGAAAAGATATGTATGCAACTACATTTCTTCCAGTTATGGAGAAATCATCGGGCAGAGTGGAGATTTAACCTTGGTATGGTAACCAATCTAAAAGAAGGAAAACTCTGAATTCAAATTAAACATACTAGAAATGCAACGTCAACATTTTTCATCTTTTCAATCATACAACATCTCTTTAGAAAAACTCTATTTTCCCAGATTCTCATAATGGAAGTATGACCTATGACCAGTAGCCTGTCAATCACTGAGTCCGCTGGTATCCTGGTTGATTACAATAATTTACACTCATGAACAGATTTCAACGCACATTATAAATATTTTTATCTGCCAAATGATATCTTATTAAAATTTTGTTTTTTATTAGATAAACAGGGAGTGATCCACATTAAAAAGATTACTTTCACGATATTTTCATATTTATAAAACAATTAACAATTAACGTGAAATAGATTAATGGAACAATACAGGCATCAATTAGATTAATAGAAAAATAAATACATCAACTAACTAAACGGGATAATACTTACATTCATTAAAAAAACTGAATGATATATACATCAATTAAACAACGGAATAATACTTGCATCAATAAACTAAACGGAATGCTATATGCACCAATTAGATAAATGGATACAGACATATAAAAAGAAATAAACAAAGTGATACATGTATAAATTAAATATATGAAATTATGATTAAATATATGAAAATATATATATATATATATATATATATATATATATATATATATATATATATATATATATATATATATATATATATATATATATATATATATATATATATATATATATATATATATATATATATATATATATATATATATATATATATATATATATATATATATATATATATATATATATATATATATATATATATATATATATATATATATATATATATATATATATATATATATATATATATATATATATATATATATATATATATATATATATATATATATATATATATATATATATATATATATATATATATATATATATATATATATATATATATATATATATATATATATATATATATATATATATATATATATATATATATATATATATATATATATATATATATATATATATATATATATATATATATATATATATATATATATATATATGGGATCTGGCCCAATTGGTAGTGTGTTTGCCAATGGTCTGGGAGTCCTGGGTTCAATCCCAGGTCACGTCATATCAAAGACTCTAAAAATTGTACTTGATACCTCCTTGCTTAACAGTCAGCAATATAAGGTAGGTATCGAGGGTAAAGTGGAGCAATCCAGGGAAAGGAGTAGCGTCCTCCCCTACGCCTTGGTGTAGTAGCTATTTAAAAGGGAGCCTTCTGGTCGCCCTCAACTACGGTCGCCAACTTTACTATTACTTTATATATATATATATATATATAAGTTTATATATATATATATATATATATATATATATATATATATATATATATATATATATATATATATATATAAGTTAAAGAAACGGAATATTGCGTAGATCAGTTAAATAAAAGGAATGATACATGCATTGATTAAATAATCAGATTAATAGATGCATTAATTAGATGAACGGAATATTCCAACATTATCTGAATAAACCGATTGATATGCATAACAATGTTGGTGAAATATCATTTATAATTTTTTATTCCCATTATTATACCATCTGTCCAATTTTTTATTTTTACAGTGTAACCTTAATATTTATGATGGGTTAATAAAATATATTTTAATTTACATCCACCATCAGGGGTATTACACATCTGGGTGAATTTTCATATAAAACATAATTGTAATATTACAATGAACTATTTTCCATGAAGATGGTATTAAATTGTCTACAATGATTTTTCATGAAATTCAAGAATTTTTCAAAAACAATTTTACTCATCTTCTTATAACCGAAAGACATTTGATCAGTTGTAGCGAATAGTTTTTAATGCCCGATTAGCCAGACCTAAACCGGCATGGACGGATACGTCAGCTTGTAAATGATAAATAGTTTTCGAGATGCAATCCATTATTACAATTCCTATAATACCATAAGAAAAATCACTTAATGGCTGTTCTGATTATTCTGTGCTTATGTTGAAACGGAATCAATATTCTCAAATGAACCACACTAAGCGAACACAATTCTTTGATGTGTCTGTTTTGATGTTCGCGCCAAGACTGTTTTGAACCAGACGTGGCTCAATAGTCTTACATTCAACCATTTATTATGGAAATTAGGACTGGCTAGTTTTATAGAATCGTTTCACCAATTTATGTGAATGTACTATTACCGGATTACCACAGATATAACCAATGCGAGAGTGATTTCAGTAGACGAGATCTAGGAAAAGAGTTTTATATTTTTCAAAGGTTGGCTTCAAAACTCGACTTTTATATAAATTACATGCAAAAATTACTCGCGCCCATTTTTTGAAAACTAAAAACTGAATGTACAGTGGAACATAAGTTGAGCTTATCTTCTATTGAGTGTGTATTTATTCTTTGTATCGCAAAAAAAAAGATAATAGACGCATATAAGATACTTTGCATGTTGTATCGTTTTAGGTTGTACGAGACTGATGATGAGTAAAAATGATGATGGATAAACTATATTTAGACGTTATGGTTTGAAGCAGTTCGCATCGTAAATAGTTTGTGAACTTCAAGAAAAGTGAATTTTATTTGATCACGCAACGAGAGACCACAGGGTATCTCTAAGCGATTATTTACAAAACTTATTAGATGATGAATCACTAAAACAACGTTTTAATTAGGGGCAAGACTTTGTGTTGAAAACTGTTCAGTTGTAAAATAAATACAAGTTTTGGGAAAGTTTTAAAAGTGTTAAAAGGATATCCACATCAATTGTGTGGACATTGGGTCATTAGATGTATTTCACTTCTTACAAGATATATATATATATATATATATATATGTGTGTGTGTGTGTGTGTGTGTGTGTGTGTGTGTGTGTGTGTGTGTGTGTGTGTGTGTGTGTGTGTACGAGGATCATCAAATGAGTTTCCAGACAGAATCTCTTCCTGAACTCCCTTAAAACCTCAACATAGTAACCCTAACCGTAAACCTTATCCTTTGGCCAATCAATTCTGGTGTATTGACTTCCTTACTCCTCTCACGCCTCTCATCATCCCTCGCAGACTCCTTGCCTTCTTTGAATCTCTTATGCCTCTCAAAAACTTATACTCAATTCATGCAAGATGCTCCAAAAGCAGTCTCAAGCATTCCATACGTTTCTGTGGCATTTTTCCAAGTTTAAAACAGAATTTTATTGCATATCGTTCTTCCAAAGTGTCAGATTGCATTTTTGAAATTCACTGTGACAATCAGGCTTTAGTAGGATGTATACCAATTCCTGCTGTAGCTGTTCATTTAAACCTGAAATCCTTAAAATTGTTCAGTCATCTTATAAGATGTATAGCAATAACATACTTAATTTCCAAGAGTCTACGACAATTTTAAATGCCCATACGAAAAAGTCTGGAAACTTATCGTATGCATCTCGTATAAGAACTTCGAACAACTAGTCAACAGAACTCAGCAGTTTCACATAGTTTGGAATATTTTGCAATAGTTTTCGATATCTAGTAACTAGTCTATATAATCCAGCAGTTATTTTTCTGATAATAAGGGGATTTAGAAATAGAAATAAGTAAATTTATCCTCTGTGAAGCTATATCCTTTTATATACCCAGCTAAAATTTTATTGCAGGGTGTCCTCGTAGTGGAATGGTTAAATCGATAGTCTTTGGAATCGTGGTATGCGAGTTCGAAATCCATTCGCGCTATTACGTTCACTTTCGGACAACTACCCTTGGGAAAGGTATGAACTTCCTTATCCTCCCAGCCATAGGTTAAATAGTATTACTACTGTTCTTCAAGACAGCTAGCTTTGGCGTTAAACAACCTACAAAGGTTAATATGCCATTAAACTAAACTAAAATGTATTCACCCCACTTCTATACGAATCACTCTGAGAAATCCTGTTCTGTAGCAGAAGGAGAACATCTGAACTTTTCTCAAAAGTTATTACCCAATATTTGATTGGAATTGTCATCCAGTTAAAAATAGATAAATATCTTTAGTTCATGACCAATGGATTATGGGATATTTTATTTTCAGGATTTTCAATTAAGTTTCGTTCAACAGCGTCATCCTCATGGATAATATCTGGTGCCCGTAGTGTGAGAAATGGCACCAAGTTCAAATACTAGACGAGCCTACTTATCTTTTACTTTGTCTTTGCGAGGGGATAAATCCATCTCTTCTTCAAAACTCAGGAAAAAATGTAGGTTTGCCGAGACTCGTTAACTTTCATCCAACTCATCCAGAAAAAAATTCTGCCAGAGGTAGAACCCTTAGTGAAATTCAAAACTGTCCTAATGGGTTGGCTAAATCTGGTAGATTTTCGGAAAACTATCAGATGATGCATCCAGCCTATTGACAACAGCATGAGAAGGTTAATTACCAATTTCGAGATATAGCCGTAATTTCAACCAGCTTTGTGTTGTCATTGTACTTAGCCTATCTAGATAGTTCAACAGGTTTTGATTAGGATATCATTCTCACAATATATTCCCCAAACTTATTTTTAACGGATTATCCTTGTTGCGAACAATCTTTTGTTTGTGTTGACAGGACAGCAAATCCTGAGTGAAAGATAAGTCAAAAAATTGACCGATCTTTCAAAACAGCGTGATTTCAGATAAAATATAAGAAAGTCAGCAACAAAAAATATATATTATCTTTCAAAATCATTTCATACCGAAATACCCAGGCAAAAATCATCGACAGCAGTAAGGTTCTCGGCCATTTTTGACAGCCAGATGTGGCCTGGCCACATTTGGGTGGAGGAAAGTTCTGTGGGTCTTGTTCAAGATATGAGCCGTCATACTTGCCGGAAGACTACTTCTATGGACTCATATTGTACTTAATGAATCCATATCCAGCAGGGTCATCTGGCTCACATTGCATCCAGTGAACTTATAACAAAAATAGTCCAGTATTACACGAAAATTGGCTCATGCCTGACCTCCCCTTTCCCTAAAATCCCTACTCTAAAAAAACGTTGCGTCAAATTCTGTCTGTTGGAAGGCAGAGATAAATATCATCGACAATAGAAAGGATATTTTGTGGAAAAAAATAACTCCCATTAAACTGCAAATAAAGGGATAGCTGTATTTAAGAAAAGTCCGGTATCTTTTTGGACACAACTCATAACGTACTGTTCTGCTCATGAAACAATATATTCAGTGTCAGGTGGTTTTATCTATTTGGACTTTGCGGCAGAACATTCAGAAAGTGCAATTCATGTGTCAGATAGTGCAGAAATATAAACAGAGAGGCAGTCCGGCATCATAATGAAGAATTGACAGTTACGAGTTTCGTAATTCTCTGAGAAGGACACCGGACAGGATAGGTAAAGGAATGAGAACAACATATCCCGCGAATCAAAGAAAAGGTTATGTTAGAAGTTCATAGAAGGTTACTATAGAGGAGTGATATTTGAGGAAGGTCGGATGATACATGACCGAAAGGATGCTAGAAAGATAAAAAGACGAACGAACCATTGCCTAAAGCCAAGAAGACTTCATCTCATAAATTCATGCGTCCCCAATTTCATCCATCGGAATCACTGTCTCAGAGTGACGTCCTCTAGAATATTTTATAGGATCTCTCAGAATGCATGCAATGGCTTATCATTCTATTACAATCAATAACACTCAAGGTTTTCGACTAAACCAGATTTTAAATCCCACTGACTTCTCTAAGTAATTATGCGTCTGTATCGATGGTAACTGGATTATGCGTGTTTCATAAAGACAAATAAAGA
>OY757906.1:41385691-41480691 GCA_963585895.1 Sepioteuthis lessoniana | reverse complement strand
TTGAATATCTAATATATTGGAGAGAAAATATGAGTATAAAAATAAAACAACAACGGTAGAAAAATGTGTTAACTTTGATATATATATTTATTTATTGAATGGCATGTTAAACATCATGGATAACTTCATGCCAAAGCAATCCTTGTAAAAGAACTGAAAGGATACTACTTAACCCATTGGTGAAGGTACGAGGGGGATTCATACCTTTTTCCGAAAGTGAATACAATAGCATGACCAGAGCTCGAGTACTTCAAAACTACAGTCAAGTACTTTAGCCATCACGCCACAAGCTGGCTACCTAGTTTGATAGATATCATCCTGGCCATCATTCCACTTAAAAAATCTTTGCGACTAAACTGTCGGACTCTATCAATTTTCCTTATGATAATCTACTCATACAAAAAGCACAATGTGACTTCCTTATTTTACCTTCTCTGATTCACTTCATATTCTTTCGATCTTTTTCCAATTTCGTTTTCTTGCAAGTTATTACCTTTGAATTATTCTTCCAGTTCTTACTTTATTTTTCTGATTTATTCAGATGATCTGAAAAGAATTTAGTCATTCGATGTTCTTAGATTATAAACTCACGACTTATGCCACCATATCTAACGCACAGACAAGCTTAGTCCATTTTCAAATAACTATGTATGACGGGAACTATGCTGGTATCATTAATAATATTGTGTAATCAAAGATTTTTTTAAGAATCCAGATTCCTGTTATTCTTCTTACAGAGAGCCAGATGAAGGTAATGTATTCATCCTTTTATATCTAAGTGAAGGTCACTTTTAAAGAAAAGCAGATTAAAAGAAATGTACTTATAAGTAATGGAACATCGCAAGATCAAATGAATACACTCAAATCCTATACAAATCCTTTATCCATGGGAGATATATTTCAAAACTACTAGTGGTGGCCGTGGTGTAATAGTAATCGTCGTACGAAATGGACACGGCGATACGAGTTCAAATCCTGGACGAAACTGATTGCATTTCACATAGCACTAATACCCTTGGGAAAGGTATGAATCCAATAATTCTCCCTCCAGCTATGGGTAAATAGTAGGGCAGACTAGGTTCTTCAGCCTTGGTGAGGCAACTAGTCTAGGAGCAGGAAAACTCTGAATTCAGACCAGTTAAGCTCCGCTTAAAAATTGACCTTGTGTCATATTCTGCCCGAGCGGAGGGGTTGGTAAATATGTACATGTGATTGCAAAAAAACCCTGACAATACCAAACCCAATGTATATTATTTTCTTTCCTATACTATACATTTTAAACAAGAAATGTCCGAAAATGAGAATAATTCTACTGTATTCTTAGCTTCGAATTATACAAGAAACAAGCATAGTGTCTTTGTCAAAATTTCTGAAATGAAGATTGTTTAATTACTTCGAATATTCGGACTATTGACATCATCCTTATTTCCCTACTCAGAGTGTTTAGGCCAAAATGTCCTTTGGCTCTCTTCAGGTGTTTCATGTCAAACTCCAGAGCCCACACAGAATCTCAAACTGAACCATTTATTTGAACCACACGAGTATACTTACGGGATCGGAAAATTCTAGCCCTGTGGTTCAAATAAAGGGTTCAGTTCGATATTGCATGTGGGTTCCCGAGTTCGATATGAAACATCTAAAAAAAATGGAGGACATATCGGTCGAATCTTTGTTAGTATAACAATAAAGATGATCTCAATAGTTCAAATATTCTAAGATATAACCATAATCTCAACATTTAAAATCAGTGCAAAATCAACTCCTTAATTAATAATCAAAATATTGATTAAAGGTAAATTTTAATTTATTGATTAATCCTGCTTATCAATTAACACCATTAAGTAACGAAATAAAACTCTAATACTAGGGTGAGTCAAAAGTTTTGGCAACCCAGTTGGTGGGAGCTGTGAATACACCGACTCCATCTTTGCAGAGGGCTAAAAAAGAACTAACGAGAGTCCTGTTTTTTTTTTTTTTTTTTTTTTTTGTTTTTTTTACATCAAACCATTACAACCCAGTCAGCTGGGGCTGTAGAATACACTGAATGCATCTATACAGAAAGGTAAGACCTATTCAGCGAGTTTCATGAATATAACATTAAAAGGATGGCAAGGCTCCAGTAATGCTGGTGCTTTTGGGAATATAGACTACCCCTTCATAGGCATTGCTCCCAGGACTACTCTGGCCTGCAGTAGCAGCACCTGGTAGAGACCTATCTATAGGTCAAATAAAACCTTTTCGCAATTAAATTGAGTACAAGTAAGTGGCTTATGCTAAACTGAATTATTTGAAATAGAACTATTTGATCATTTAACTTTGTGTAAAGAAATTACTTATGTTTAATTGAATTGTTAATGATACATAGCAATGCTTGGAAACCTTTACCTTGGACTAATGTGAAATTGAATTGTTAGAAATAGAACTATTTGTTCATTTAACAAATGACTGAAATATAAATATTAGAAATAGAACTATTTGTTTATTCAACAAATAACTGATGTTTAATTGAATTGTGAGTGATACATAATTCTTGGGACCATTTTATTATGTGCAAACTAATGATTAACGTTGAATAAAAATAGCGTTAAATTGCAACACTTCTAACCGCTTAACTGCATGCAAAGAAAAATGATTAATTGCAAGTAGAATTATTCCTATTTAGTTGGAATACTTGAAATGATTTATCTGTGTACCAAAAATGAGCTCAGGCTTATTTAAAACTGTCATCAACAAAGTTTGTTTACCGATCATATAATTAATATACCTGTATAAACAGAATTTAGCCTTAAATAACCAACAATGGTTGTGTAATATATTTAAGGATAATACTTAATTATATTAGGTAATTATTTTATTTATAGTAATGAATTGTAAGTACCTAGAAACTTTGAATGTTTGTGTAGGTTTTCGCAAAAGGTCATATGCGTACATGTTTCCCAAGGAATTGAGGTTGGCAGATTATTGACCGGCTGTTTTTGAAATCTCAGGTTAAAGACCGGATGTTTGTAAAGTAGGCATCTTGAGAACAGCTGATTTGGCGGTCAAGTTTTTAGAAAATTTTTGATGACACGTGTTATCATAATGATCAGATGATGTAATAATTAAGAGATATGAGCAGGGAATTTTTAATAAGTGAGTCAGTGCAAGTCACAATTCAAAAGCAAAGGGCGAAGCTTCGACAGCCCCTGGGGCGGGAGATGAGAGGGGCAATGAAATTGAAGTCCGATATCTGTTCATTCGTCTCACGTGCACAAGACCTCTACCGTTTCTTTTTAACAACAGTAGATTATTTGACTCCTCTCATGTTCCAATGACTATGAAATTGTATACGGAAAGAAATATACTCTTCTCTTGGGAATAGCGAGTCGTTTTGTACTTTGAAGTTATATTACCACTACGGATGTTCGAGATAGTGACAGGTCGAGGAGAATACTTTGAACACGCGTCTATTTGGTCCCTCCACGCTGTACACTACGGTTTGGTCCCGTAACTTAACTTCTTGATATACCATTAAACCCAATAAAACAAAATTATATATATATGGTATAAATGTATAAACATTATAAACCACAACCAAACCATATATATATATATATATATATATATATGTAAAAATAAGATTTGGGATTAAATAACGTAAAAAGTTTGATATTCCATAGAGCCCAACCAAATCAAACCAAATTATATATATATATATATATATATATATATATATATATATATATATATATATATCAAATACGTATAATATTAAATAACATACAATGGTTGATATGCCATCAAACCAAACCAAACCAAAAATTTCCTATATTTTGATAACATGAGGCATAATTCGACTCCAGCATCCCGTTACTGTATTGTGATCACCAGCATTATCACCTTTCGCACAGCAAATGTTTTTGCTTGCTTTTGCGGCGTTACGACCCAATTCATATTCAAAAATCATAAATTTCCGCTTTAGACTATATTGCACGTAGGAGGCGCTCGTAGTGTAATGCTTATCGTCGTATGAAGTGGATATAGCGAAATGAGTTGTAATCCTTGAAGTGACTGTTGGCATTTCACATAGCGCTAATAAATTTGGGAAAGTATGCAGTAAACTATTTTCCTTCCAGATAGGAGTAAATAGAAGGACAATTTGGGCACTTTCACCTAGATATGGCGATAGATCTATGAAAATGAAAGTTCTGTATACAAACTTGTTAAATTCCGGTTACAAACTGCACTCGTGCAGCATCCTGTTTGTAATCTTTGTAATACGTTGCACGTTCATCTGAGCAGCATTAAAATCACACAAGGAGTTAAGCGATACACTTGGTGTTAACACCCTAACTACCACAATACTACAAACAACAGTGAGTATCAACTACGGCTAGAACAGCCATGGTCACTTGTTGTACATGCTGCAAACTAGCACATGCAGAATTATAGCAAAACTTTTGACACACCATTGTAATACACGATTATAAAACTTTTTTGACGAATAGAATTTCGGTCCTTGCAATTAATTTCAGCATACTAACCCGCACAAAAATAATGAAATTAGTATAACTAGAGGATTTATAATTTACTTTATTTTATTTTCATTTCGCTATGAATAAAATATTATCAGGTAAAACGCAAATCAAACTGGTTATTATGGATTTATAGAATAGTCCTTGAACAAGATATATTAGATTAGGTTAATTAACAGTATAATTTATTTCAAAGGTGAGCAGAGTAAAATATGGGATGATATACTGTGAAAAAATTAAGGAAGTGTCTGATTTTCATTCCTAAAAAAAATACTGTCAGAAACCTTGATATGCAAATCGGTTTACAGTTTTAAAAAACAGTTGTTGCTAGTCTTAACACGTGTTTGTGCATATTTATTTGAAAGAAAATGAGGCTCCAAGAAAACTAAACTCTCAATTGAAACAATAAAAAGGATCGTAAAACTCCTTCAAGAAGGCAATCAATGGTCTAGTGTGAAGAAATATGTTGGTTGTTCCCAATTAGCTGTGTCTAAATGTTGGTGCACAAATAAAAGAAATGGTGGGCTTATAAAAACATAGCTGTTTATGAAATATACCAAAGCGTCAGATCAGAAAACTGAAAGCAATATTGGCTGAGACTGCTGGAGCTGGATAATACAACGATTGTATCTCTGCAGAGGGGTAAGACTCTCCCAACGAGTATCCTGCATATGACACAAAACAATCTAACAGTGAGGCTTTAGTAATACTGGAGTTTTGGGGAATGCAGAGTAACCCTTCATTGCCATCATCCCCAGGTCCCCTCAGACCCGGATAAGATCCTACCTATGACTCAAATAGAAATGTTTTACATTTAAACAGTACTTAAATGTAAAAACAGTTCTATTTCAAACAATTCAGTTTAGTATGAGTACTGTTTAAATTACTGAATTTACTGAATTGTTTGAAATAGAACTGTTTTTACATTTAACAGTGTGTATACAAATAACTGTGTACTTACGCTAAACTAAATTGTTTAAAATTAAGTGAAATCATCTAACTGTATGCAAAAAAATTGTTGGTTTGTTTAAAGATTTTTTTAACAAATTGTGTTTAGAAATCATGTTTTATATATGTATAACGTTACAATGCTTAACACTCAGCATTATAAGGTAAGGATCAAGGGTAAACTGGAGCAATCCAGAGGATAGAGTAGCACAATCTCCTACATCTCAGTGTTGTAGCTATTGAAAAGGGTGTCTTCGGGTCACCCTCGATTAAGGTTACCAACTTTATTTAATAAATGTATAAAAAGGATTTGGCATTAAATGACATATATAAGGGTTTATATGCCATAAAACCAATCCAAATCATATATCTAATATATATGTATAAAGAGGATTTGGCATTAAATAACCTACAGTGGTTGATATGGCATAAAAGCAAATCAAACCATCACAGCGATATGCATTGAAAGTAGAAAATGTATAACAAAACAAAGGAAAGCAAATGTATCGAAACAAGTCATTTTTGTGAGATAAATTTAAGAACCAGCTGAATGAAAGTTGCTATACTAGGAGAAAAGTCAAAGGAAAACCAGCGGCAACACAAATAGAAGAAATGTAATGAGCGACAGAGAAACAATGATGGCATATGAATATTTGGATCAATGTGATATTCAGTGATGAGTTGAGAATCTTTATTATCCAAGGTAATGAAACTTTTATCTGGTTTAAAAACATTAAAGTTGATTGGCAGAAGAAAACACATACATTTCCAAATCCATTCATGATAGAGGGTTGCTGGTCATTTAAAGGACATGTGAAGAGAGCAATCATTGTCTCAACTATAAATACATATGTTTACGTTAAAATCCAGGATAAATTTTGCATTCCATCGATAGAAAATTGGTTTTGTTGATATCTTTTTTTAGCGGTCGATAATGCATCATGTCTGAAAGGTAAAGATTAATAAGTTTCTTCAGGAAAGGTACAATAATCAGTCAAATCTCCTCCGAAATGTCAGAATCTAATTCACAATGAAAATTTATGGCTCTATTGACCAAAGAAGCTGTATTAAATACAAGTTGGAAAATTCGGAACAACATTTATAAAAAATATTGTTATGAATTAGTAAAACCCACGCCTGAAAAGATTAGGGCAGTCATAAACGTTCGAGGAGAGGAAAATGAGTTTCCTTATAATGTTTTCTTTTTCTCTTGGTGTGTGTGTGTGTGTGTGTGTGTGTGTGTGTATGTGTGTGTGTGTGTGTGTGTGTGTGTGTGTGTGTGTGTGTGTGTGTGTGTGAATTCAATAATTTTTCCTCAGTATTATGTTATTCTATAGTATTTTCTTGTGCATGGTTTGGAAAAAAACTCTCATTAATTTAAATGATTTAATTTTTTTAAGGAATAGTTGATGAGACTAGAATATTCAGCTATTAAAAAATGTTTCATGTCTAATCTTTAATTAGTTTACAAATGCCTAAGTAAAAAAGAAACCAAAGTGAGACTCCTCTAGATGTTAATACGATAATTTTTGTCAGGGCTAGTATATAGAATAGCCCACGTCGTTCTCAGCTATCGCTTTTACTCGCTTCAAAGCATTCATAATATGAAGAAAATTAATTTCTCTGATGCGTCTGATTCTAAAGGGCGTTCTAATTCAGTTGAATGTATGTGCTGAATTAAGCAATCATTAAGAGAAGGGACAATGGACATACGGCAGATCATGAATGGAACCCCAAGTTCCAGCGCCATGAATTGGAAGCATTTGGCAAATATTGAAGAGAACGAATATAGAATCTGGATCAGGATGAATTACTTCAATTATTGACACCAGTCTATCATCATCAGCATCATTTCTATCATCAACAACAGCTATTTTAATTGCAATTCTTGACAAAGTATTTTCTGGATTTATTCTGACTGGGATCGCGCTAGACTGTGCCAGAAAAAAAACTCTGTATATCACTAAGTTTTTTTTTTCCATTTCACTTGTTATTTCTTAAACACCATTCTATTTACCATCTGTCTCATCTGTTATCATCTCTTCTTTTCTGGTACCACTTTTTGCTTGTTTGTTTGTTAGTTTGTTATTTAATGGCATATCAACATTCTCGGATTATTTAATGCCAAATCTATCCTTTTAGGACAATATGGGTACTATTTAACCCATAGATGGGAGGATCAGGAGTTTTATACCTTTGCCAAGGGTGTTTGCTCCAAAGTGAACGCAATAGCGTGATTGGATTCGTACTTGCATACTACGATTCTACAGTCCAGCGCTTTAGACATTACACCCCCGTCACTTTTTCTGTTCGTTTCATAGTTTCCATAGTATTTTCGATTTCTTAAATGATAATGGCATCAAAATACCACTACGAAGCATTCAATTTCAAACCCATCTCACGTTATGACAAATAATGGTTACATTTTCAGCCAAAAATTTAGATATTACAACTTTATTTTCCTTTTAAGTCTCGATTGATCTGGTTTATTTGTTCAATGACATATCAACTCCATATGAGTTATTTAAAGTCCAACAATATTTTTAGTTTTACATTGCATTTCTTTAAATTACACTTTTTTAAATCATCTCTAAGCATTTTTTTTTCGCACAATTATATGAAATCAATTAACCTTTCATTATACAATTTTTATATCGTTGTATGGTTTCAAGTATTCTTATTTGATATCAATAATTTATATATGATTAAATAGGGTATGAAGTGTTCCGATCTAATTTTGATAATTCATACACAATTATATGGCTTGAAATCATCATCATCATCATGTCGTGCCGCTAGTACGGATATCCCTGACCCCTCTCGCCACTACTCCTTATCATTCATCGCCTCTGGCAAGTCTTCAGGGCTATATCCCGTATTCCTCACATAGCTGCTTTATGTATCTTCGAGCTGGTCGTCCTGCTTTTGCTTAGCCATATGCGGGTGTCCATAGGAGTACATCACTTAGGAGATCATTCTTGCTTTTCCAGCAGTGTCCTGCATGTCTGGTTCATCTAGCTTGTATAGTTTTCATGATGGGGGGCAGGTGGCCGTATAGTTGGTGCCTTGTGAGGTGTTGCTGCCAGGACTTGTTCAATATTGCTCGCAACATTCTTGTCTAATTGCCGTCTAGCTTCTTCTCCAGCCGTTTAGTTAGCGTCCAAGTAGTCCATCCATATAGCAGTATCGACACGACCGCTGCCTGGAAGAAACTGTGTTTCATTTTATTGGTCAGGTCTGATTTCCATATGATCGAAAGCCTATCGATAGCCGTCGATGCCTTCGTTAGCCGTGTGTCGATGTCCTTTTCGGTTGATGAGACGCTGCTTCCTAGGTAGGTGAATTTGTCTGCCAGTTTCAGAGAGGTTCCGTCTAGTGTGGAAATGTCACCTGTTTGATTATAGCACATATATTCAGTTTTGTGTGCATTGACATGGATGGCAATGCCTGCGGTGGCTCGTTCCAAACCATGCAGTAGTGTTTTGGCTTGGTTGGGTGTATTCGCCAGTACAATTCTAAGCATCCATATCAAACACCAACAATTTGCATATGATTATAGTATTTCAAGAGATCAATAGCCCATATTTGTGAACAATTACGAAAAATATTTTGGGCAAATTTCGTCCAAATTCTCTTTACAGCCAACAAAATCTATATTATTCGCTGAATATTTAAAATTAGATGATATCCAGCGGAAACTGTTACTGAATTAAACTATGCATATGATCTACCACTTCTTATAAATACACTTACTGAAGGTGACTCTTTACTGCATTGCCTAGAGCAGACAGAAGGAACTACTGATATCTACGTGAAATAGAGTTCATATATTCTAATAGCAAGTGTTCCATCTCCTTAAATAGCAAGCCTCTAAAATCAGAAGATCAGTTGATATACTTTAGTAGTAATGTCTCATCTACTGAAAGCAATGTCAACATACGCATGGGTAAAATATTAACTGCTATCGACAGGCTAATTACCATATGTAAATCTGATCATTCCCAACTGTGAGCATGACAGTACAATTGTGCGGTTGCACCAGTTGGATTTTAACGAAACGCCTAAAAAACAAGGAACAGGGAAACGACACTAAGTTACTATGTGTTTTTTTTTTTTGTAGATGTAGCACTATAACAGACGGTAACTGTCTTGCTACTTAACTCCAATCTCATAAACCACCCAAGTAAGACGAACAAGACAGGCTAGTCATTGCTGTAGAAATAAGAACGAATTCATAAGTGTGATTCTTCTTCGGACTTTTACTTATGGACAAACTAGTTTTATGCGACCAACAAAAACTGATATTCATCACCTCAGTGAAAAAATTGGCTGTCGTCTAGGAATTACCAAAACCGATAATCAATTGGGACAAATGATTGTTACGCTACAGGACCAAATATACGTGCTGTGTCACCGGTTATACCGAAAGTTGTCGTACACATAATTAAAAAACTGGCCCAGTCGGTTGGGGCTGTAGAATACTCTGACTGCATCTCTACAGAGGTAAGACTCCCCCAACGAGTGTCCTGCATATGAAACTAAACAATCTCAATGGTGAGACTTCAGTAATGTTGGAGCTTTGGGGAATGCAGAGTACACCTTTATTGCCATCGCTCCCAGGTCTACTCTGACACAGACTGGTTACACTTGATAGGGTCCTATCTATGGGTTAAATAGAATTAAAATGTGTACTTATATTAAACTGAATTGTTTGAAATAGGCTGCTTATACATATAAAAAGAATATTGCATTAAATTACATACAATGGTGAATATGCCATAAAACCAAACCAAAACAAACCATTATACAAAAACGACTGAATTGTTTCATGACACAAAAGTTCATTGGCTCTAACATTATTTCATAGCAGCTGCAAAATGACAGAGATAGATTTTTATCATTCAGTGTTTTCGGACTATCGTCTTCATCTTTATTGTTATATTCACTACGATGTGTCCTCCGGCCTTTTTAAGGTGTTTGTTGTCGAACTCGGTAGCCTACACGGAACTTCGATCCACTTCTTTTATTTAGTCCACAGAGGTCATTTGTCCTGATTCCGTGAAACATAACTGGGTACAAGTGTTAATTATTCCTGTGTTGTAGCTCGCCTGCAGTCAGGATTGAACATGCAACCTCCAATTGATTATCACTTAGAAGCTTAGGGAATCAACACCTATAACCGATACTCTCTGAGAGCGATAGAACAATGGATATGCATCCAACCCCTTAGAGAGAAACAAACTTTTACCCATGGGAGACTGAACAGCAACCACAGACTTCATTTCTTGTTCACCCCGACAGAGCCTCACTCCATATATTCTGCTTATTTTTCTCTTAAATAATCTGTCAGTAACATGTAATCATAAAATTTTCCATTGAGGCCTCATATTAATATAAGCTGACATCCACCTAAACTCCTATCGTTTACAATTTGCTTACAGTTTATTTCAAAACACACCTTTATTATGACAGGGGCTAACATGTGGACGCAACCAAGGTTTACCTGCTTTGTCCTTTCCAAATCGAACTTGCAATTATGAAATCAAACTCAAAGTTTTTATCTTGCGCGCAATTTACAACTGAAATATTATAATTTAACTGAATATTTTAACTAAAATAATTAATCAGAGTCCTTAATTATATTACATGTTGAGAAAGACTCCAGAGAATCCGCTCTTAGCACGTTCTGATGATTATGATGATGATTCATATTCATGTTTAGAATTTTAATCAAATTTACAAAAATATTAATTACCATATTTTCACGGCTGAGGCGCTCGTGTTGTAATGGTTATTGTTGCGGGAAACAGACACGGCCAAACAATTTCAACTGGTGGACGAGGCTGTTTTAATTTTATTTATACTCTTGGTGAAGTTATAGATCCACTAATTCTCCGCCCAGCTATTGGTAAATAGGCAGACTAACTACTTGAACCATAGTATGGCAACCAGTCTAAGAGAATGAGAAATCTGAACTCCGCTTAAAAACGAATCTAGTGTCATATACTGCCTGTGCCGAAAGGTTGGCTAAATACAGATATTCATGGTTGATAAACTATTGCAAGAGTATTGTATATGATCCTTGTTGAATGTTTCATGGCTGCCGGCTTCTTGAAGTTAGGTCAATCGAAGAATATTTCTGATATTATGTAACTCAGCATTACTTCCCACGTAGGCGTGTGGTATAGTAGAATGAACAATAGAACCTGTCAAAGTGTGGTTGAACCTTCTTGTAGGGTCAACAGTCATCTAGCACACTCTTGCGTGAGAGAGCTGACATCAAAGCAAGGTATGACTATTCACTGCAACTGATCCACTAATAAGTGTTCTGTGCGCCATCTTATCGGGAGAGAATATCGAGTGTTCCAGTTTTGATCTGTGCAACCACCTTATTACCTAAATTTCACTCAAACACAGGCTACCCCATAAGATAAGTATCCAGCGATTCAGATTTTAACCCCCCAATTTTTTTTTTTTTCATAAAAGACTGTTTTCAGATTTATACCTTAATTCTTGTTGACACTTGAATGAACCCTTTCAGAATAGGAATCGCCGGAAAAATTAATATTCTTCATATCATGAATGAGTTGTTTTAGCTTTCTTTCTTTGTTTAATGGCATATCAACCTTTCTGGGTTATTTAATTCCATAGACATCATTGTAGAAGGGAAACAGTGGTGTTATTTAAACAATAAGTGAATGTAAGAGCGCAAATGGAATGCGAACTCGCTTACTACAAAGCCATAATCCAGTACGTTAACCACTATGCTACAGGAAACCCCCATGAATATTATGGAATGAGTAGAAGTGATAGCTTTTTGAAAAGTAGTTAATTTTGTGAATTTTTCTAGGGAAATTACTTTAGACTAATAATGGAATATTCAAAGATATTTATTTACAATAAAGGTAGCCCTGGAGATTGGACTTAAAATACGTAGAAAGAATCCCCTGCAGATGTGCAAGATTCATCAGAAATATATGTCATTTTATGATGACACCAAACAGTATCTGATGGTGAAGCGCTAGTTCTGGTGATATGAGTAGTGTGGAGTACCATTTTATTACCTTTACTACACGGCTGGTTCTGATCTGTTGAGGTAGAATTGGTTTGTGTAGCATGTATAGGTAAGATAAATCTATTCAAAAAATTATTTGTATTCGATAGGGCCGTCTGTAAAAACAAAACTATTAAATACAAGGACACAAAAAAGTATATATAAACGTACAATAAACGGGATTCGCTAACATCTAGATATAAAATAACACAAGACGGCTTAGCATGTCGTTAAAATCAATCAATCAATTCGTTTTGATCAGAATGCTTCCCCTTAACACTGCCAAAGAATATTTTGCTGGTATAATATCTGTTATGCCAATCATTGAATAAAAAATTGATACGACACGGCAATATTTTCATAGTTATTTCTATTTAGTTTTCAAATTTAGGGTTCTTAGCAGCTTCCTATATCAACCCTTTGAATTCGTAACTTGATATTTCAGATTGAGCCCTGTTTTATTATATTATTAGTAAATCCCATATTTGGGCTCTAGATCTCTTCATATATTATTAATAAAAGGCTTTGTACAGTAATTGCACTAAAAAATTAAATTTTCGTCAACTACTAAAGGAAACTGTTATCTCCTTTATTGAATTTAAATAATTAAACAGAAAAAAGGTTATATACGTGGAAGTTCCCACGGTGTAGAGGATGACCGCAACATCGTAGTAAGGGAGTTCGAATCGCACTATCATTTTCACTCTTGGAAAAATACCATTGAGAAAGGTAAGAACTCTCTTATCTCCCCAACAATTAATTAATTAGTATTAGTACTATTTTTTATAAGGATGGCTTTGGCATTAAATAACCTATGAAGGTTGATATAACATAAAAAAAACAAAGTTAAATGTTATAGATACAATATTCCTCCACATGTTATATTACATTGTGGCGCAAAAGTCACTCACCATTTAAGAAATTAAACATATTGTAACGAGTTTCCACTCGTATTTTTAATTTTTCTAGACATGGACGGAGTCCTATGTTACGTATACAGGGGCTACGGACGAAACGGGAGGGTTTCAAGGTTAAAGAGGTCGACGTGATATGAAAGAACACGTGGGGTATTCTGAACTGGACAAACAATATAACGCGGAGTTGGGTTTTTTTTTTTTTTTCCTTTTCTTTATATATGTATCATTCATACATTTTTTTTTCATTTAAAAGAAAGCACAACTGTGACAACAGACAAACAAAGAACAAAACGAATGCAACAAAAAAATATACAGAAATGTGGAGGACAATTCACTCCCAATAGTGTCTGACTAGGTCCTTCCAATAAGACGAAGTATTTTTTTTCCTTCTTTCACCGAAGAACAAGAGTCTCTCCTCTTCGTCTTTATGGATGTACGAATTTTAACCAAATAGGTTTTCCGCCGAAACTAGCAGCTGATGAACAGCCTCAAAAATGTTTCTTTGGAACAGTCTTGATACGGACCTTTATTTAGGTTACGTATATTATTCTTGATAAAAATTTTGACTAACCTTTTTTTTTTATCTTTCCTCTCTTTTGTTAATTTTTTTCTTTTTCTTTCTTATATTCGTTAATTTCCTATTAACGAGTTGCAAGGCACCAGTTTTTTGTTTTCCTTTTCTTTTACGTTGAGCCTCAGGTTCTTACCCAACGGAGCTAAATGCTTCTATATGCCATTTTGGGACTAGGATTTCCACTTTCACCGGACCCCGTGAAAAGGCAACCTTTCTCTTCCTTGGCGAAGCTCGAAACTAACTTTTTGGGTTTCGTTTCTTTTTGGCGGTAAAGCGCCCTCCCTGTCTCTCCTCGGCTGCTTCTCCCCCTGTTGCTAGGGCTCGAAGAATCGCCAATCGCCTACCCCCACTTCCGGTCCACATAGTAGTTCTTGCACTATAATCCTACCGTGACCGGTGGCCGTAACACATATTTTGATTAAAAATTGGTAAAGCATTTTATTTATATCTATTTTGACTCTTACTTTTAACTAATAACCTAATCGGCTGGAGCTGTATAACACGCAGAACACATTCCTATAGAAATGTAAGATACCCAATGGATGTCCAAGATAGTACACTGAACCATCTGATGAAGCTCTAGGACTGGACATTTGGAAGGTGTGGAATACTCCTTCACACCTATTACTGCCCAGTCTAACCTGAACCAGCGTGGTAGTACTATCTATGTGTCAAAAAGAAATATTTAATTATTTAGTATACTTGAAACCAACTAACAAATGACTGATATCAAATTATATTGTTAGTATTACATAGAAATACTTGAAATCATTTAACTGTTTGCAAACGAATGAATAATACTGAATTGAATTATTAGAGTAAAATGATTATGCTTGAAATGATTTATATGTGTGCAAACAAATTACTCAAATATTACCTACCAAGTATTCGTTTACAAATCATGCGCAATATATATATATATATATATATATATATATATAGTGTATCACAAAAGTGAGTATACCCTCACATTTCTGCAGATATTTAAGTATATATCTTCATGGGACAAAACTGACAAAATGACACTTTGACACAATAAAAAGTAGTCTGTGTGCAGCTTATATAATAGAGTTAATTTATTTACTCCTCAAAATAACTCAAAATATAACCATTAAAAGCTAAACTCCTGCCAACAAAAATGTGTACATCCCTTAGGGAAAGTTGTCAATATTAACATACACCACGTCAACTCTCAATATTTTGTGTGGCCACCATCATTATCCAGAACTACCTTTACTCTCCTGGGCATGGAGTTTACCAGAGCTTCACAGGTAGCCACTGGAATGCTCTTCCACTCCTCCATGACGACGTAGCGGAGCTGGCAGATATTTGAGACTTTGCACACCTCCACCTTCCGCTTGGGGATCACCCAAAGATGTTCTATTGGGTTCAAGTCAGATATGCTTGGCTAGCTTTACCCTCAGCCTCTTCAGTAAAGCAATGGTCGTCTTGGAGTTGTGTTTGGAGTCATTGTCATGCTGGAACACTGCCTTGCGACCCAATTTCTGGAGGGAGGGGATCATGCTCTGCTGCAGTATTTCACAGTACATGTTGGAGATCATGTTTCCGTCAATGAAATATAACTCTCCAACACCAGCAGCACTCATGCAGCCTTAGACCATAACATTCCCACTACCATGTTTGACTGTAGACATGACGCACTTATATTTGTACTCCTTACCTGGTCGCCGCTACACATGCTTGAAGCCATCAGAACCAAAGAAATTAATCTTTATTGCATCAGACCATAAGACATGGATCTATTAATACGTGTGCTTTGTTTAACATGTCTTCTGCAAACTGTTTGGAGGATTTCTTGTGTATCATCTTCAAAAGAAGCTTCCGCCTGGGGTGACAGCCATGCACACCTCTTCAATCTCTGCAGCAATGCTGACAAGACTCCTACGCCGATCTTTCAAAGAAAGCATTTGGATGTGACGCTCAGCAACTGCGCTCAGCTTCTATGGACGACCTACTCGAGGCCTGTTCTGAGTGGACCCCGCTCTTTTAAAACGCTGGATAATCTTAGCCACTGTGCTGCAGCTCAGTTTCAGGGTGTTGGCAATCTTCTTGTAGCCTTGGCCATCTTCATACAGCTCAACAATATGTCTTTTAATATCCTCAGAGAGTTCTTTGCCATGTGATGCCATGTTGGAACTTTCAGTGACTAGTACGAGAGAGTGTGAGAGCTGCACTACAAATTTAAACACACCTGCTCCCTATGCACATGGGCCTAGTAACACTAATGAGTCACGTGACATTTTGGAGGAAAAATGACAAAAAGTACTGAATTTGGACATTTAGGGGTGTAGTTTCTTAGGGGTGTACTCACTTTTATAGGCAGGGGTTTGGCTTTTAATGGTTATATTTTGAGTTATTTTGAGGGGAAAATAAATTGACTCTGTTATATAAGTTGCACACAGACAATTTTCATTGTATCAAAGTGTATTTTGTCAGTGTTGTCCCATGAAGAGATATACTTAAATATCTGCAGAAATGTGAGGGATGTACTGACTTTAGTGATACAATATATATATATATATATATATATATATATATATATATATATATATATATATATATAACACGATGTGGTTTTAAATAACTCACAAGGGTTGATATGCCATAAAACAGAACCAACCAACCAACTTTCAACTAACTGTGTAATGTAATATTCCCAAATTTTCCTCCGGCCTAGGTTAAAGTTATTTTGAATGATGATTCTTGTGCCACACTATGGATAACATATTGATGAACTAGTAAGAAAACTTGAGAGTTAAAAATCAGTATTTTATCATATGATTTTTTATATTCATATCATATTACATCAGTTTAAAAAGACATGAATTGCAATAAGAAAAAACTAACTTGAGTAATTGAACATGTGTCCTCAGTAATTTCCACTTAAACATTGGTCAATAACCTTTAAAAGGGATACAGTTACACTTGTGCTCGTGGAACGTGATAGTTTATCGTTCTAGAAACCAGCGGCAACTACTCATATTCAAATTAAAGGGTATTTGGTATCTAGTTTCCGTGACTAAAATATCTTGAAGAAATCCAACAATCCACTTACTAATAGACTGCTTGGATGTTGTTGGCTCAGTCGTCTAGGGCTACAGAATAACCCGACTGCAACCCTGAAGAGGAATTATACTCCTCCAACGAATGTCTTAGATATGACACTAAAAGATCTGAGCCTCGCGAAATACGAAGTACCCCTTTATTGCCATCATTCCCAGGTTCACTCTGGTCCGGAGGGATAGCTCCTGATATGTGTTAAATAAAACTGAACTGTGTACTCATGCAAAACTGAATTATCTAAAATAGAACAGTTTGGACTTTTAAACTGTGTACTTATGCTAAACTGAATAGTTTGAAATAGAACAGTTTTGATATTTAACTGTGTGTAAACAAAAAAAAATATCCATACTAAACTGATTTTTTAAAAAATAGAACTGTTTTTAACATTTAAACTGTGTACTTATAATAAACTGAATTCTTTGAAATAGAATGGTTTTCTCATTTAACTGTCTGTGTAAACAAAAACTATTCTTATACTAAACTGAATTGTTTTAAATAGGACAGCATGCATAAAAATGGATTCGGTAATAAATAACCCACAATGGTTGATGTGTCATAAAATGAAACGAAACCAAACTAGTATGCTTTGCACTGATTCAGTTTACATAACTCTATAGTTCCCTAGGAAATTTAAGATATCTACTACCAATGCAGCTACGATGGCTACCTCAAGTGGCTTGAGATTAGTTTTAAACTCACTATTATATATCAATCTCCTGAGACCTTTTGGGGTTGTGGCTACCAAGCTAGATGGTGACATTATAATAACCGCCATTTCTTTCACTTTCAGACTAAAATCCTTAGGAAAGATATGAACTCAAGATATCCCATAGTTATTGCTTAAATAGTACCACCACTATTCTTCTGCACGTCTGACTTTAACGTTATATAGTCCACGAAGGGCGAGAGACATAAAACCAAAACCAATACCCAAAAGTTGTGTGCAAAACATCTATTCTTAAAAAAGAATTACCTCAACAAATGTAAATAAGAATGTGCAGTAAACGCATTTTTTACCTTTTGGCAAAAGATAGCCCTTGACAAACTGATATGCCGTTAAAGAAATCATGATGAACCAGGACCTCTGATTTAAAAATAAATGATTTCATATATTTTATGTTACATCAACTGTTATATTTTGATATTTTGACAAGTTTCTATGATTTTATCGTTAAAAGGTTGACGATACAAATTCTCTATCATTTAGACTTACTTCATCGTACAGTTTTTATTGTTTTTAAAACGTTTTTTTCCTTAATTCTTAAGATCAGCTTCAGATAATACGATACGTGATTTCGGAGATCGGATTAAAGATGCGTTATAAACAAATAACAGAGAAAAAAGTAGATATTTTGTTTCTTCAAATTCTATTATATCTTTAAATTACAGAAACCCAAACAAATCCAGTCAGTTATCACTAGCTAAATTAAAACTATTGAGATATACCAACCATTGAACAAACAGTTTAATTACATTCTTCCTATAAGTTTTTATTGACTTAACTAGAAATGAAAAACCTCCTCAGAGATCGCATTAAAACTTCTGAATACTATATACAAAATCATGGAAAGAGAAAAAGGCTTTTGGCTTTGGTTCTTGTAATGAACATAAGTAATTCAAGTCTTTTGTTAGCTTACGGTTATCTGATTCCAGTAGCAGCATAACTATAGATTTTTTCCTAACGTTATAGAAAGTAGCTTTCCTAAAACTTAAGGTTACAAACGATGTATATAATTTCTGGGAGGAAATTATTCTTTTAGTCGTTGGCAACAGACCAATTTCATCAATTTGCTCTACTTGTAGTGAGAGTGACCTTTAATGAAGCCGAATTCGATTTAGAATATTTAGACTCGTGAACGCAAAAATAAGTTCCTCTTTGGGTAAATAACATTGGAACACACACTATATGGTCATCGCAGATTTTCAGGAAATCTTTAACTGTACAATTAAGCGAGTACAGAAATAAAATCTTTTCCACCCAAACTGAACCACTTATATACGATGGACAGCAAATTTCTTTAGTTAGATCTTTTTTTCCCTTTCTTTCTTTCTGGTTTGTCTGCTTAAGTCACTCGTCGGTAATCAAATACAGTCCCCTCTTTGGTCGTTTGTTTTATTGATTATTCATTGTAAACGCGAAAATGAGCTAGATGGAAAAAAATCAGGTTAATTTGAAATATATTTTATAATAGAGCTCCACGAGTTCGTTGAAAAAATAGGATTCGTATTTGGATAAGGGCTCAACAAAATTCACCACGCACGACTGACATCCTGAGAAAAACAACGTTTCGAAGATTAAATCATTAACAGATAAAATATACATTTCCAATTAATATATATATATATATATATATATATATATATATATATATATATATATATATATCGACACGCGGCTAATGAAGACATGGACAGCTATCGATAAGCTATCGGACATATGGAAATAAGACCAGACCGATAAAATGAAAAGCGCTTTCTTCCAAGCAGTGGTCGTGTCGATACTGCCGTATGGATGCACCACTTGGACGCTAACTAAACGGCTGGAGAAAAAGCTAGACGGCAACTACACAAGAATGTTGCGAGCAATATTAATCAAGTCCTGGCGGCAACACCCCACAAAGAACCAACTATACGGCCACCAGCCTCCCATCACGAAAACTATCCAAGTTAGACGAGCCAGGCACGCAGGACACTGCTGGAGGAACAGGGACGAGCTCATAAGTGATGTACTCCTATGGACCCACACATATGGACGAGCTAAAGTAGGACGACCAGCTGGAACATTCAAACAGCAGCTATGTGAGGATACAGGATGTAGCCCTGAAGACCTGCCAGGGGCGATGAACGATAGGGAAAAGTGGCGAGAGAGGGTCAGGGATATCCGTGATAGCGGCACGACATGACGATGATGATGATATATATATATATATATATATATATATTGGACTAATGAGTAGAATGTTCGCCAATGGTCCGGGAAATATGGGTTCAATCCCAGGTCGGGTCATACCAAAGACTCAAAAACTGTTACTTGATTCTGTCTTGCTTGGCACTCAGCCCTACAAGGTGAGGATCAAGGGTAAAGTGGAGCAATCCTGGGAATGGAGTAGCGCCCTCCCCTACACCTCGGTGTAGTAGCTATAGAAAAGGGAGCCTTCGGGTCACCCTCGACTAAGGTCGCCAACTTTACTGACTATATATATATATTTATCATCATCATAAAGTCGCGCTAAATTCATTGAATATCTTGACTTTCTCTGGCTATCCTTACCAATCATCCACCGTTCCTGGGAGGTCTTCTAAGCTGCATCTTGTGTCCACACAGAGCAGTTGGAAGTAAATATTTGCTAGTTGGCCTGCCATGTGCAGGAGTCCATAAAGTAAACATCACTTATGAGTTTCTTGATTCTAGAGCAGTTTCCAACATATTTTATTCGTCTTACTTGAATGGTTTGTGAGCTTAAAGGCGTCTAGCTGTACAGCTACTGTTTTGTAGGGTGCTGCATCCAGGATTTTTTTCAAGACAGCACGCAGCATTCTTATGTAGTTTTCATCTCGCTTTTTCTCTACGCATTTCGTGAGCGTCCGTGTAGAGCATCCATATTGTAGTACAGGCATAACTACAGCTTGAAAATAATCCCGTTTTATTTTACCAGATAGATTGAATTTCCATATGATAGATCACCCATCAACAGTATTCTGTGCCTTCAATATGCGTATGTTGACATTAACTTCAGTTGATGTGATATTACTACGGAGGTGTGTGAATTGTTCAATCAATTTTAGAGGCTTGCCACTTTCCCGTTTAAAACACATGTGGTCTGTTTTAGGCTCGATTTTCGTTTAGTTTTGTGGATATAAAATATATATGAAAAAATTTACTTGTTTTCAATTGTATGAAAGTAGTAGAGTCAAAATCTCAGTTTATCTCCGAGTGAAGTTCCGCATTATGTTATTATCTGTGTTTTAGATGCCTTATTTGACTGATAGTTAAGTAAGGGAGTTGATAACTTAGTAAATAATGCCCTCACAACGATGTAGTTATCTCCCTTCAATTAAAAAAATGAATACGCAAAAGTTTTGTGCGATGCATTTTGAATCAACAAATATCAATGAAAATGTTTTTTCTTTGTCATTCCAAAAAATTGTGACAATGCAAATAAATGGACCCACTCTGTCAACAAGGTAATGTTGTTCGTATGTTAAAATGTGTTTAACCTTTTCAAAACTTTGGCGAAGCAAAAAACAAGACTTGGAATGCACAGAAAATGCTATAATCGATTCACAGACAACACAATGTAAAACATTTTCTAATAAATGAATATACAGTCTATCTACCTGTCTATCTTTGCCTCTCATGCAATCGTGTGTTGTGTCAGTATATTTCTATAACTATGAGTAGAGATACCGTGTGAGTGCGCATGTATGTGTGTGTGTGTGTGTGTGTGTGTGTGCGTACGTCTCCCCATGGATGCATTTATGTATGTTTTTTTATCAACCCCCGTTAATTAATTAGTTTAACAAACGTGATCATAGTTCAGCGGCTAACTCTTGATCACTTATCACTTATTAAAGAGGTCACAATAGAAAAAGACCAAACTCAAATGATCAGGAATAAGAAGCGCAGTATGAATGACGCGGCCATACCATGATATCAGGGGGCAAAAACATCTAGTCTTTCCCTACCACCAATTTCAATTAACAGTATTCAGAAAGTTTTTTTTTTAAATCATTTTGTGAAACCAAAAAGTACTTAACAGATTTGAACATGCCTATAATAAATATTCACAGTGAAAGTGAAATCCAAAAAATTCCTCCAATTCCTGGCTGGACAGGATTTAATATTCTTTTATTACAGGACCAAATACCAGCAAGAAGCAATATTGGCTATTTGCCAGCGGTCAATGGTAACCCGATTAAGCTAATCATTGTGAATGCAGTATTTTTGCAAATTCTCGATCTTGCTGATGAACTTGAAACTGGATGTATAGTACTTACATTTGATACTGGATTTAATTCGCTACAAAATCCATTTACCTATATTGAAACGGAACTTATAAACATTGCATCAGGCCATATAGCACATCTGAAATAGAAGTTGATATGAAAAAGACTACAATTCTTACAGTCACTTTGTTTAACAACGACTGATGAGGAAACAAGCTGAGTTTAGGGCTCCATTAAAAACTATGAAGATGAAAACTTTTAGTTATCTTCAGGAAAAGCATACACATCAAAATAATATAAAGGAAACAAATTGCTTGAAAGCAGATAAAGATCTTTTCACAAAGCTTCTTATAGTAGCTACAACCCGAAAAGATGACCTTGGATAAATTTTTACTCATGGCGTTTCACAGTTCCAATCCAACTTGAGCAGCAGTGTGGGTTTACTGCAGTGCACCGACAAAGTTTTTATGCTTCATTACCTTCAAGAGAAGTTTCCAGACATAAAAATTATCAAAATTCCTTCAAATACAGCGCTGATCATTGATGACATGACAATAATTCAGCAGCTAGCAGGTAATATTCTAGCAATGTTTGATGATCTGAGTATTTATATTTTTTTTATATATAATCAAGCTTGTTTCCTTTTACATTTCATCAAGAGATGACTTTATAATGTGATCAGTAGAATCGTCTGAACATTCCAGATTCTGAAAGAAGACGGTGCTCGATTTCCCCTGACTACTTGTTTGGTGTTCTTAAGGAGAATCAGAAAACACCTATTCAGTTTCGGAAATACCTTATGTCTAGCAAAAAAAACAAAGAATCTCTTTTTGTATTAATAGTGATACATTGGAAGAAATTGGTACCAGAATAATTCCATGGATAAACTGGGTTTGATTCATTGAGCTGAGGATGTTTCATGTTGTCTCTTCAAAATGACACAAATGAAAGGATCAGAGAAATGTTGCGAGAATTTACTACTAATCATGATGAAGCAGATACACATATCTTGCTTAATGAAAAGCCTGTGTCAACTGCTTTCACTTCCATTGTCATCAAGACCTCAGATACAGATATTTTTCTTCGTTGCCTTGATCAACAGCATGAATTAAGTGCTGACTTGTATGTGGCGACAAGTAATAGAAGAGCGTCTTGTTTGATCTCTTTTCGATCAATTGCAAAGAAACGAAGACCTGCTGTTTCAAGTTCTCTGCTTTCTCTGCATTTATTTACTGGCAGTAATAGCGTTAATTATTTTACGGGAAAGGGGAAAATAAAACCTTTTGAGTTGAAACAGAGGAATCTGCGTACACTTTCATACTCTAAGGCTTCAACTGGCATCTGATAAGATTTTTACTTGCAGCTTGAAAAATGTGTGTGCTATATATTTGGACAAAGAAATCTTTCTTCTGTAAATGCTGCTTATGTCAACATCTTTCATATAATGCGCAAATTTGATAGTACATTACCACCTTGCCAAAATAGTAAATGGTTGCACGTAATATGAGCAAATTACCAGGCTGCTATTTGGCGACAATGTCTTCAAATCAATATTAATGCTCTCTCTCCAACAAATCCTTCCTGGAAATATGAAGATCAGAGAAAAGTTGTCCCATGGAACAACCTTCCGACAACTCCATCAACATTGAGCAACCTTGAAATTTCAGTTGTAAGGAGAAGTTGTGACCTCAGACGTTATTAATATATTCGTCAGATCCTGCCGTGTAATGATCGTTGTCAATATGTGGTTTGTTCTGATTTGCTTAAAGAAAATAAAGATAATGAAATGCTGTAGTATATTCATATAGGAGATTTTGATTCTTCTAGGGATGGTTAATACTTGTAAAAATGAGCTAGTAGGATCAGAGATAAATAAATCACATTGCATTTCCTTTTCAAAATGCTGCGTTCCAAGCTAACAATTCTCTCAACATAATAACTGAAAGAAAACTCAACCTATTTGCATTATTATTTTATATATAGTCAAAGTTACTCTAATCATCCATATTTTTATATCAGTCAATGTATGTGTCTGACAAAATTATATCAATAATTAAATGGCAGAACTAAAGGAAGGAAAGGAGTATAATTAATTTTTTTTTTTATATATAATTCTGAAGGGCACAAGGTTTGTAAACAAACGTAGATGCTTTTCATCTTCTTTATCAAATTAATATAAATTGCAGTGTTTTTATCGGGGTATATGCAATTTGAGAATCTGATACGGCTATGAAAAGTAACGTTTTCATTGTTTGTGGCTTTACACAGCTCATTTTATTTGATGAAAATCCCTGATTAAGAAAATTAACACGATACAAGGACATGATTATTTCAACCTTTTGTTAATCCACTTAAATATGTTAAATAGCTCGTTTAACCTTTCTTTTGCACAAAGTAAACTATAAAAATCGACTTTTTTGTGAATTTCACGCACTGAATTATCTCCCTTTTTAAGCAGTGTGCAAACTTAAAGCGGAGATAACTTAAGATTTGAAATCAGTGCAAAAATTAGTTTTAGAAACAGTTGAAATTTTCTATGAATAAAATGTCCACGGAACTAAAATAAAAATAAAAAAACTCTGGTCTTTTTTAAATCTCTGGCTCATAGCCAATTCTATTTGCATTAAATTAAAGGCTAATGCTTTTCGCTGCTTGACCAACGTTATTTTGCCTGGATTGGTGTATTTGCGAGAAGCGCTAAGTCGTCTGCGCTGACGGCAAATGTAATATTTTCTGCAGGATATCATCTGCTTATTGCCTTTTTTTCTTGTAAAACCATTAACCTTGAAAGAACGTAGACAAAGCAGAGTATAAAACTATAGTACTAATGAATCAACTTGTAAGAATCCAGTGACTGTTATAGAACTCGTTACCTCCATCAAAGGAGCGAAAAAGAAAGAATATATATAAGTAAGTAAAGTTAGCAACCTTAGTCGAGGGTGAGCCGAAGGCTCCCTTTTTCAATAGCTTCTACCCCAAGGTGTATCAGAGGGCGCTACTACTTCCCTGTATTGCTCTAGTTTACCCTTTATACTTACCTTATAATGCTGAATGTTAAGCAAGGTTGCATCAAGTACCATTTGTGTGTCTTTCGTATGACTCGACCTAAGATTGAACCCCGGCCTCCCGGACCATTGGCAAACAGTCTACTCATATATTTCTGGTGGTTTTAAAAGTTAATGCAGGTGTACTCAGGATTAAAGGAAATAATTCTTTGGTCCAGAAACAAAGCTGTTCACTGTAAGAATGGCAAGTCAAATGCAGCGTTTTTGTATAATATTTTCTAATATTTACAACCTTCCAGCTAGGAAGTATTAATTCAAAGATATAATATTCCATTTAAATTACTAGATAGAATGTCAGTACTCTGAACCAGAAAGGAAATGTCCTTGAAGGTCATGCACGAACTCAGTATATAAAACCTATTCCAGCCAATATCATCATATTGCAGCCTCCTTGTTGCTGTTTTTTTTTAGCCACAAGTGCGCCTGAATTGGATAAAATCTATCTTTTGACCCAAAAACCATCTCCATCAAATACCATTTGTGATTCTTCCGTGAACATCACAAGAGAAAAGTCAATTTTTATAGATTTATGGAACCAATTTTGATGCTTTAAAATATTTACCGTAATAAGAGAGCGTTGCCTATGATTTTTTGGCAGATCAAAATTAACAACGTACTCTTTACCTTGTGTGCTTGACACCGTCCTTTTCAAAGTTCTGAGTTCTGTTCAAAAGTAGTTGTCTCTCTTTAACTCACTTTAATTTACGTTAATCCCGCAGAATCAAGTTCTTATAGCCTTTACCTTAGCTTTGAATTCTAAACTTAGCTATATTTTCAAAGATGATCTCAGCTAAGCTCTTTTGATATATCAAGTGAACTCAATAACTTTGTTATTTTCTATTTTTAAAAGTGTTAGGTACTTCCCTTTACCTGTGTTTCAACATATACTATGAACAAATAGAACAATAGCTTTTATTAGATTTCAGACGTGTTAAGCAAATAATAGTTAAATCTGCATATTAACTTTAGTCAGTCCTTTTTCGTTGATTCCAATTATCTCAAAAGCTAACCACCAAAAAATGAGGAGAAATAGACGAGTTTGAATTTGACAAATATTGGTTCAGAACATTTTGTGCTATTGCAGTTAATTTAATTTGTATAACCTCAGATAGGCTGTAAATCCAATTTCATTTTCAATCTGATAATGCTCCACTTCTAACGAAATAGAGGGTGTCCTCATGGTGTAATTATTAGAGCGCTGGACTATTAAATCGTAGTAAGTGAGTTCGAATTCCAGTCGTGATATTACGTTCACTTTCGGACAAATACCATTTGGAAAGATATAAAACTCCTTCTCCTTCTCCTTCTAGCTATGGGTTAAATAGTACAACGACTCTTCTTGTAGACGGATGACTTTGGCATTAAATAACATACGAAGGGTGAAATACCATTAAACAAAGAAATCAATCAAACGAATATTCCAAACTGTTTATATATATATATATATATATATATATATATATATATATATATATATATATATATATATATATATATATACTGTTTCCCAAAAGAAACACTCGACACGTTTATGAAAAAGAATCACAACCTCAGATCAGATGAAACAGAGCTCCTAGCTGTGAGAATACACTGATAAACTGACAAAATAATTCATTACAAATCTACATAAAGTGTAAACTCATTCGAAATAACTTCACGATAGACCTGTATCCCTTAATAGGTAACCACGATTAATATTTTCTGTCGGTCTGAAACAAAAAAAAATCTAACTTCACTTTTGACCTCATGAAGGACACTACAAAAATCCATGAAGAACAAACACCTCCGAACCAAATCGAAATCTAAAGTTCTGCTTGACATGATAAAAAACAAAGGAACACTGATAAAAACAGTGAAATAATGATAGAAATAAGTTGGCGCAAAATAGGAAAAAAACCAAAGAACTTTATCAAGTCAAAACGGCAAAACACAGAAGATTATGGTGGAAACCCATCCAAAAACAAAACAACAAAACGCCAAACAATACAAAACAAAAAACAAAACCTCTCAATCAACCATAGATAACCACACCTAAAAAGTACGATAACTGAAATAAGTGTACCAAGGGAGAAACCAGCCCTTAGCAAACCACACACACATATGCAGACATCCTCAAACTTAGAAAAAAATAAAAGATCTGGGCCCGCCATAAAATCAATCCAAATAGTATTACCAACACTGAAACAGTTCAAAAAAGAAAGACACTACTATGACAACCAAATTTAGGTATACCCACTCAAACACAAATGAATATATACACCTACTTAAAAAAGTTGGGGGCCGCCAAACCGCTGAACTTAGCAGGATGAATATTATGACCCCGTCGTAATGATGGTTGTTTGTATAAATTATTTTATTGTCTGATTTGGTTGGGCCCTGAGTTAGCCGTTTAGCTGTTAACTTTGCTAAAATCTTTGACCGGAAATGTAAGTCAACTTGAAAAGTTCAAGCGAGTGCACCAGCAACTAACACAGGAAGACCAAATGTAAACAAACTGGATTCATTTCTTGTCACAGGTTTTATTGGAGGAATGAAAATTCGGTGGAATTGGAGACACGTGTGAGAAGACGCAATAACTTAGTGAGATGACATCACACTGATAACCTGAATTTAGCTTTATAAAAATTAGCAAATTTTGAATAGTAGTCAGTTGTCAGTTAGAAGTCAGAAGATGGCGTGCGCTGAGTTTGGTAGGGGCGGGGGTGTATCTTTGTGTGTCTATTCATAGACCCTTACAGATTTTATCCCTCTCGTGCTACTCTATGCAGTCTGGACATCGAACAGTATATCGGAATAATAAAGCGACAATTTTCTATAAAAATATTGGACATATTACTGTTACACCAATACGTTCCAATAAATAATTGTATGTTGTTGACAGAGAGTTCTTCTTGTCTTTGTGTTGTCAACATCCAGGCAACAACGAATCAACGAATCACCCCGATTAAACCTGACCACCAGTTTTTACTCCGTAGATGTCCCCATACATAAACGGAAAACGAAACAACTAAAACCATCCTCACATCTTGACTGGACACCAAAAAACTAAGACCGAAAGTGAAGATTAATCGCATTTCCCCCGTAACATCATTCAACTACATTCTCCCACTATTACCCCAGATAAGCAAGTAAGAACATTGAGAGAAAAACTTAACTTTAAAAAGTATATTTCAAGTACGAGGCATACTAACTTATCATCGAGCAAATAACCTCAAAGAAATTAAAGGTAGCTACAACATTCCCAACAATAAAATAATCCATAGAAAACCCTCAATAAAATCTAGTAAATTTTGCCAACCATACCATAGAAAGAACAACCTGTAAGCACCCCAAATCAACCAACTCATTCACTACTTTCAGAATGAAAAAGACAAAAAATATACCACGTTTCAAATTGCTGAAGCAAAAACGTAATTTATTTATTGGAATGCACACGCAGCCGAATACAGTATGTTGGAAAATCTGATTGGCAATGTTGCTTTGAATCAAATAACAACAGACAGAGGATCAAATCTAAGAATCAGAACCATGTAATATTAATAAAAGAGCACATCTGAAAAAAAAACGGTCACGACTTTATTAAAGATAAAAGATAAAATCATAGAAAGGACTGAAAAAGATATAAACATAAAACCAAAATTGAAAAAAAAAAGAAAAAAGTCAAATAAATAAAAATTCTAAAAACGTGCGTGCTATTTGGATATAATATAAAACTTATTCATTCAAACCGGAAAGAATAAAAACCTTACAACCATATACACCTATGCAAACAAATAAACTCACGAACAAATCGATATTGATTTGAAGAGCCAACCCTTGAAAATAGCACAGTGAAAAAAATCCACATAAACAAACCAGCCGATAAAGTCACGGCTAATTTGAAACATACACCTCTTTAAATCTATTAAAACAGGTGCTTTTAAAAGGGAGAGGCCGATATATATTTTGAGTTCGAACGGATTTACTTTGATCGAATAAGATTCTTCAGACTAATGGATTTGCTACACCTATAGTACATATATATATATAAATATATATAAATATATATATATATTATATATAAATATTTGTCTGAGATGAGCAATAAGAATATAAAAAATAGGAATCATATATTACAGTAATCTGTTTACTTTTTGGTTTCAAGAATTGAAAATTAATTTTTATCTTAATTGATAAACCAGAAACATATTCAACGAAAAAACACACCAACAATATCCAAGATGCCTCACGGGAAATGAAGATTTACAAATTAGAATTGCGGACCATAACTTGTGGGTTTGGTTTTTGGTGAGTATCTCATACATTAGGCTTTATGCCAAACTAAATTAAATCAGTCAATGAAGAAGCTGTAACATATTAGGCATTAAATTAAGTATTTTTAGTATTCAAATTGTAACGTCTGTATCATGGTTGTTCCGCGCTGTAACCACGTTACGGCCGGAGAAAGCAAGCGAATAAAACGCCCCTAAGAAAAATGCCTCTCTATGAGGATGAATCCTACAATCTAATTTTGTGTTATATATATATATATATATACCCAGAAACATTTCAGTCATGTGGTATATTACATCAGTCTATAAAATAATGATTTTTGAATAAGTTATGGTAACATTTTTGGATATGGAGGGCATTAAAAAATACCCCCGGCCAGCTTCAAACCATATCAAAATAGATATTTTGGAGCCTTTTCCAATTGAAAACACGTTAAAAAAAAGTTTGCTGTCGGCCTATAGCACTATTTCAAAGGAAAAGATTTGATGGTTTTCGTCTACGTGCCATACAATTAGGGAATCCAAATGATTATTTTAGTTAATTATTTTATTTAGAGATAAATTGTGTGCATGTTAAAAAAACTTTAGTTTGACTTTAAAAGTACAAGTTCCTGTTGGAAAGGTGGGGCTTGAGTGTGGTCACATGTCAGCCTTATCCGGATAAAGGTTTGTTTGGAAATTGGCGGTGGGTGAGATATTAGAATAAACACGTAGATACACTGTCAGCTGATTTTAGAATGATGTAAACAGATAATTTTAGAGTTTTCCGTGTTATTATCAGATTGATTTAGAGAATGAAGTTGTAGTTTTTTTTAGTAGCGGATTTAGTCGGTTTGTTGGGCTGTTGGACGAAAAGCATTCTCTTGATAAGAAGATTTGGCGAGGAGAAAAAGAAATGAAGTCTAAGTGAATTGACGTAATTCTTTTTATTCTGCCTCTCTCGTTTCAGACGACTACATTTTCGTATATAAAAACAAACGGAGTCGTTTTGTATGACAACTTTCATATTTAGTGCCTTCATGTTATATTAGGTAGTGGAAGTGGCTAACTGAGTTCAAATCCTTTACGAAGTAGTTTCCATTTTATATAGCGCTTATGCCCATGGAAAATGTTAGAATCCAATTATTCTTCCTCCATCTGCCGGTAAATAGTAGAGCAGCTTGGGCTCTTAAACTTTGGTTGGGGAGCAGATCGAGGCGAACACAAACTCTGGCAAAACTCATGATGAGCTCCTTCAAGTCATACAATCAATTCTACATGAGTAGCGCTGTCACGACCAAACCAACTGACAGGATGAGTAAAGAAGAACTTTTCTCTCACCCTTCAGTTCTATTTTGGTAAATACAGCGTCAGGTTGGTTGGTTGGTTTGGTTTGGTTTTTTTATAGCATATAAAGCTTTCTAGGTTATTTACCGCCAAATCCATTTTTATGTAAATAATTAGTTCTATTACAAACAATTCAGTTTAGCATACGCACGCATTTTAAATGTAAGTACAGTTTAATTGTGAAAAATATTTCTATTTCAAGTTATTCACTTTCGTCAAGCAGTACTAATTCAGCTATTTCAGTTTAGTATACGAACAGATTTTGTTTGCACATAGTTAAATGTCAAAACAGTTCTATATTAAACAATTCAGTTGAATGTAAATAAAGTTTTATTGTCAAAAAAGTTCCATTTCAAGTAATTCAGTTTAGCATAAGCACGCAATTTAAATGTAACTACGGTTTAATTGTAAATTACATTTCTATTTCAAGCTATTCAGTTTAGACAAACAATTCAGTTTAGCATAAGTATGCCGTTAGTTCTATTTAGCCCATAGATAGGACCCTTATCAGGAACTACCACTCCGGGCCAGAGTAGACCTGGGAGTGATGGCAATAAAGGGGTAATCTGCATTCCCCAAACTCCAGCATTACTGGAACCTCACCATCAGAATGTTTAGTGTCATATACAGGACACTTGTTGGGGGGTCTTACCCCTCTGCAGAGGTGCAGTCGGTGTATTCTACAGCAAATGGGAAAATACAGAGTCGGTTGCAATATATTTTTTCCACACACCTCATTAAGTTGATATTTTCTGTAATGCTGAAAAGTGTCATTTACACATCTTTTTTGTTCGAATAATTAAAAATATTCATTGGTTCTATTATACGGCAATTGTTAAAGTGTCGCTGTTTAAGTCTAAGATCTCTTTTGAATACAGAAAGAAAGGTTCTCTTTTTTCTGGCTATGTGGAACAAAATAGCAGTAAACTGGCGTTTTTTAAATCTACTTTGCAACACATCGTACTTATACATTTTTCTTCTGTTATGCTACAGCAAGTTCCAGTTTTTTACCTCGAGATGTCCTCAGAGCAAATCTTTACCTCAAGATATCCTCAGAGCATTTTAAAACTTCTCGGTCCATCAAGAGGTTTAAAAAGAAGACAAATAATATTTTAACCAGAAACCTAAAAAATATTAGGCAAAAGCAAATAAATTATCTGCTTGATGGTATCCTATAACTGAAAACGAAAAAATTTATTGTTTTTACTAAATTGTATGTATGTGTGTGTGTGTGTGTGTGTTTAATCAAATGTTAAAGACACATTTGTTTATATAATCGTATTAAGATTCTTTCATATTTCCTGATAAGTGTTTTGGTTTCAGGTTAGAATTGGTGGATGAATTTACCAAAGTAGTCCCAAGTGCTTTTGTACCTTTCATGGGCCATCATCAGGGGTTGCGTGCATAAAGAGTGTTTTAAAAAGATTTTTGAAAGACTTTTATAACATTACAAAATTACGTAAACGCAGCGTTGGATAATGCTGGTGAATTTTAAAGAATGCTATCAACTGAAATAGAATATTATCAAGAAATATGGAATTGTTGGAGTAAATTAATTTCATATGCATTTTTAATGGTGCACGTATATCTTTTGAAATATATATATATATGTGTGTGTGTGTGTGTGTGTGTGTGTGTTTCTTTTTTTGATGGCATATCCACCTTCATAGGTTATTTGATAGCAGAGACATACTAGAAGAAAAGTAATCATACTTTTTAAACCATGCCTGTCTCGATAAGGAGGTTCATACCTTTCTCAAAGGTGTTTGTGCTAAGTTGAACCTACAAGGGTGACGGGGAATCGAACTCACTTACCACTACGCTACTACCCTCTGTATGTATGTATGTATGTATGTAACTGTGTATTCAAATATATATGTGTATCTTTGAGTGCATGTATGCGTGTCGGAGTTGTTAATGAACTGCTTGTGGCTATGTATGAAGTTTGTTTAACGAAATTCGCTTAAGTTGAAGTCTTTACCAGCGTTAAAATCAATCAGGCTTTGTTGACAAACAAATGCAATATATTTGTATTAAATGTTCTGGGTTTTTTTAAATTTCGCTGCAGACTTACTGATTTTCATTCCGAGGTAAATGTGGATGGATATCGATAGACAGATTGAAAATCTAGCGATATTTTTAGTAACGAATAGTTATCAGTAAAGTCTAAATCTAAGTCTTCTCAGGTGTTTAGGACTCTTCTTTACTGTTGCGTGGCGGGAAATTCTCAAATCTTCCTCAGATATCATCTTCCACAGTCTTTTTTTTTTCAGATTTATAGGCACTTATCCCAAGGCTCCATCTATGTTTGGTATCACTGTTAACTTCATATTCCATAAAGTTTCAAGCTCTCAGGCAAAGTCCCACTATATATTAATTTGTCTTTCCCTTTACTTATTGAAACGGAAAGTCCAGTAGCGTATGAGTTCTTTTCTTTTTATCAATTAAAAATCAACTGGTCTTCTTAGCTGGACTGACTTATGATTTTTATCTCAAAATCCAAGAAAAGTTTGAGTAACTCATCTTTCCAAGATAGATTCAGAGTTCTCTATAGAATATTAATTTCGTGATTGTTTCTTATGTTGCTGTGGTTATCGTTATAGGGAATGAACGCGGTGACCCGATTTCAAATCCTGGACTCGAGTTTAAGATCCTAACCGGAGTTAAAGACTCAATGAAGGTATTTGCATTTCACATACGTATGGATCTAACTATTCACCCTCCAGTTAGGGGTAAATAATAACGAAGATTGTGATCTTAATATAGCAGACAGTCAAAGGAAAAACTGAATTCGAGCTTTTTAAACTCCACTTGAAAAGGATGACTTTATATCACATTCTGTTCGTGCAGAGGTGTTGGGAATGCATAATTTATTTTTTCTCAATAATTAAATGTTGGTCGTTTGATGAGTATAAGCTTTACAATGAGTGGGTCTGCGGAATTGATACCAAATGATAGCCGATAGGAACAAAGACAGACAGACAGACAGACAGACATGGGAATCATTGCTGTATGCACGCCATGATGATGATGATGATGAATATTGAATCTATAATTCACCACTTGGTGGTGTTTATTATAGAATATTAAATCTTGACATTGTCGCTTCATGATAATGATTATGATGTCATTTAAAATCTTAACTTCACTAGTTGATGATGATGATGAGGATGATAATGACGATGATGATGAAGTATTAAATGAGCTATGAATGGTCTTGTACTCTTTCTGTGACAGTTTGCTGCATCAACTTATGATGCATTTCCTTTACTTGCTATTCAGCAGTGTCTTATCTATTTAAGCTTTAAATTGATTGGTTCTTTTTATTAGCTGCTATTGGTAAGGGCTATGTTTCGCTATTTAAATATCTTCAACTTAGCCATATTCAGACAATTTCATCTATATCCTTCCAAGTTTGCGAGGAGGGTTTTCAGAGATGTCCTTATAAGTTATTTTATTCTAGCTTTTTATGGATTCTTAGAGACCCTAAGACGCTGCATCCACTCAATCCTCGATTCTATCGAGTTCCCTTTCTAATCCATTTCTTGAAAAATATAGTCTATCCACCATATATTCTCTTTGGTCTAGAATCGTATGTAGCGTCATCAATTTTCTCGTTCTGTGGTTCATGTTTCTTATCCTTTCTCTTAGAACGAACAAATCAGGAAAACATAAGAAAATTGAGGAAAAAGAAATAACAAGAATGTATAGAAATCTTATCAAATGTATAAACACCTAGCCAGTCCCTCTTATGACTAACTCTGAACCATTCTTAAAATAGACTAGCAAGGAGCGCTAACACATAAATTAGAGAACAAGAATAATTGATGAGGATACATAAGTGAGAGATAACATATTCTCTATGTTTCAAGGAAAAGAGGAGAAAGACTCAATAACATTGAGTACTGAATGATACCACAATTTGAGGACCCTAGGAATATGCTATATAAGTAAAAGCAATATAAGGATAAAATGTAAAACAACAAAATTTAAAAAAAAACAGAAATTGTAAGAAAAACAACTGTATGGATACTTCAAGTAGCAAACTAAGGAAAGTGCACACCTAAGAAGTTTAACAATAAAGATAATCATCATCATCATGTCGTGCTGCTAGCATGGATATCCCTGACCCTCTCTCGCCACTTCTCTCTATCGTTCATCGCCTCCGGCAGGTCTTCAGGGCTACATCCCGTATCCTCACATAGCTGCTGTATGTATGTTCGCGCTGGCCGTCCTGCTTTTGCTCGGCCATATGTGGAGGTCCATACGAGTACATCACTTATGAGCTCGTCCCTGCTTCTCCAACAGTATCCTGCATGTCTGTTTCTTCGAACTTGGATAGTTTTCGTGATGGGAAGCAGGTGGCCGTATAGATGGTGCCTTGTTGGGTGTTGCGAGGCTGACATACATCTGAAATCGTTCAAGGCAAAACAGAAAAAAATACCAAATAAGACAACGCTAGGCCATGATGGCATACATCGATTCTGGTTTTAAAAATGTTTGTCTCTCTACGACAGAGTGGCTCTTGAACTAGGTTGATGCTTAGAAGAAACAAATATATACCCGAATGGATGACTAAGGGGAAGACCAACATAATCCAAAAAGTCCCCCAAAAAGGAACTGGCCCGGCAACTAGAGACGTGTTAGGTGTCTACCTATGATGTGGAAAAGACTAACAACATAGATTCGGGAAGATATATATTACTCTCTAGAAAGCTGCAGTTTGTTTCCTGAAGAACAAAAATGATGCCACAAGGGAATTAGAGGAACCGATGATCTACTGTACATTGATCAGCACATGATCAAGAAGAGCAAAACAAGGTGGGAAAATGTAATCATGGGGCGTATTGACCACAAAGTCATAAAGTTCATCATAGAAACCATGAAAAACTGAACAGTGGAATTGATCCTTGGAGAAAAATTTATCTGAAGCGAAAATCCAGCGAGGCATCTTCCAGGGAATTTCACTTTCACCATTATTATTTGCAATAATGATGATGCCTCTCAGTTACATACTTAGAAAATATCGAGGTGCTACAAATTTACTAAATCACAAGAAAAGATTAAACACCTCATATACGTAGACGCCAAGCTGTTTGCAAAAGACGAAGAAAATTGGAGACCCTAATAAAAAAAAGGATATACAGTTAGGATATAGGAATTGAATATGGCACAGACAAATGTTCCATGTCAATAATGAAAAGTGCAAAAAAACAAATAGCTGGAGGAATAGAACTGCAAAATAAAGAAACTAACAAATTGCTCAGAGGAAAGGAAAATAACAAGTTATCATCAAGTCGTGCTGACAACATGAAATTCACTGCTTCTGTCTTCCATCATACCCGATCACCCATTGTTCCCGCTTGTTCTTCCAAAGTACACTCGGAAGCGGACTGCATCACACTATCAGAAATGAAAAAATAACAAACTTCCCCAGTTGCCTGTAAAATACACCGACTGCGCATTTGCAGAGGAGTAAGATTCCCCAAGTGAGTGTCCTGGATATGATACTAAACAATCTGATGGTCAGATTCCTGTAATGCTGGAGGTTTTAGGAATGAGGAGTACCCCTTCATCACCATCGCTCCCAAGACCTCTTTGGCCAGGAGTAGTAGCCTCTGATAACGTCCTACCTATGTGTGAAATAGAAGTAAACTGCGTACTCATGCTAAATTGGATTGTTTGGAATAGAACTGTTTTATAATAAACTGAATTGATCAGAATAGAAATGTTTTTGACTTTGGAACTGTACTTACGCTAAACTGAATAGTTCGAATTAGTACTGTTTGACTAACCTGAATAGCTTGAATAGAAATATTTTTGACGATTAAACAGTGTACTTATGCTAAAATGAATTGTTTGAAATAGAACTGTTTATCTGTAATAAAATAGATTTGGCATTAAATAACCAACAAAAGTTGATATGCTATAAAACCAAAACAAACCAAACCAAACTCAGACGAACGAGAAAAGTTCACGAAACCAAGCTTTGCAGCAGGAATCTCATAAAAGGGATTAACACCTTGGCTCTACCCTTACAAGATGTTCGAGAGCATTCATAAAATGGACAAGAGAAGAATTTTAACAAATTGACCAGAGAAGAAAGACTAATGACGATGCTTAAGGCCTTGCATCTCAGAGATGACATAAACCGACTCTATGTGCCAAGAAAAAGGAGAAAAAGAACTCAACAGCATTAATGATTGCATCGCTTCTTCAATACGTCAGCTCAAACACTACATAAAAAGAGCAAAGAAAGGCGAATTTATACGACCTGAAGAAGCACTTACAACATAAAGTTCAACAGAACAACAATACCAATGAAACACAATTGGGAAGAGAAACACCAGTATGGATATTTCCTGTAACAAACTGATGAAATCTCACACGAGAAGACCTGGACATGGCTAAGAAAGGCAAACTTCAAGAGAGAAATTGAATATCTTATAATAGCAGCACAAAACAACTCCATATGACCCAAAGATGTTAAAGCAAATAAGGATAAGACGCAACAGAATAGCAAGTGTAGTTTGTGTAGTGATAGAGACTAAACAATTAATCATATAATTTGTGAATACAGACAGCCAGCGCAAAAAGAGTACAAGATTAGTCAAAAATTGATAGGGAAGGTGATCTACTGGCTATTGTGCCAGAAATGGATATTTGATCCTTCTACCAAAGTCAATGTGCACAAACCAGAAGCCGTCTCTGAAAATGAAAAGCAGAAAATACTCTGGGGTTTTCAGCTACAAAAAAGTCATAAAATCCCGATCAGAAGACCAGATCTAAGGACAACAAAAATTAGAAACAGCTAAATAAAGGACTTTGCCATTCTGGTGGAAAACAGAGAGAAAATCTAAGAAAGGGAAGAAAAGCACGTGTTTAAACTTTACCAGATAACTAAAAAAAAAAGCTATGGAACATAAATGTGACAGTGATACCAATCGCAATTGGTGCGCTTGCAAACTTCTTCATAGGTTTGATAACATGGCTGGAAGAGTTAAAAATCGGAGAACCAACCGAGACTATCCAAACTAAAGCATTGCTAAGATTAGTCAGAATACTTAAATGACTTCTGAATACTTGAGGAGATTTGCTGTCACTCAGATTTCGGGAAATGATGTTGTAAAAACATGTAAGGAGTAATATAATAATGAATCATCCATTTGTCTCCCGAGACAATTGATCTATGTCCAAATCTGGTCACAAGCCTAAGCAAATTTTTGCAATGAGTTTTCAAAACAAAAAGTCTCTCTTCTTCATATTTTTTTCGGAATTGTCAAAGCTCTCAGATAAACGATTCGCCAATTGTGATCCACTGCAGTATGAATATATAAAATAGCATGTACGTTTCATAACACAGGGTCCTTCCCATCTTAGCCAGGCCGAGCTCTTTTCAGAAATATTTCCAACATCCTATTAACGGTATGATACTGTCTCATCTCGAAATATATAAAATATATAAACTATTAAATCTAAAGCCATAGATCTCTTTCAAAGCATTGACTTCGGAAGCCCCTCAAGAATAGAATGCACGTGCTTTTCCTTAAGCTATTTCAGAGTTAATTTCCAACGTAATCATTTATAAATACAGTTTATTTGCCTCAGTGAATATATGAAATAGAATTAGTAAATAATGTGGCATTCTATTACAATCCATTGAATTTACTGATATTAAACACAAAGCAAAGTCATACTTCGTACCAATTTCGGTACAAGTCTTTAGAAAACGCGAATCATCAATGTTGCAAGTAATACTTTATCTCTAAAAACGCTTGAAATGTTCTTCTGCTTATCTTAACTTGTATTATTGAAAATTATAGAATTGTGGAGATTGTATGCAGTGAAAAAGAAGAATTCAAAAAGTTTTCCTCTCGCAGTTTAATACAGTTAGTGGATATTTTCTCAGATATATTTAACTGTTCCCAAAAAGTTCCGTAAAAAGGAGAGTTTTGCTGATCTTAAATAAACTTTGCCCAGGCTAGTGCTCATATCCGGACGCAAATCTACGGTATCGAGAAACAAAATGATCTATTAATAAGGAAAAAAACAAAGACCAGAAAGCTGAAAAAGCTGTGGAAAATGAAGGTGACGGTGATATCAATTTTAGTTGAAAACCAGGAAACGATTTCCAAAAAGTTGGGGGAAAGACAGAAATCAACAATGAATGTAATGTTTACGTTTCCTCAAAATAGTCGTCTTACAACTTAATTAAAGGATATCCTGAAACTCCTTTCTACACATACTCAACTCTTAATTTTAAGATTTCAGTTTAGGAGACAAGAAAAGATCACATGGAGCTTGGTCTGGTGTGTATGTAGGGTGATGCACTTGCACAATCCTGTGTTTTGGTGAAAATATCTTTTATAAAAGATATTAAGACAACCATTCTTTATAAGCATTTTAGTGGAATTCGTTAAATGCACTTATAACATGATTTATAGACCCATTTTCCTTATATTTTCATCATCATACTTCATATTAAGTTTTAATATTTTAACGGATCGCAATCAGTTATATAAACAATAGCGACATCAATTGCATATAAACAACAATTTCATAGTAGAAGTGAATTTTTCAAAAAGGAGACAAGTCACGTTAAACTGTAACGTCAGGAATAAATTTGTTTTCAAAATCGGTCTCTTTCTGGACCCACTCCGCTCACACACACACACACACACACACAGACACACACACACACACACATATATATATATATATATATATATATATATATATATATATATGTATAGTGGGACAGAGACCGAGACAGAGAGACAGAGAGAGACAGAGACAGTGACAGACAGACAGACCGACTGTTTCGTTTCATCACAACTCTTCAGCGTGGCTAGACTAGCTAGATGATTCAAGTGAGGATAGAAACTTTACGTCAGTAGGATATCTTACCCCAGATGCATCGTCATTCTTCGCGTAAGGGAAGGATTATTTTTACGTATACCATTTTACATATAAGTTATCGGCTATCTTGAGTGCTCAATTCTAGGGAATATATGGTTCGGCAGAATGGTCCATGTGGTTCAGAACGTAAATAAAAAGGTAAACATAGATCTAATTTAAAATTTGATTTTTCAACTAGAAAGACCAATATTTGCAATTTTTTTATCAATACTTTATTTTAAAGATTACCATGCGTTTACCAGCTATACGCTATTCACTTTTCACTACTAATGTGGATATTACTATACAGGTGTCTTAAATGTTTCTTAATTCTTTTTGTGTGAATGAAAGTAAGATAAGAAAGGATAAAATCCAGAAACTCAATGAATAAATTAATTCAAAAACCTATTCTTCAATTACGTTTTTATGAGGTAAAAAAATTAACGAGAATCTTATTACAGTTTCCAATGATAAAACACTGTTAAAAAGTTTTTTAAAAAGATTCACAGCTTCCTTTCTGTTAGTTTTTACAACAGTCGGAATACATACAAATAAATTAAAAAAAACACATATACCAACAGAGAAATTAGCAATATCTCAACAAATACACCCTGCCCAATTTGACTGAGGCTGTGGAATATACCGACTGCCTCGCTGCAGAGGGGTAAGACCCCTCTCTAACGAGTATCCTGGATATGACACAAAACGATCTGATGGTTAGGTTCCAGTAATACTGGAGCTTTGGTGAATGCAGAGTATCCCTTCATTGCTATCGCTACCATTCCACTTTGGTCCCGAGTGGTTGCACCTTATAGGGCCCTATCTATGGGTTAAATAGAACTAGACTGCGTACTTATGTTAAACTGAATTGTTCGAAATTGAACTGTTTTTACGTTTAACTGTGATTAAACAAAAGCTATATCACTAAACTGATTTGTTTGAATTAGAACTGTTTGACTACACTGAATAGCTTGAAATACAAATGTGAGTACTTATGCTAAACTGAATTCTTTGAAATAGAAATTTTCATTTGTATAAAAATAAATAACCATCAAAATTTGATATGCTATAAAACACAAACAAGCAAATAACAAATACACAGCCTAACTAAAGAAATAGCGATTAAAAGTATAGCAGTTTTTATTAGTTTGAGATTCTGCTTTGACACTTGAACGTTAAATTCTCACATTTTCTTTCTTTTACCGATTTACCAAGATAGTAATATCCTTGAAGATTGATCAAAACATAGTTGATACAAAAGAATTGATTTGTATTACAAATCCTAGATTCCAGAAAACTGTGGATAGTTCATTTATATTTGATTGAAATGCTTGAGACTAAGTGTGCATTAAATGACTATTATAAAATAGAAATCATGACTTGAAACCATATAATAGTTTATAAATCATTTGGATAAAGAATTGGTGTATGATGCTATAATTGACGACAAAAAATTATAATTGAAACGTAATAATTGCTAGCAAAAAATCTGACTTTGGCAACGTTTAATATGAGGGAAATCCAACTCACCACACCAATTAAATGCTAATTTTGACAAAAACTTAGATACTAAATCTTTAATTTAATGATTTTAAATCTAAACGTATTGTTTGTTTGTTTGTTTGTTTGTTTGTTTATGGCATACCGACCTTTTTATGTTATTTAATGCCAATTCCATTTTTATTTAAATTAACAGTTCTATTTCAAACAGTACAGTTTAATTGTCAAAAATATTTTTATTTCAAGCTATTCAGTTAAATCTAAACTAAGGGACAATAAAAGAAATATGACAGCATAGATGTACAATATATCACAAGAGTAGTTTCAGAGATGAGTAAAACAGCGCTCGAGACATCTTCCCGTAAACTACTCTACTAAACAAAGGGTTATTCAGTAACCTCTTGGATACCTTTCATAGGTCAATAGTTAACTAGATTATCAGAGTAATGCTTGGACGTGTGCCAAATTTCTAGTCGAATGTTGTGAAATAACAAAAAGATCATCTTATAATTCATTAATTGTCGGTCCATATCTTCAGCTAAAGTTTCACCATTTAGGGCTAGATTTTAAACCAGCCCTTATGAATTCACAGTTTTATTATGATAAAATTTCGAGCGGAATATGTTTGCTTATTTGCTTAATGTAACATCAACTTTCTTGGGTTATTTTAATGACAAATCCTTTCTTCGAGAAGAATAGTAGCGTTACTATTTAACCCATAGCTAGTAGGAAAAGGGATTCATACCTTACCCCAGTGAACTTGTCCGAAAGTGAACGTAACAGCGCGACCGGAGTTCGAACTCGCTTATTACGATTCCGCAGTCCAGCGCTTTAACATTTACACCACAAGGATACCCACTTTAGTGGAATAGTCACCCAGATTGAGTGGGTAAGAGGTATATTTGGGAATAGCAGCAAATACGATTTTAGAATATCTATGAAGGTTCTGAGGAATATCTTTTTCCAGAGCGATTCGTCAGACAACGTGGTGAGATCCCGTAGCCAGATAACTCACTAGATGAAACCCCTTCTGTCTACTTTCTTTGAGAATCATGAAGGTTTACTTCTTTAATCGTAAGCAGCAGACAACTGATAACCTGAAAGATTTCATTTGTCATTAAATCTCTGCAAAAGCAAAAGCAAGGAATTTAAGGTGAGGCTTCGAAAGCGCATATAATAGTTAAAAGTGGTGACCGTAATAAAACCAAATGTCAAAGAGTGTTCTTTCCAATGGTAAAATTACATTTTGAATAGCACGTATGCAGTTTTTCTTATTTACATTTCAAATCTGAGAGATTATTCCTACGGATCTTTTATTATAACTTAGATGTTATCCGCACGTTAAAATTGCATGCTATTAAATTGCTTAAAGTGTCTTGTGCGAAATTGTGCGTTTTACAAAACTTCATGAAAGTCAGATTAAGCGCAGCATGGAGGCCAATTTTTATTAATTCTTGAAAATATTCAATGCCGGCCCGAAGATTTATAATTATTTGTTTTAGCACAAACAGAAATAAAGCAACTTTTCTAATTATTTGGACGCGCCCCAAGTGACTTTGATGTTGATATTTTTCCTTTGATTGCTGTCGCCATAGAAGCCTGAAAGAAACTTTTAACAAAGCATCTCTCTGTGCATAATAAAGATCTTTCTTCAATTTGATTTTTTTACAATGATTTCTTTTAAAAGAATACGATTAAATATTTTTGGGGTTTAGGAATTTTTTTCTATTTTGTCATTATAATAATTATTATTGATTATTTTTTGCGCATCCGTACCTTTTTTATACCCAACTTTTTTTTTTTTATATAGCTACCCTTGTTTCGCTGAGCATAAAATTTAACATCATTTTCCATCAATCTGTGTATCACTTTACGCGTTTGGCTCTCCACTCCATTTAAGAATCGTTCATTTAATCGAAATAATTCAAAGAACTGTATTGATTGATACTGTGTACTATATGGCTGACAAAGTACTATTTTCTTTAAAATCTTCCATTTTTTTAATGGCCTCTACCCATTATCAGACAATTAATTGTTTCATCACTTCGTTTTTACACTATATCAATTTGTCTTGGGTTTATTATAGGCCAAGACCTAATTGGATCACGTTTATCATCAATTCATATTTACATTTTTTAGTAGTTGTTTCATTTACGGTATATCTATATTTTTTTAAATCACAAATCGTACTTTTATCTCAGAAAAACCGTTTCATGCAAAGAAAAATACGTAAAAGACTAAAATACATTCAAATTGGTGTAATGCTAAAGCTCTGGACTGCTGATTCGTAGTAAGCGAATCCGAACTCCAGTCGCGTTATTACGTTCACTTTCCGACAAATCATCATCCTCATCATCATCATGTCGTGCCGCTAGCACGGATATCCCTGACCCTCTCTTGCCACTTCTCCCTATCATTCATCGCTTTTTGCAGGTCTTTAGGGCTACATCCCGTATCCTCACACAGCTGCTGTATATATGTTCGAGCTGGTCGTCCTGCTTTTGCTTGGCCATATGCTGGGGTCCATAAGAGTACATCACTGATGAGCTCGTCCTTACTTCTCCAGCAGTGTCCTGTATGTTTGGTTCGTTTAGCTTGGATAGTTTTCGTGATGGGAGAACTCTTTATCTTCCCATCTATGGGTTAAATAGTATACTGTCCTTCTAAAAGAATGGATTTGGCATCAAATAACCCTAGAAAGTAGATATGCCAGTAAATAACAAACAAACAAACAAAAATAAATCCAAGGGAAATGTATAAACAGACATCAGCAGCAGTCAGTTGATTTTGACAAAGTTAGTAACCGTTTCATTATCCTCCTAATCTCCAATCTTTTTGTGAGAGAGTTAAAAGTGATAGATTTTCATTTCCTAAACAAGCTAAAATAGACACAAGACTGTTTTTATCACTGATGGGGCAGGCATAAATCTAACTCATGGCTTAACAATTTATATATAAATTCTATGTAAACATATTTCATCTATTTAATTTGACCAAAGCAAAAACAATGCTCTGGTGAAAAATCAAACATGAGTTCTGATCTATTAGGTGGGTATTGAATACTCTGTATCCTTTGCAGATCCAAGGTATAACAGTATACTTCGTAAGACACTAGTTCTAGTACTTCAGGGAAATGTGAATTAATTCTATGTTTACCTTAACTCGTAGGTCCATTCAAATCTGGAGTGCTGATGTTCCATCTATGGTTTCAATAAATCTGTGGACAATTCATTTGTATTAGATAGGAATTCTTGATAACACGAAACTGCTGTATTCGTATTAGGTCGAAATGTTTGATACCAGTGAACTGTGGACAGTTCATTCGTATTAAAAAGAAATTGATACTATATGAGTGTGAACAGTTTATCTGAATTAAATAGGAATACTTAATTTAGAACTGTGGACGGATCAGCTATATTATATAGGAAGGGTTGATACGATAGTATAGTGGACAGGTGATTTGAATTAGATTAGGATGCTTGATATTATAGAACTGTGGACAGTTCCTTTGTATTAGATAATTGATGACAAATAATTATTATTGAAACTTTATAGTTCCTTGTAACAAATCTGACTTTGGCAACGTTTAATATGAGGTAAACCCAACAAACCACATCAATCAAATGCTAAGTTTAACTAAAATGTATGGATACTAAACCTTAAGATTTTAAAATCTAAACTGAGGGACAATAAAGAAATAAGACGGTGCAGATTGATAATATTTCAAAAGAGTAGCTCCAGAAAAAAGCAATGTATATTCTAGGGGGATAGAAATGTTTAATCATAAAAATAAGTATTTTGAAAAAAATCAATGAATCATTTCTGTCTAGATAGATGCACCTTCAAGTTCGATAAAACGCTTTTATATATCGAGATCGAGGAAGAGTCCATTATTGAGAGTTATTTACCAAGCATATCTTAAACGTTGTATAAAGACAGATTTACGGGACTTCCAATGTGAATCGGCATACCTATGGTCTTCTAACTTATCTTTCTAACCATCAAACTATGAAACGTACTCTGTATTCAAAGTTAGCTTAGTTGTAGCGCAAAGCCAGAAATGACACCCACTGAGAAGCAAACTCACGAAAAATGATTAGATAACCATTACACCACAAAAGGAATCTGAGTTCATTATATATATATATATATATATATATATATATATATATGTGTGTGTGTGTGTGTGTGTGTGTGTGTGTGTGTGTGTGTGTGTGTGATTAACAATTTTTGAAATAAAACGAAATGATTGAGTAATGAAAATTACATTCATTGAAAGTTAAAAAGAAAAACGTTTAAGGATTCTGCAAAAATTTAGTCTCAAAGGTGAACGAAAAATGTTCAGAGGAGCCCTAGAGTATGTATTCCAAATGTCCGCCGTTCAGCTGAAAACACTGTTAAATGCGATGGGCAAAGTAATTGATAACGCAGGCACATTCCTCCTGAGTGATTGCTTTAATTTTCTCATTGGTTTCTGCTTGCAGTGCTGCTATAGTGTGAATATTGACCTGATAGATATTGTCCTTGTGCAACCCCCAGAGGAAAGATTCTCGTGGGGATTCAGGTTCGACGTCCGAGGAGACCATACCACTTCAGCTTGGCTGCTGATGATACGTTCTCCAGACTTTCCATGGAACCATGCTATGGTATCATCAGCAGTGTTAAGAGGGACACTATCTTGCCAGAAGCATTTATTCTCTTTATCAAGGTATTCACGTACGTTGAGCTATCCTCAGATCTTCTCCAGCACCGGAATGTAGATACTATTTGTCACTGTCACAACGTTATCATTTTCAAAGGAAAATGGTTCAATGATGCCATGCTTCGAGATGGTGACGCAAGCCATGATCTTTTTGAACGAAGAGGGCATTCAACTACTGAGTGAGAGTTCTAAAAACACCCACCTCTTTTAAGTTAACATGACTATTCAATAGAAATACGGCTTTATCAGAAATCCATACATCAATCAAGAATTTCTCGTCATCGTCGATGTTTTGCAATAAAACACCGGCATATGGCTAACGAAGAGGGCATTCAACGACTGAGTGAGAGTTCTAAAAACACCCACCTCTTTTAAGTTATTATGACCATTCAATAGAAATACGGCTTTATCAGAAATCCATACATCATTCAAGAATTTCTCGTCATCATCGATGTTTTGCAAAAACCACTGGCATATGGCTACTCTTTTTTCCATATCGGGCAGAGTCAGTTGATACTTGATCTGGATACGGTAGAGATAAAGTTTCAATTTTTTATCAGAATACGCTAAACCAAATATACAGAGATTATAAGATATTGGCTCCTCCGTCGCAAAGATCAAGACAAACTCTGGCCGACTGTTTCTTGAACCCTAGATACATTCTTTTAGGTTCGGATTATTATCGGAAGCACAGATCGTGAGAAATCCGTTGCCCTACGATTTTCGCAAGTGTCATGAGCCTCAAAGTTCTTGACCAACCTAAAATCTGACTGCTGTTTGGAAATGTGTTGAAATTAAAATTTCCTTCTTTATCTTGGTTGAGCAATTTTGGAAGATTTTGTTTTTTAATATGTCATCACGTAAAAGACACCTTCCCCGTTCAATTGCGCAATATTTGGTTTTATACATCAAAACGTTGTATATTTTCAGCAATAAACTTAAAAGATAAAGAGTATTAAGTCAAAAAATAAGACCAGAGAGGCCCATGCCTTGTTTCAACAGTTTTGAAACATCCTGCATAAATCAACTCGCTCTTCGAGGTAGCAGATGTGGGAGTGAAGATAAAAAGAGGAGAGTCCCAATCAAAATTGACAGACAAATGATTTCGAATCAAATCCGGACATAAACCCACAAACTTGTTAGAGAGAGAAAAACAAAACAAGTAACTGTAGAGATATTCTTTATGTTCCGATTCGGACTTGTCTTGTACTCAAACAACGACATATTGGAAGAATTGGAAGAAGCAAGGGTCCCTTTCTCGAGATGCATACGGATTTCATCTTTAACAAATAACTACGTAACTTGATGATCTTTGTCCTTAATTTCAACAAGTTCTAAAGTTAAAACATTTGTCTGTTGCGACCAACCCGAAGTTTCTACTGTGTATCATATAGCCTAAGGCAAAAAAAATATACATAATTCCAGTAATCATCTTCTTGCAATGGAACACAGGACACTTCAAAACAAAGAAAATATATATCTTACTCTTTGTGTGTTTGTGCACGTGTGACTGATTATTCTATATCGATTATCCGTGGTCTATTATCACAAAAGTTACAGACAATGAATCTTCACTATTTTTTTTAGTAAGTCATAAAGTCTGACAGCTTTGATCCTGTTTTCTTCCAAGTATCGATCTATGTGATGGCGGGGTACGTGTTCGTTTTTCTCGAAGCTTGGGTCATGTTTATCATCCGAAACGGTAAAGCGTGACTGGAATTTAGCGTCTGGAACACTTAGTAGTTCGAATAAATTATCGAAGGACAGCCTTGTGGGATTAGATGCGGGGTTTACAATGCACAAGCTATGCAAATGCGTACAGAGACAAGTTCATGTATACATACACGTACAAGCATGGGTCCAAGTATATGATAATGATTTTATGAAACCGAAACCTTCATAACAGATTAATTCAGTTTATACGAGGATCATTAATAAAAGAAGGTGTACATTTTTTTACTGTAAGATACATTTTATTTTCTACTTTTTTCTCCATAGGTATAAAATCAACATTGTTTAGAATTGGTTTTATTTTAATCTCTCAGAAATGTTTGTTTTGATGCTATCAAAAATGGTTCCAAATTAAGTTGGATTCCAAACTTAAACAGAGAGTTTCAGTAAATCAGGAAAATAAGGTGAAATACTTTTATTTTCAGATCTTTTCCATTAATGTAAGCCCTGTTTATTTTTGGTTTTTTGTTGGGTTTTTTTGGGGGGAATTGCTTTATTTAAAAAAAATCTATTTTAAATCAGCAAAAAATATGTGTATGACCATTAAAATGGCCACAAATTAAACTGAATTCTTCTGGCTTGAACCGAGATCTGTCTTCAAATTTTCAGTGGCTAATAAGTATAAACCATGCAAAATTTACTGAAGAATGGCTGATATGCGCGGAGAATGCTTTAGTCAAAAAATATTTCCGTATGAGTAAGATTTTTCAAGAAGTTCGCAGTAGTATTCAAGATTAAAACAGGCCAGGCAGGCCTACAATGCTCAGCGAAACTGAAATGGCGGATTCAGTTTAATGCATTCATTTGGCCGAAAGAAGGGTTACAATAGAGGATATTTCAAAACAGTTAAGAATTTCAAGCGGGGTGGAACACCCGAAAAAACAAAAACCTTGATGATCTTGCCTTTTCTAAGGTCAGTTGTGGGTTTCCCTAAATGTTAGCTCCTGAGAACAACGCTTCATGCTACAGTACGAACAGTGGAATCTATCGATTTGTTTGTTTAGGAATAGCTATCACATCCTCCTTAAAGCGCAGACCTGGCCTATCTGATTTTTACTGGTTTGGCCTTCTAATATTATTTCTGCGTAGAAGAAAGTTTTCAAGTGATAATATAGTAAAGGTCATCGTGAGAAAATAGTTGAAAACTCAGTCAAAAAACTTCTACATTGAATAAATACAAAAACCTTATTTTTGATTGGAAAATATTATTATAAAGAATGAAGAGTAATTTAAAGATTGAAGCAATTTTCTCCTGAGTGTTTATATAGGAAAATTTACATCATTTATTAAATGGTCCACGTATATAGTACATTAATTCAATAAAATAGTATATTCATTTTTTAGAATAACTTCAATAATTCTCTTTATAATTTGTTTGAATTTTGACAATTTACTTTTAATAGTATAGCCATTCAATATATTAAAATAATCTAGAAGTATTTCAATGACAAACCACGTTTTCTTATAGAGACAATTTTTTCAAGATTGGAATATTGTTACATGTAGTAACAAAAAGACAAAATTTGTTGTTGTTTTTTCTTTATCAAGAAAACAATTTGTTTATAAAGAAACTTTTGATTAACTGTGCCAGTACATTAAATACTTTGTTGTAGCACTTTTTACATTTACTATTCCTCTCATTCGTTCTGGTAACGAACCAATTAAATCACGACAAGTCTCAAGTGACAGCAATACCTACCCTTCAGTTATGACTCGCTTTAATTCTTTAAGATTTGATGGATTGTATTTTATTAATCTCCTCTAGAAGATTCCTCATAAAATTTTCTTTTGGATTTGCATCTTGGCTATTCAGAAGCTAATCAATAACTGGTATCTTTTGCTCTCTGAACCACTTTTTTTTTAATAGATTTCACTGTATTGTTTGAGCCAGGTTATGCTGAAAGCAGAAGTCATTATACCCAAAAGTTTCCTCAATGCAGGGGATAAAGATACGATTTAGTAAATCTTGATAGACAGCAGCATTAATCGATCTTTTAAGAAGTAGATCTTTCCGAAACCGGTGGGAATTACAGATTGAGAAAATTTTTAGCATTTTTTCACGCATACAACGGATCTCTTGTATAACTTCCTCCAGATGTGAAATCACCATTATTAATGAAGATCTTTATTGATCTTCATTAATCACTTAAAATGACCTGGTCGAACAGACAAATTTTGATAAAATCTGGTTCATATTGTATGCTTTATTTTTTGTCCAAAAGTGACTTTGACATCGGTATACTGCTGTCATATCGGAACTGATGTAGTTTCCAAGAAACAGCAATGGAAGCATTTTCCAGGCTTTGGAAATTTCACCACAATAGACGAATCGATTTAAAATAATGATCTTCAACTGATATTCACCTCTAGCTATTGTCTTTGGTTTGGAACTGCAAGTGGACCAAATTGAATAAGTTCGTGTTATTTTAGAGATGGCAACCTGGGAGCATCTATCCTTGACAGCTATCACGTTTTGAATTTTGTCAGCTTCTCACGACGTATTAATGATGACTTGTTGTGCCTCTGATATATCTTTAACATTTGCTGTTTATAATAATACGCGATATGCTTAACACCGAAGATTAGTCTCCTTTTATACCAATACTTCGACACTGAGAATCCTCATGAAATTACCTCATATGTAAATCATTGACTAGATTTAATCATCTGTGAGGAAATACAAGATTATTTTGATATATCGAAAAGATATACTGTTACAATTAAGTTGTCCGATTCATGGCAAATTCCAGCGAGAAATATGGGAGTTATTTTTAAAAAAAACAGAATATTTAATTTCACTTAATTGTTGTTGTGCATAATTATATATATATATATATATATATATATATATATATATATATATATATGTATATGTGAGTGTGTATATATATATATATGTATGTATGAATACGACGCAATTTTTTTATACACACACACGCACACACACGCACACACACACACACACACACACACACACACACACACACACATATATATATATAATTGTGATAAAAAATCGTTATTTGCATATATTTAAGGCATAACTAATACGACCCCCGAACATATATACGCACATGCACACACACATACTCATATATATATATATATATATATATATATGTGTGTGTGTGTGTGTGTGTGTGTGTGTGTGTGTGTGTGTGTGTGTGTGTGTGTGTGTGTGTGTGTGACTATCTGCAATAAATTGTAGATACCTTACTAATATTTCAAAATACTTTCAGACTACGTTGGTTGAACTTTAATCATCTAACCACGAATGAGATTGCCATAACCAGACAGATGAAAGTTATTTTGAATCTTTTCTATATAGTTTTTTCTTTGAAAACTTTTTTCATTGCATAACTCAAGATATGTCAACGTTGCGTTACTTCACAAACAACCTTTGAACTCAATGAAACAGAAAATAAATTACGTTCATCTTTCAAACGCACTTATTTTTTACCAGTGATTTGTTGCCTTGGAAAATATTTTTTAAAGCGAAAGATTAGTTTTTTTTTTTATTAACTAACGACGATTAAGATAAAAAATAAATATAAATTGTTTAACAATCTTAGATTTAAAGGCAGCATTTTAGAATTATTGGCTAAGTTACAAATAATGGTAAAAAAAAACACTCAAAGGCTATCAAAACAACTTGTATGAACGGATTAAGACATCAGTAATGCCATGTTAAAATATAAATAAAAAGTGAACAATATCTTTGAAGGCATTAAATAAAAATCCAGACATAATAGACATGATCAGAAACCATCGAGACTGAAGCTGTAAATTTCTAATGATTTAAGATTTGAATAAAGACGTGAGCTCATATGCGAAATTTCATAACTAATCAGGGGTGGATTTTACTTTAATTCGTGGATATACTGCTTCAGAAAATATATAAAAATCACTTTAAAACGGTGTTACACACGTTGTGATATATATATATATATATATATATATATATATATATATATGTGTGTGTGTGTGTGTGTGTGTGTGTGTCAGTCTGATGCTGACTATATAGGTAGGACTTTTCAAAGGCTGAAAATTCGAGTAGAGCAGCTCCTCCCACCGGAATTATCAAAACGGCCTCAGAACACTACATCCGGGTCTTCTCAGTTACAAAAGTCAGCCATTGGTGACCACTTGGCTAATCATTATATATGAAGAACTAATTATTCGGATGACTGTCTCTTTGTCTTGTACAAGGTTAGGTTTTAAACCGCATCTTGCATATTGCCCTATCTTGTGCAGGCAGGGAAAACAATTCGACACTTTTTGTTTGTTTGCGGGACTAAGGTGGGCAACGTAGGAGTTGAGTATTTTTGCTTTTTCTTTTTAAATTCCCCCCACCTCACCGAGATATATTATCTTTATCTTCTGATCAATTCCCGTGTAATTGTTAGAAACACGTTGAACGAAAAGGTCCCTGCAATTTGTCTTTCACTATTTTAATTAATAAATAAATATGATTCCCTTATTTTTGGTAATGATAACATTTTTATTTACTATATATATATATATATAAGTCAGTAATGTAGGCAACCTTAGTCGAGGCTGGCCTGAAGGCTCCCTTTTTAATAGAAAGGAGTAGCACCCTCCCCTACACCTTGGTGTAGTAAGCTATCGAAAAGGGAGCCTTCGGGTCACCCTCGACTATGGTCGCCAACTTTACTTACTTTACTTACTTACTTTGAGGTGTAGGGTAGGGCGCTACTCCTTTCCATGGATTGCTTCACTTTACCCTTAATCCTAAACTGATAATTCTGGGTGTTAAGCAAGGCAGACTCAAGTGCTATTTTGGGGGTCTTTAGTATAACTCGATCTGGGATTGAACCCCGGTTTCCCGGACCATTGGTGAACACACTACTTATCTGGTCGATTCAATATTTTTCCTCAGATATCAGTTTTCGATATATATTTTATTTAGAAATTGCATCATCCATCTTTTTTTACACAGCCAGAGTTATAGAAATAGTTTATAAAATATTACACACACACACACACACGTGTGTGTGTGTCTGTGTGTGTGTGTGTAATATTTTATAAACTATTTCTACATACACACATATATATATATATGTGTGTGTGTTTGTGTGCAATATTTTATAAACTATTGTGTGTATGTGTGTGTAATATTTTATAAACTCTTTCTACATACACACACATATATATATGTGTGTGTGTGTGTGTGTGTGTGTGTGTGTGTGTGTGTGTGTGTGTGTGTGTGTGTGTGTGTGTCGTTTAATGAATAGGGGAACTTTATTTAGGGAAAAAGCAAAATAATTTTTTTCAGATATTTTTTTCCATTGATGTAAACTCTGCATTGTTTCGAATGGCTTTATAGCAAAACTTATTTTAACATCACAAGAAAACTTGTTTTGAGGCTATTCAAAATAGCGGCATATCAAACAGAATGCTAAAGGCTTAAACAAAATTCTCTTATCAAATGTGTTGAGGCTGAGAAGTGTAAACAATGCGAAATTTATAAAAGAATGTGTGATACGTACAAAGAAGCATTAGTCAAAAAATTGTTAACAAATTGTGGAATGTTGTCTTGCAGCTACTGGCCTGAGTCAAAAAGACAAGTCGTGAAATGCAAAAAAACTTACTTAGGGCGTAGCGGTCAGTAAAGGAGGTTATGCTGACAGTCTTTTGGTGTATGGAAGAACCCATCATTACTGAGTTCCTTTGACCACATTTTTTGATTATACATCATCATCATCATTATGTTACGCTTCCAGCACGGATCTCTCTGTCTCTTCTTGCCACCCTTCTCTATCGTCCATCGCTCCTGGGAGGTCTTCCAGGTATATCATGTATTGGCACAGAGCGGTTGTATGTAGGTTCTAGTTGGTCGTCCTGCCTTTGCTCGTCTGTGTGAAGGAGTCCACAGGAGTATATTGTTAATTAGTTTAACCTTATTTCTCTAGCAGGTTCCCGCATGTCTGGTTCGTCTGACTTTGATAGTTTTCGTAATGGGTGATAGGTGGCTGTTCAGCTGCTGTTGTGTGGGGTGTTGCCTCCAGGACTTGTTCAATATTGCTCCCAGGATTCTTGTGTAATTACCGTTAAAGTTTTTCCGTGGTGTATTGGTAATCACTCTCGTATAATTTATTGCACGGACGCTAACTATATATATATATATATATAATATGGAAAAGTTTTCCCTCTTTATTTCATATATAAAGATCGGCCAAGTCGTTGCCAATGGCCGACTCTTAAAAGTTATTAGAGAAATAGAAAAACAGTCAAAATAACCAACATTCTTTGGATTGTATTTTTCGATTTTTTCAATTTCTCCAATATCTTTTTCTCTGCCTGATAATTGTCATATAAAGACAGCATGAAACCGATGGTTTCAGAAAAGCATCCATGTTATTAAGTATATATAAAAACTAATATATACTTATTTATTATTATTATGTAATGGCTCTATCACAGATATTGAGACCTCTCTAAATCATACCACATTTGGTCTGCCACAAACCCACCAAGTGGGATAGTGACAGCCATAAACTCTTATAATATATATATATATATATATATATATATATATATATATATATATATATATATATATATATTGCAATGCATATATGTGTGTATATGGATATTAGTTTTTCTATTTAATAGTTTACATGAACATGATAGTAAAGCCACAAAATCTTCTGTTCGGGTGCGTAAGAGTCTGCTTTCAAAGCTAACGTCCTTCTCTATGATTGTGTGACTATATAAGCATGAAATATTTCAATCATCAACGGAGCACTTACACCCAGATATCTACAATCAGAAATATTGGTCTTTTATCTGGATGAACTTCCAGACAATCAATAAGAAATAAAAATAATTCCATACAGACTTGTTCCGTCAAAATCCAATTCGTTTGAAAGCATCCACCTTCTCTATTCCAATGGAAGTTTCTGCAATAAACACACACACACACACACACACACACACACACATATATATATATATATATATATACTTATATATATATATATATATATATATATATATATATATCAGCTGTAATTAAACTTCAAACAAATACGTTCCATACAATATTACATATATAATAGAATTGTATCTTCTTCTGGATATAAAGCCCCAAATTAACAAAAAGAAAATATAGAAATCAAACAATGCCCATCTCATCACTACATGAAAGACAACCGTCAATTAGCACAAATAATTAGAATTGCGTCAAAATCCTTAAACTAAAAGTATTAGATATATTCTAGACCAGGGGTGATAAAACTTCGGCCTAAGGGCTGCATGCAGCCTGCTGCATTGTTCTGAGCGGTCCGCGGGAGAGAATAAAAATAAAAAATAAACACTTGCACTTAAAATCGAAGCTAAATTCTTTTTGGTTTTAAAAGACGTGGTTACTTTGGTAACGCATTACTGAGTGATGTGCTCTCTCCCAACAAAAAGGTTCCCCCACCCTATTCGAAACCAAATTTTGTATTTACCCGACCATAAGGTCACTTTTTAAGCAGAGTAAAACTGGTCTAAAATCAAGATTGTTGATCATAGCCTTTAGAAAAATACAATGATTTAAATTCTGTATAGGGTCACGTGTTATTGACGAAATTTCTGCTCCAAGTATTAAGGGCATTTAATGTTATCCAGATTTAAATTGCAAGATGTTTTAAAAGGCATTTGATTCTTCAGAAGGTAGAACTCAAAGACGATTGGGAAGTACTTTATATTATAGGTAACAAATTCTGCTTTTGATTTTTGCATTATCATATTTACCAACCCCTCCTCTCGGGCAGGATATGACACGAGGCCAATTTTTTAAACGGAGTTTAACAGGTTTGAATTCAGAGTTTTCCTTCTCCTAGACTAGTTGCCTCACTAAGACTGAAGAACCCAGTCTGCCTAACTATTTACCCACAGCTGGAGGGAGAATAATTGGATTAATACCTTTCCCAAGGGTATTAGTGCAATGTGAAATGCAATCGGTCTCGTCCAGGATTTGAACTCGTATCACCGTGTCCATTTCCTACGACGATAACCATTACACCACGGTCACCTTTTTGCATTATATAAGCAACACATATATACACACACATATATATATGTGTGTGTGTGTGAGTGCGTGTGTATGTGTATGTGTGTGTGTGTGTATGCGTGTGTGTGTGTGTGTGTGTGCGTGTGTGTGTGTTTGTGTTTGTATGTGTGTGTGCGTAAGTAAATAATAGAAAAAAATCCGACAGTATGAAGAAAATCGAAAAATAAAGTTATCAAAAATTGATGAATTTGTTACAAAGGAAAGTCGACGTCGAAACGTTTCGGTTTTAATGAACCTTCAGCAGGACTTTAAAATGATGAAACAAGTATTGATAGAGCATAAACATCTATCGTTGTTCTATCAACACTTGTTTCATCATTTTAAAGCCCTTCTGAAGGTTCATTAAAACCGAAAAGTTTTAACGTCGACTTTCCTTCGTAATAAATTCATCACTTTTGGATTACTTTGTTTTTCAGTTTCCCTCCCCCCCTCTCTCTCTCTCTCTCAATATATATATATATATATATATATATATATATATATATATATATATATTGATATGGCTTGTTTATACCATCAATATTAATATTTCAGTTTATATTTTTAGTTTATAAATGTATACTTAATTAAAATGTGTACAAGTCAAACATATTCGTTAGTAGCTAACGGGATTTATTATTGCCTAATTAAGTAAATATGCTGGATTTCTTACATATTAATGGAGGCATATACACCTGTAAACCACACACATTCGCGCACACTCATGTGTGTATGTATATATATATATATATATATATATATATATATATATAGGGTGTGTGTGTGTGTGTGTGTGTGTGTGTGTTTATATTTAAATATGTATATATAAACACATAAGTATATCTATGGCTGTGTGGCTGTGGCTGTGTATATGTGTGTGCTTCGTCCTTCCAAAGCAAATTTCAAATACTTATCATTAGAATCAACTTATCATGACCAAATGCATACTTTTTTATACTGACAGAAGTACCATCTTTTTTTCTTTATGAATGATATTCTTGCTTTTAACTGTGAATTTACTCGCTGTTCAGTTGCAAAATATCACTTCAGATACGTGTAAGCTCTATTCTATATTCAATGCAGTTAAACAATATTTCATATCAAACTTTAAAAGCGTTTGTTCCACACTCTCGCGCATGCGTGCACACACACACACACACACACACCATGGTATAATGTGACAAATAGACGAGGCGATTCAAGTTCAAACCCGGGAGAAGACCGTTTGCAGTTCACATAGCGGTTATACTTTGCTGAAAGTATGAATCCAACAATTCTCCTACCAGATATGAGAAAAATAGTTGGACAGATTTTGCCTTCGTACAGAAACCTGTCTTGGAGAAGGAAAACTCTGAATTCAAAGCTGTTAAACTCCACATAAAAATTGACCTTGTGTCACATCCTGCTTGTGTGTAGAAGTTGGTAAATATATACACAGGATCAAACCCTGTTCTTCCTCACGAACACGTACAAAAATAAACATCCGACCAATATTCTTCATGCTCACTCTTACACTTACAGAGGTCAAAATGTTTTTCATAGAAGGTTGCTTAAATGCTAATAAAAAGAGTGTAAACTTTGAAATTGACCAGAAATGAAAAAAAATGCATAAAAAATATACTAACCTTTGGAACACTGTATATTCATAATTTTTCTTTGGGAGTTCCGATCCTGGAGAATCATAGCTAATAATACCCGTTTTTCTTGTATGATTTTACTTTTCTTTTAAAAGAAAAGTAAAGTTTCATAGAAAAAAATTACGTTGTTCATTATATGATGTAGCAGTACTTACTCATATTAATTACGGTTTATAAGTTGGCTATTATTACAAATAAGTCAAACAGTATTTATTCACATTAAATACGGTTTATGCGATGGTGATTATTAAAGATAAATGACGTAGAATTGTTTTTATTAAAATTAACCGGGCTATTGACATAATGGTTGGAGTGTTCGCCAATGGTCTGGGAGACCGGAGTGCAATTCCAGGTCGAGTCATACCAAAGACTCAAAAAATGGTAATTGATGGTGCCTTGATTAACACTCAGTACTATAAGGTACGGATCAAGGGTAAAATGGAGCAATCCAGGGAAAAGAGTAGCGCTCTCCCCTATACCTCGGTGTAGTAGCTATTGAAAAGGAGCCTTGGCTACAGTCGCCGATTTTACTTTTACTTATTTATATTGCCCAGTCAGCGGGGTCTGTATTATACACTGATTGCACCTCTGCAGAGGGGTAAGATCTCCCCTAATGAGTGTCCTAGATATGACACTAAACAATCTGATGGTGAAGTTCCAGCAGTGCTGGAGCTTTGGAGAATGCGGAGTACTCCTTCATTGCCATCGCTCCCAGGTCCACTCTGTCCCGGAGTGTTAGCACCTGATAGGGCCCTATATATGGGTTAAATAGAACTAACAGCATACTTATGCGAAAATGAATTGTTTGAGTAAACTGAATAGCTTGAAATAGAAATGTTTTTGACAAACCATACTTACATTTGAACTACGTGCTTATGCTTAACTGAATTATTTGAAATAGAACAGTTTTTCGACATTAAAACTGTATTTACACTTAACTGAATTGTTACATATAACTGCTTGAATAGTTTGGAATGGAAATGTTTTTGACAATTAAACTGTGTACTTATGCTAAACTGAATTGTTTTAAATAGAACAGATTATTTACATAAAAATGGATTTGGCGTTAAATAACCTACAAAGGTTGATATGCCATGAAAACCAACAAACCAAACCAAACATATACTTATTTATATCTAAAGGTGTCAAACTAGCAGTATTTACCCATGTTACATAAAATTTGTAAGATAGTCATTTGTACGAATACCAAGTTATTTCAATCGAATGAGCTACTTGAAGCCTGAAATGCAATTAAGAGTGAAGACAGTGTTTTCTTCTGTTTAACGACAGATGTGGAGACATCTGATTTGTTTACATATTTTTTGCGTTTTGTTTTTTTTTTTTTTGTTTTTTTTTTCTATTTCTCTACTTACCCCCTACAAATACAAGTAAACAAACAAAATCAAACAAACACAAAAAGCGTTATATTCACTTTGCTATTTTTTTTCAGTCAGAAATAAGATAAAAAGAATTTCTTGACACTTTTCAGGACAAAGTATTTTTTCTCCTAATCCGCTGAATCATTTTGTCATTTTTTGTTCCATCGTCATTAATGTCAGAATTACACAAACAATCCAACCTTAGTCAACTAAATCTTCTTTTTTTACTAATAACTACAAACGCACAAGAATTATCTGTCAAACCAAGATCATTTTTATATGTTCTCTTCCTCCTTATTTACCAGTTTGTCGTGTCAATATCAGGTGACCAGGCATTCATAACAATACGTTGAATTGATTGTCATGGCGTCGAGAGAGAACAGCAAAGACAACGAGACGTCAACTTTAGACATAAAACGCCATTTTGCTACGTTGAGACAGGCGCGAATATCTTTTGTTTATTCGGTGTAATATTCTTTTATTTGCCAATTTTATCATGAGATTTGCTATTTGATATACAATAAAGTTATAAAACGATGTGTTTTAAGACTCAAAGAAAAGAGACCAAAACGCAAGTTGATAACATCCATGTTAATGAACATTCATGTCTACATTCAGGATATGAAGCAAATAGATTTTTTTTTTCTGAAATACTCTATACGCGATATCATTCCAAAAGTATTTCTAGTCTTGTGTAAAACAAAACCACAATTCATAAATGAAAGACTTTCCACCACTTATATCGAAGTAATTTTGGGAATATCTTGAAGGGATTTGAACTTAACTTTATTCTTAAATGGCATATCAATATTTCGTGGGTTATTTGATGCCGAAATTTAATTCATTGAGTGCAATATTGAACAGGTCCTGGCGACAACACCCCACAAGATAGCAACTATACTGCCACTTGCCTCCCATCACGAAAACTATACAAGTTAGATGAACCAGACACGCAGGACACTGCTGGAGAAGCAAGGACGAACTCATCAGTGATGTACTGCTATGGACCCCCGCATATGGCCAAGCAAAAGCAGGACGACCAGCTCGAACATACATACAGCAGCTATGTGAGGATACGAGATGTAACTCTAAAGACCTGCCAAAAGCGATGAATGATAGGGAGGAGTGGCGAGAGAGGGTCAGGGATATCCGTGATAGCGGCACGACATGATGATGATGATGATATTTTAAATTGTGAATTGTAACTGTATTTGTCTGAACATTTCATTTGCCCATAAACCTTTGGTAGAATACTCTTCTTTGGTTTGGTTTCTTTTTTTAACGGCACATCAACATCCTTGGGTTATTTACTGTGACCCAACACTATGGATACTATTTAAACCATAGTTGGGAGGAGATGAGGAGGTTCATACCTTTCTCAAGGATTTTAGTCCAAAGTGAATGCAATAGTGAGACTTGAGTTCGAACTCGCTTACTTTGAGGCCGAAGTTCAGTTCTATAGCATTTACTTCACGGGGACTCCCCCACTCACATTTGTATAGTTTCAAGTATTCTTATCTAATGCTAATAAGTCATATAGAGTTTTAAGTAACTAATCCTATTTAATATCATCATAGGTTTACACACAGTTATATGGTTTCAAGTATTGCTATTTAATAAAAATAATATTCAAGTAATTATATATTTTTAAGAAACTAATTATAAACAACTGTAAATTCAAGTAAAATAAAATCAAGTATCTTAATCAAATACAAATAATCTGTACAGTTGTATGGTTTCGAATTAAAAAATAATTTATTTGCACAAAGTGAAATCATTCTCAGTAGCCGATAATAGTCCTTAATTATCGTTTCAAATAATTATTCTTGATAAGAATTAATTTTCTCAAAGTTAAATGAAATCAAACATTTTTATCTACACAAGTAACTTAATGGTCTGGGAAACCGGGGCTCAATCCCAACTCGAGTCATATCAAAGGCTCAAAAAATGGTCCTTGCTTAACACTCCACATTTTAAAGTATGTATCTTGGGCAAAGTGGAGCAATCCAAGGAAAGGAATAGCACCCTTCCCTACACTTTGGTTTAGAGGTTACTGAAAAGGAAACCTTCTGGTCACCCTCAACTAAAGGTGCACTTTACATTTTTTTAGACCTTGGAGTTACGTCATTGAAGGGATTCTTCACACTCCCCAAATATCTAGAACTGTAGTATCACGGTCAGATAAGGTTTTATGCCATACCCAGGATATTCATTTGAATCAGTAAACCTTTGAAATTTACGAGTTAGTGCTCTTGTTAATTTATCAGTAGATTTAACTGCATTATCGATTAAACTGTAAATTCGTGCTTTTCATTGATTCTATAGATAATAAATAATTAAACTTTGATACCATTTCACAGCTTTTATGCGAATTATATAGAAAAATCAATTTTTAAACAATGTCAATGTCTTCTTCAACAGAATTATCCATGCTTTCATGACCAAACTTCACTTTTCCCGAAGGGATGATTTTTAAATATTCTGTTACTTCGAAAAAATATGGAAACAAAAGCAAATACTTAAATATTCCGCTTGTATAATAATTAACGGTATTATATTCATTGTTTGAATACTGCTGGCTAAGTCGAGCGAGACCAGATTTTAGAACCACACAGTTTTTATTTGCGCTGTAAATTTTTCGCCGAAACTTAATAAAGAAAAGATTTTAGAATATCTCCGTGATAAATAACGGAAAAGTGGACTGCAACGCAGTTTCTTCCAGGCAGCGGTCACATCGATACTGCTATATGAATGCACTACATGGACGCTAACAAAACGGCTGGAGAAGAAGCTAGACGGCAATTACACAAGAATGCTGCGTGCAATCTTGAACAAGTCCTGGCGGCAAAACCCCACAAGACACCAACTGTACGGCCACCTGCCCCTATCACGAAAACTATTCAAGTTAGACGAACCAGACATGCAGGACACTGCTGGAGAAGCAGGGACGAACTCATAAGAGATGTACTCTTATGGACCCCCACACATGGCCGTGCAAAAGCAGGACAACCAGCACGAACATACATTCAGCAGCTATGAGAGGATACGGGATGTTGTCCTGAAGACCTGCCTGGGGTGATGAACGATAGGGAGGAGTGGCAAGAGAGGGTCAGGGATATCCGTGCTACCAGCGCGACATCATGATGATATATACGATGACTGACCAAAGAGAGTCTGAATATTTTCAACGTAAGAATTAAATGAAGTCGTCTATACAGATGGGCAACATACATAATTTTTTAATTGATGGTATGTAGACAAGTCTGGGGTCATTTAGATGAGGTCGAGATGAGTCTGCTTGTATAAAATCGTACGAAGTCAGTCTTTCTACTTTTTAAACGAAATTTTTAAACGGCACCATTAATACTCAACAGACATTGCTATGTTCAACATTTTCTCCTCTTATAAATTGAAATTCCATCTTAAAGAATATTTGGGGACGTAGGAGACATTTAAAAATTACCAAGACAAAGTATTACACCAAGTCAAAAGAAGAGTGTCCTGCGTATGATACAAAACTTCATTTGACGATTTTACTGTTTGGAGATCTGGGGAGTATGGAGTATCCCTTAATTGCCATATATCCTCGGTCCGCTCTGACCCAAAGATGTAGTATATTTTGGGACCCCCTTCTATTGGCCAAATATGTATTCTTTGAAAAGCATTTGTATTAAACAATACCTGCTCTCATAAAACCGTGTTCAGAAAGTCTTAAGAAATTACACAAAATGCAAATATATACTTACACAATTTCCATACTTCTTGGCATTGACGGCAGACACACTTTTAACATCACTAAATCAACCAATCAATCGATCAATCAAAAAAGAATATCAGAGGTGCTTCCAACAATAGAAAATTCAACGGAATAATTTGGGTAAAAACCATGGAAACTATTTTAAAGGAAAAAAAACATTTATAATCGTTCACTTCTGTCTTGGTAAATACTTCGGTTGTTTTGTTTTTGTTTTTACATACAACGTGTGTGTCAATGAGGGTGAGCAAGTACGAAATACGTTGTACTTGCTAGTTTCATAATCTCGCATTTATATTAACTACATTTATTACATTTTACTTCCTTAAACTCTCAATTGACGAAAATCCAAAATGACTCGTCAGAAGATAGAATATCTCAAAATTCAAGTGGGGGTATATTACCAATGTGGGATTGTAATGCCCTAGAGAAAAACCCAGCAAAGGACAGGTAGATAGAATGTAAAATATGATTGATTTCCTGTTTAATAGAGAATAAAAGAAAGGAATCAAGATAGTAAGGGATGGAATCAAAATTAAAAGGCAAGTGGTATCGAAACATGAAGTGAGTGAAGCATATCAAAAAGGAGGACAGATGAGCTGAGTCATGCGAAAAGTGGCCAGTCGGGTCGAAAGAGAAGACTTTCACTTCCCTACAGACCTGCAATTCTTATGAAGGCTTGCTTCATAGAGAAGGAATACAAAATGCTGAATCTTCGAATCACTAATTAACGATCTCTTAATGCATTCATTTGTCAATTCATGTTTCTCTTCAATGCAGTGATCTCTCGTCTCTTCTCCCGAGCGGTCCATGCGTACTGCAAATCAAACAACACTTGACAGAGTTTGGCAAGACGTACACACAGCAATGGCAAGATATTCCCTTGATCTGTCTTCCCATCGGCCAAATTCTCCTGCAATAGCAAACGAATTTTATGAATATAAATTGGCTCGCTTCTAAATCCTGTCAAGCAGATGAGAAGAAAGAGAAACCAAATAGATGCAAGTTCGCAAGCAAATTAAGAAGGAAGGCAATTACGCTTTAGAAATAAAAGCAAAATTTTAAATTACTTAGCAAGATAAAATCTTGTCGAAATCAAGTGCCTGTCATCTTTGTACTGGTTAGTTGAGACTAATTAACACAGTCTAAAACATCTTTAGCTTAAAAATAAATCAGCAAGTTTCTTTCTTTTGGAAATTTTCGTCTGGGAAAATAATAAGATTGAGTGCGTAAAAAAAAGATCTCAAACTTAATTATAAATCAGTTTTATCTGCTTCAAAATAGTTTCCTTGGTTGATTAATCTTAATGGCATGTCATCCCATCTAGGGTTATTATATGCCTAGATATTCGATAAATGAATTCATCGTACTTTCATATTTACTAGTTTTGTATAGTTTTTTCTTAAGGGTTTTTTTTTGTTTGTTTTTTGTTTTTTGTTTTTTGTTTTTTTTTTTTTGTTTTTTTACACAAGATCTGCTCGAACACGAAAAACTTTTATACATACTTTTGGTGTCTAATTATGAAACTCTAACACGTATTACTACTCTGGGTCAGGGTGGACTTGGGAGAAATGGCAATGAAGATGCACTTCACTCGCTTCAACCATCATTTCTGAGTTATATAATGTAAAATTTTAATTAAAGTTTCCCTATAGATTTTATGAATTATAAGTAAAAGTATGTAGTACTTTTAGAAGTATAACTTTCGAATATGGATTTTTTCATGATTTTGCTTAGGTTGTTAAATTTATAATCATATAGCGTTTTTTTTTTTCTCTGGAACTGGAGATTCAGTATCAGATGCAGTTTATTCTCACCTCTTTTTGAGGAGGTCTTACTCCTCTGCAGTGAATAAAGTCAGGGTAATATAAGCCCCACCGAAAGGTCGAGATAATGTCCTTGGGAATCCCGGCGCCTTTGAAGTCGCTATTGCCAATGCTGAGAACAGAATCGAAAGTTTTCAGCTGACACTGTATTAAGTAGAAAAGAAAAAATATATCGCTGTTGTTGAGATCTACTGTTTTGCCAAAAGAGTGCAAACGTCTTTTTGACGAATATCAAGTATTTTCAAAGAAACAAATTAAAAAAAAAGATTCTAATTACACATACATTTTGACTACGCGTGTCTCTGGTCATCTGTGTAATGTCATATATGCAAAAGAATCAATAATCAGTCTCAGATTTGGGACATCCGTTTCCACAAGAAGCACGTCTTCCATTTCCCTAAAAGATATTCAATCTATTTTTCAGGAAATTCTTCTTGAAAATTTCAAAGCCAGCAGAGTAAACCGATCTCCTTTTCTGATCTATCTGGTAAGAGTTAATCTGTTTCCGTTATATTTGCCTTTGTAATGGCATTTCCTTCCTGCGAGATCTATGCTGAGGAACTGTACTCTGTACTTTCAGTTAAACTCGAACTGAAAACTATAAACAAACACTTTTATCCTCTCTGACTTATTTATTCCTAACAGTTATAAAGACATTCTTGCCTGTCCCTTCAACCAGATTGTCCAGTCGGCTGGGGCAGTAGAATACATCCGACTTCATCTCTACAGAGGGTACCCTCCCTGCCAACGAGTGTCCTGCATATGACACTAAACAATCTGATGGTGATGTTCCAGTAATGTTGAAAGTTAGAGGAATGTGGAGTGCCCCTTCATTGCTGTCGCTCCCAGCTCCACTTTACCCATATGGGCCAAATAGAAGTAAACTGTATACTCATGCTAAACTGAAATGTTTGAAATATAACTGTTTATTCGTGTAAATAGATTTGGTATTAAAAAATCTTCAAGGGTTGGTATGCCATAAAACCCAAACAAACAAACAAACAAACAAACAAACATCCTCAACTAGAACATTAAACAAACACCATCATGCTGGTTGAAGAGGGAGAAAAAAATGTTGACTCACCTACATTAAAAAACATGTCAAACTACATAATCAATATGCCTTGAAGTATTTTATGGCGTCAGTATTGTGTTCAACTACTGATGGTTGAAACCAGTCACCTGGGATTCTAGAATACATCGATTCTATCTCTGCAAAGGTTTAGAAGTTCCACCAACATGTGTTCTGGATATGACATCAAACAATCTTGGAGATTTTAAGAATATGGAGTACCCCTTCATTACCATTGCTCCCAGGTCCAATCTAACCCGGAATGGTATCACCTGATAGGCTCCTATCTATGTGTCAAAAAGAACAAACTATCTGAGTAAACAAATAAGTGATTTTTAACTATGACTGTTTAATTACAATATACTTACAAATCAGTTGTTTACGAGCGGTCTGATACTACGTCTAACGTAAAGTGGTACGGGTTTCCATCACCGCTTCAAGCATCCTACGTGTCGAGCTTCACTGAAGAGTTCTGATAGAACGAAACAGTCTGTCTGTGGATGTCAATATATATATATATATATATATATATATATATATATATATATATTGTGAGTGTGTATGTCTGTGCGTGAAAGACTTGGCATTAAATAACCTACAATGGTTGATATGCCATGAAACGCAACCAAACCAAATCAAAACTGATGGTTAGCTGTTGATAGGCCATATCAACCCTTGTGGTTCATTTTAAGCAAAAGTCATTTTAAAATTATTTTCATCAATTATAAATGGTTCAAAATGTATCATTTTCACGGTAAAGAAAACTCTTCCCTATCACAAATGGATATATTTGAATCATAGATGGCTCCTAAACAGGTAGTTCTAACTTTGTTCTCTGTTAATCTGTCAGAAAATTATTAGTACTTTATAGGAATACTTGAAACCATATATCTATGAATAATCAAATCATTACTGTTATCAAATAGAAACAATTACTTGAAACCTTATAATTGCGAGCAAATTATCTGTATTAACAATACGAGATTAATTCAATATATAGAATTTCGCTTCGAGGTTGGCTATAAAAAGTTCTCTTTAGCGTAACTCCTTTTTTAAGGAAATCAATACTAATAGAACATCCATATCCCAGAAGATTGCTATCATGACTTACTTTATTAATCGCAACACACAGAACTTCTTCATTAGTATAGAGTCAATGTGTTTCGAATGCGTGGACTGTCTCATCGATTCAGGCTCTTATTGACAAAACCAACTGTAGACAATTTGTAAACATTTTTGACTGAAACATGCTCTTCGTATACATCACAAATTCTTTTACAAATTTCACATGGTTTGCTCTTTTCACGGACCTAAATTTTGATAAGACTCCATTTTGAACCTATCACACTCTGTTAGATTTACCGCCATTTTGAATAGCCACAAAAAAGTATTCTTGTGTGATTTTACCAATTTTCTCCATAAACCAATTCCAAAAAATTCAGAATTTATATTTATGGAAAAAAAGGAATTCTAAAAAAATGTATTTTCCTTTTTCCAGAAAAATTCCCTTAATTCGTTGAAAGGTCCTTGTAGTTTCTTAAAGTTACAGAGGTTTACAAATGATTTTATATAAAAAAATATATGAATATAAATTCAACAACCAAACCTATATAATTAAAAACATCCATAGTCTAAAGTTATACTTCTAAATGTACGATGTAATTCTAGTTATAATTCATAAAATCTATCGTTAAACTTGAATTAAAGTTTCATCATGAAATAACCCAGAAAATATTGATATGTCGATTGACAGGCAAATCAAACTTGATTTTATTTAGTTTTTAAAATATACAGGATGCTACAGAAATCTCTTCTATATTTTTAGCAATCTTCTGTTTGATGCAAATAAACTGAGCTAAATGAATCTGGTTGCTCCGTCTGGTTAATGTCTCACTATTTATTTCCGATACGATCAGTTACGATCATAATTTAGACTGACAATCTTTTTAAAGCAGTAATTCCAAATGTGGGGCACATGCTCCCCCTGTGGGACATTAGAATATTTTGGTGGGGCATGCAGTATTTTCATTGGGCGTATTTTGAGACCAAGTTAATGGCCTTTTAAGCTTACTTCATGAGAATTACAGATAAATTTTGAATATGTTAGAATTAAATATTACCGGGGGTCATCAGAATTTTAGGAATATTAAAGTGGGGTATGGCCCAAAATTGGTTGGGAACCACTCTTTTTAAGGGTGACTAAAAAACAAGGTAACTGATTTTTATCATTAAGAAAAAAAATCTGAATATGAGCGTAGGTAAAAAATCATACATAATAGTAGTAATTCTAGTCAAGTAAGAACATTAAGTTTATAAGTCGCAAAAATCCACTCTGAATTGTCCGGTAGGGCACAAGGCGTAACGGTTATAGGCGTTGGTTTCCTAAGCTTCTAAGGAGACAATCATCCGGAGGTTGCAGGTTCAATCCTGACTGCAGGCGAGTACCAATATAGGAATAATTAACACTCGTACCCGGTTGTGGCTAACGGAATCAGAACAGGCGACCCCCGTGGATTCAATAAAGGACGTAGTTCGAAGTTCGACAAACACCTGAAGAAGGCCGGAGGTCATATTGGCCAAGACCTTGTGGAAATAACAATAATGATGAAGGCAATAGTCCGAAAACTCTTAATGATAAAAATCAACAAGCTTCGTCTCAGAAATTTATACAACTATGGTAACTGATTTATAAAAAAATATTTTACTCTTGTTTTAATAAATTTCTATCCAAGTGGCTTTTTTTTTTTTTTTTTGCTTTTGAAATTTTCAATCTATATCCGAGTCGATTTTCTATCCAGAACAGCATAATTTTGACTTAATATAGAATGAGTTCAGAAAGCTCCCAATGAAGCGATTATAGATTCAATACTCTTGAAAACGCTTCAACTAAAAATTCATGATGTGCCCCGGTGTAAACAATAATCCTAACTGATCGTATCAGCCATAAAAATGGTAAGGGGGTGTCTTCGTGGTGTAATGGTTAAAGCGATGGACTGTGGAATCGCAGTACGCGAGTTCGTACTCCAGTCGCGCTATTACGTTCACTTTCGGGCAAATACCCTTGGGAAAGGTATGAACCCCCTTATCCTCCCAGCTATGGGTTAAATAGTACCACTACTGTTCTTCTGGGAGAATGGCTTTGGCATTAAATAACCTAAAAAGAGTTGATATGCCATTAAACAAAGAAACCAAACCAAACCTAAAAATGGTAAGACATTACTAAGTTGATGCTATCATTATCCGTTGTCTAAAGTTCCCTTGCATTATATTCGTGACAGTCCAAATTGTTGGAATTATATCTACTGCAACCTATTTGTCGGACTTTTACGCATACAAAAGACGCATTATAATCCTAGGCAAACTTATCGGCGAGCGACACTTTTCTCCAAGCTTTGATTTTAGGACAACATATCTACCCACGGATGTTTGACAGAAGCACCGTTTTGTATCTAAATGTTGCAGACATTTCTGACGCGAACTATACAAGTAAAATTATAAAACTGACAGCTAAATAAAAGATGAATCCTGACTGAACAAAAACTAATAAGAAATTAAAACAATAGTGAATATTTTACCATAAGAAACACAACTCCTGTGCGTATTCTACCGTATTAACATCTACAACTTGCCTTTTACTGACCCTTAACACTACATTGAATAACTGTCATGACTGTCTGCGGTGACTTGCGAGAAAATTCCAACTTTCTACGTTCTAGCATCATTGACACTGGTTTCCCCATTGTAAACAATTGATCTTTAAGTTTGCTCAGAGAATCAGAATTTAGATGATGACCTAATACTATAACATTCGACCTCAAGGATATCGAGGTCTGCTTATCTAAACAGTAAATCAGACAACGGTGCCCAAATTCATTTGGGATTTTCCTTTTATCAAATATAAAATACAAAATGAGTCGTGATTTAAAGCTGAAAAAGTATCTAACATTGAATAGCGATTATCTTGAAATTCGCACCTTTAGTGGGAGATAAAAATAAGTTAATCAAAGACTTTTAAGTCCTATCTGTCTGTTTTCATGTTGTGTCTGACTCACAGAAATGATCTCTCTCTCTCTCTCTCTCTCTCTCTCTCTCTCTCTCTTTCTTTCTCTTTCTCTCTATCTATCTATCTATCTCTCTCAATATATATATATATATATATATATGTATCTATTGTAATATGTCATGTTAGGAATCACTGCTGATAGAACTATATAACTTCCAACAAACAAACTTTATTTGGATAGGAGATGGGCACTCTCAAATAGCTCGCAAATATCATGAGAGTCCCTCTGAATGGATAAATACAAAACATGTCATTCCAGTCACTTCATCTGTTTTGGGAAAAATTGTTTTGTAATGTCCTCCCACTACCAATGCCCTGGAAACGGAAGTGTGTGAGGCGTTTAATAGACAGGTGGGGTTAAGGATGATTCTGATTGAAACAGGTGATGAGAAAATTGGCGTTCTGAGTTTTAGCGGTGGGATTTTTTATATTGCCGTATTTGTGGTCGAATAAATAATTATACTGAAGAGTAAAAAGTGGTAATTGGTATGATCAAGATAAAATGTTATATAATGATATAAAATCTTTCATTGGATGAAATGTTTATTCTGAATGCATAACATTTGATAGATTTATCGACTATTTTTAATTTTCTTTTTTGGTGAGAGGTGTGTCTAATAATTATTCTAACTAGACAATAAATATAGGGATTTAAACTTGATGTACTATGTTCGCCAATGGCCCGGGAGACCTGGGTTCAATCCCAGGTCGAGTCATACCAAAGACACAAAAAATGGTACTTGATGCCTCCTTGCTTAACATTCAGCATTATAAGGTACGGATCAAGGGTAAAGTAGAGCAATCCAGGGAAAGTAGTAGCGCCCTTCCCTACACCTTGGTGTAGTAGCTTTCGAAAAGGGAGCCTTCAGGTCACCCTCGACTATAGTCGCCAACTTTACTACTTTTACTATGTGTGAAGCTAATCAGTAATTGATGTTGCCACTTGACCCTGATGGGTGATCCGATGGACAATCCCTTGACCCTAAAAACTACTCACGTTTATTTCGAGATGTCACATATTTCTTTCGCTTTCGCCCGGTCCCCAAAAAATGTTTGGTTTGGCTTTGAGCAATAAATTAAGGAAGGGAAACAATCTTTCACTGATAAGTCGTTCCTCAGCCCTCAACTAATCGAATATACTTTTCGAAAGCCCATCTTCATCTGCCTAGAATTCATATCTCTCCAGTCCCATATGACTAAGTTTTACTTTATTTCCATTCATCCCAGGTTTTTTTTTCGGAAGTTCCAAAATTTGACCTGTCACCTATCAGTTACACCTCCACAAATGCTTAATACATCTGCAAGTATATTTTTATGTTACCTTATTTGTTTTTGTTGTTTCTTTTTTGTTGTTGTTGTTTTCTTTTTTTGCTGTAAAGATATTCATGAAGTTCTGTATAGAAATTTGTTTTACTTTTAGTGCGTAACACTTGATAGATTCATCGATTTTACCTTTTTGTTAGAGTTGGTGGTTCTTGTTGATATACTTACTAGACAATAAAGATAAATAAATATTTTGCATTTTGAACTTGAAGAACTATCAATGAAGTAAATCAGTAACGTTTAATCTAATATGTATTCTTATTATTTAAGCAAGAGAATTTCTTCAGTTTTTTTTAAGTCTGGAAATTTAAGTTCTGTATGATTATTTACGTCTTTTAAGAACATATCTTTCCAATGGTATTTTTTTACTTTTTTTGTTAGAGTATCTTCCTCTTGATAAGGTTTTCCAATATGTTGCTTGTTTTTTGTTTTTTTGTTTTTTTTTTGCTTTTGTTTATTTTCTGATTAACATTCCCAATTACTTTGTTGGGATTTTCACAATATGAAAAAAAAGCAAAAACAATAAAGATGGAATGTGTGAACAGGAAAGTCAGCTTGAATTAAATCCGAATACAAAAACCTTCATTTTCATCAAAAATAGCCACAGTTATTATAGAATCGAAAATTGTGAATCGATTCACAAAATATTACTTTGTGCACCACAAATTACTTTGAAAATGGTAAGGTATAGAAGACAGAATGTTTCTTGGAGATTCAGCAATAAAATATTAAAAGCATAAAGACGCACACATTAATGAAGTTTCAGTTTTGGAGTTTCGTAAAGTTTCAAAAGAAAATTAAAATAAATGATGAGGATTCTTGGAATCGTTGAAAAGTTCAGGTAATGAAGAGTTATTCAGTAGGAATTCCAACAATATCACTCGATAGTAATTTGAAATGGTAAGGTCAATCAAAATATGTCGGAAAGATGAGTCAAAATCTGGAAAGCAGACGAGTCAAATTACATTAAATTGAAAAGAGAAGAAGAAATTATATATCTTCTTTGCTTGCAGGGTCGGTTCTTTAGAGTTTTTTTTTTCTTTTTTAATCACATATAGTAAAGGTGGTTTTTAGAGAATATCAATTTTCTCATTCAGATCGCAAAAAAATGTAATTGGTTCTTTGGAAAATTGATCCTTTCTCTATCGCACAAATAAAGTTGGTAATTAGAGAAAGACTGGAAACAGTTTTCTAGTTTATTATTATTATTATTATTATTATTATTATTATTATAACGAGGGCGTTGGCCTAATAAGTAGAGTGTTCGCTAATGGTCCGGGATACCGTGGTTCAATCCCAGGTCGAGTCATACCAAAGACTCAAAAAATGGTAGTTGATTCCGCCTTGCTTCGCACTCAGCATTATAAGGTAAGGATCAAGGGTAAAGTGGAGCAATCCAGGGAATGGAGTAGCGCGCTCCCATACACCTCGATGTAGTAGCTATTGTTAAGGGAGCCTTCGGGTCACTCTCGACTAAGGTCGCCAAATGACATTTACTTTTATTATTATTTTAACTCCTTATGAGTTATTTACATCAGCGTTAGCTGGTGGTCTTTCTTTAGGGTCTAAGTGACCGCAAGTTTCCTCAAGACTCCAGGACACTCCTGGGTATTCAAGCCGATCTAAAAAAATGCAGGGCTGTCTTATTATAGTTTCTCTTTTTCAAGCCTTTTGAAACACTTTCTAGAGTCTCAGTTATATTTCACATCTTTCTCAGCTCTCTGGTTGGATCCACGTAATTGTTTACCTTTTCACTTTCTTTCATTTTCACTCTGTGGGACCTGCTTGAAGACGAAAATCCACTAAGTGAAAAGTTCATTTTTTTCTTGAGAATCAAAAATAGATCTGACCTTCTGTCCAGGATTTGATGATCCGTTTGTATCTCAACGTCCTAGAGAATTTTATGCGTCTCATTTTCAAGAACACTGTCTAGTTTGTGCGTATATCATTAGTTATTCTGGCCAAATTTTGATCCCTTACACCATTCCAAGAAGGTCACCTTTTCCCTCCCAGTTGTGCCTAGTTTTGTAGTCCATTTATGCAAGTTTACAGTATTCAATTTTGATGTGATTTACCATTTCATCTTTTTTTCCAATTAATCTCCACTTGCTATTCTATTTCGTATTATCAATTTTCACATTGATTTGATTAGTATAAGATAATTTTCAAAAGAGATTCAGTTGCTCTTGGGAGGTTTCCTCATCTTAGCCATGACCAGATCATCCCGTGTGCCATATTCCTAATTTGTTATTTTGTGAAGTAAACAATTTTTTTGTTCCTTTTTATTTTTTTAGATTTTGTTGTTTTTGTGGATTTTCCTTTTATTATTACTTTATTATATACTCCTAGTTAGCGTTAGCTGATGTTTTTTTACTAGAACCTGAGTGACAGCAAGTCCCTCTAGTTCTCAGGACACTTCTCAGTATCCTGGCCGTTCTCAATAGTGCTGCAGTCTGGATAGTCTCCACTCATCCTCCAACCTTCAAGTCCTCCAGTCCTTTTAATAATCCTTTAGTTACTCTACCAAAAGCACCAATCACGATTGGTACAATTGTCATATTTATGTTCCATAGTTTTTTCGATTCTCTTGCAAGTTAAAGGTACTTATCCTTCTTTTAATGTGCTTTCAGTTTTATTCAGTGGTCAGCCAGGACAGCAAAGTCCACAATTTTGTAAATTCTCTTTTTTGTTTTTTGTTGATTATTATAAAGTCTGGTCTTCTGGCCGAGATTAGGTGATCCATTTGTATGTCAAAGTTCCATTGGAGTTTATGCGTGTTATTGACTCGAACAGCTGCTGGGTTGTGCATATACCATTTATTCGTATGGTCAAATTTAAATTTCTTGCACAATTGCGAGTGGATCAGAATGCCCATCCAGTCATGTCTAGTCTTATACTCCAGTGCTAATTAGCTGCATTTGCTTATGTGATTAATGGTTTCGTCTTGATCACCACATAACCAACATTTGCAATTTTGTTGCGTCTTATCTATTCCCACTTTGATATGATTCGTTCTTATGGCATTGCTATGTGCTGCTATTAGGAGAGATTATGTTTCTCTCTTGAGATTTCCTTTTTGTGAGCCTCGTCTAGGTTTTCTCGTGTGAGATGTTGCTTATTGGTCGTTTAAAACGTCCATATAGTTGTTTTTCTTCCGATTTTTGCTTCCAATTTATCGCTATTATGTTGTCTATCGTGTTGTCAGTATCGTTTCTGGTGGCTCTTTTCAGTCCTTCTTCATGCTTTCCTACGTAGTGTTCGAATCGTTGTATCGATGCGTCAACGGTATCTTTATTACTTGTAAGTCCTCTTTCTCCCTCTTTTCTTGATACATGTAGTCCGTCAACGTCGTCTCTGGAATGAAATACCTTATGCATAGTGATTAGTTTTCTTGTCTTTTGGTCCATTTGCTTAAGTTTTTCTCCGGCCCACTTCAAGAATGGTCTCGAATATCTGACGAGGGGTACAACCGAGGTATTTATTCATTTGATAAGGCTTCTGCTAGATAGTTTTGTTTCAAATAGCTTTTTGTTTCTCCTGAGATGTTTTTTCTTATTTTTTTTTCTTTCATCTCCACTTGTTTGATGGTGTCAGCCTCCAAGATGACCAAGTATTTGTAGATTTTCTTTTATCCGAGCGTTCTAATCTAGTCTTGATTTGGTAGTTCCATTCCGTCCGACAGGTGTCGTTTGCCGCTTTTCATTACTAGCATGGCACATTTTTCTATGCCAAATTCAATCCCTTTGTCCGGTTTGTATATTCTAACTGCGTGTATTAGAGTTTCCAGTTTTTTCCATAGATTGATGTCATTCATATACATTAGGTTATTGATCTTTTCCTGCCATTTACTAAGTTTGTATCCGGCTGTGCATTTTCTGAGTACGCGTAAGTGTTATCATCGCAATTATGAATAGTAACGTTGATTGTGCATCTCCTTGAAAAATACCTCTTTGGACCTTCGATTCAGCTAAATCTTCTCTCTCCTGATGTCAATTCCACTCTCCAGATTTTCATGGTTTTCTCGATATAGTTTATGACTTCAAATGATATTTTGTTTACATTTTGAGGCGGTTTATTAGACAGCTTTGTGGAACCATATCATATGCCTTTTTGAAGTCAATCCAAGCCATAGCTAGATTTTTCCGTCTGGTCTTGCTCTCGGTTCTGATTTGCTGTTCAACATAAAGTGACTTCCAAGGCCTCTGGATCCTTTGCAGCATCCTTTCTGTTCCTCCGGTAACAATCCGCAGCTCATTGACAAATAGTAATTTTCTTCCCTTATTTGTGCTGTTAATATTTTCCACATTGTCGGTACGCAGGTTATGGTTCTGTAATTGTTTGGGGCAGTTCCCTTGTTGGGCTCCTTCTGGATCAATATGATCTTTCCTTTAGACATCCATTCGGGTACATGGACTTCTTATAGGCATCTGTTCATTTCTAGTGCTAGGCTGTCGTGAATTGAGGTGAATTACTTGAACCAGAATCCATGAATTCCATCATGGACTGGCGTTTTCCAGTTTGCTATTTTTTTAGTTTCGTTTTGAGTAAATAGATGTATATTTCCACTTTCGGACCTTCTTCGAGTCCTTATAATTCTTTTGCCATAGTTTCCTCAAGTCTCCAAGACTCTTCTTAGTGTTATGACCGATCTCAACGATGCTGTAGTTTGGATGGTCTCCATTCGTCTTCTTATTTCCATGTTCTCCAGTCCCTTTACCAACGCTTTGGTGACTGTACCGAGCTTGCCAATTATTATTATCATTATTATTATTATTATTATTATCATACACCTTTGCGAGTTTTTCACTCCAGCATTAGCTGATAGTTTTTCACTGGAGTTGGAACGACAACAAGCCTTCTCAAGTCTCCCGGACTCTTCACTGTATTCTGCCCGATCTTAATAATGCTGTATTTTGGATAGTCTCCACTCATTCTGATTTTTTAAAAGTCATTCAGCCTCATTATCAATCATCTGTTGACTGTACGAAGCGCTCCATCTAATGCTTGCAAGTTTTTCAAACCGGCGTTATATGAAGCCTGGGTGACAGCAATTTTCCTAAGGTCTCTTCTCAATATTCTGACCGACTTCAACTATTCAGTAGTCTCGATGGATTTGATAGTTCCTCAGAATTCCAACTGTTCCGGTACTCTTTCCAAGACTTTAAGGACCGTTCCAAGAGCACCAACTACAATTCCTATCACTGTAACTTCTATGCTTCACTTCTCTAGCAAGGTCAAAGTATTCGTCTATATTTTCACTTGTTTTGATTTTCACTCAATGATCCGTCAACTGAAATAGAAAATCTACAAGAAGCCAAGTTCTCACTTTTTCTTAAATAGCACTAGGTCTGCTCTTCTGGTTGATATTTGGTGATCAGTTTGTGTCTCAAAATCCCTGCGAAATCAATGCGAATCTTTTCTAGAACAGATTCTGGTTTGTGCAAATACCATTTGACAGTAGAGTCAAGATTTAAGCTTTCGCACAATTTCATGTTGGTTATCTTTCCCATACAGTTCTGCTAAGCCTTGTACTGCTTTTGAGCTGGTTTTGTGTATTCACTTATTATGTGGTTAATTGTTTCGTATTTGTCACCATATAACCTGCACAAACAATTCTGTTGCGTATTATCGACTTCCGGTTTAACACAATTGATCCTTTTGACGTTTTTTTTGTACTGCTATTAGAAGAAATTCATTTTCTCTCTTGAGGTTTCGTCTTCGTACCCATCTTACAGTTTTCTTATGTGCAATTTCGTCAGTTTGTCGCGTGAAATCTCCCAAGGTTTGATTTTCATCTCTCTTCTCTTTTCTAATTTCTGTTCTTTTCTGTTTAGTCCTATGCTCCTAAAGCTGTTACAAGCAACCGTGATTCTTTCTTTGCTTTTTTAAATTTCTTTTGGTCCATTAATGTGAGTCCTTAATTAATCGATTTTAAGAATAGTACTGCGTATCTTTAACTGGAGACTGCCCATATATGTATTTCTTTGAAGAGAATCCTACTGCTGAGCTTGGTTTTGAGAAACATTTTCGTTCGTCTGAAGTATTAATTCCGCTTCCAATATTCCCAAGTATTTGTAGTTTTTTTGGCCATTCTCTTCCTTCTACTGTTTCTTTTTCTCACTTTTAATTATGAGCATTGGCTATTTTTCAATGCCAAATTCCATTCCTATATCCTGGCTGTTTATTCTTATTGTTTGTATCAGGGTTTCCAGTTCGATTTCCTTTTTTCGCAAACACCTTTGCTATAAGGCCATTAATATTTACCTGCGATTTCATAAATTATAGACCCTCTCCCTGGTATTTCCTAAATACGTGGTTGAGTTGTATCATTGCTATGACGAATAGCAGTGGAGGGAGTGTCTCTATGGAATTTGCTCTTTGGATTTTTGCTTCTGCTTCGTTTTGTCCTCACACTTTCAATTCCATCTTCCTATGGCATTTATGATAAAAAATCATGTTTTGTCAGAAATTTTCTTCATTTTCAGTTACACTATTAGGATATTTTGTAATCAATCAATATCATCGTTTCATTTTTCGGCTTTGTTTTTCGCTTCATTGAGGATGTGCTGGTCCATATATAGTTGCTCTTTTGTTCTTCCTCTTCCTCTGAAGCATCCATTTTCTTCTTACAGAAATAGTCCACAGCACCCAAGTTAGTAAGAGATTTATTCTCTGATCTCTGCGGTCAGGATTTTCCACACATTATCGGTTATTAGTTGCTGGGGTATTCTCTTTTTGGAGTCCTTCTTGAACTGGGTAGTTTTTCATTTCGTCATCTCTCAGGTATGCTTGATATTTACTCAGTTGCAGGTCAATAGTTTCTGGGGATGGTCTCTTTTTGGAGCCCTTCTTTAACCGGGTAGTTTTTTTATTTCGTCATCCATACGAGTATCCTTGATATTTATGCAGTTGCAGGACCGCATCTCTCGCGGATGGACGTAAATATTTTAACCATACTCCATATAAGCCATCATGACTAGCCATTTTCGAAATTGATATTATTATCATTATTTTACTCCTTTGAGAGTTTTTCACACCAGCGTTAGCAGATGGACTTCCACTGTAGTTTAAGTGACAGCAAGTCTCCTCACATCTCCAGGACTCTCCTCAGTATTCCGACCGATCTTTATAATGCTGGTCTCCCCCTCGTTTTTTTTTATTTACCAATTCCTTCAGTCCCTTTACCAATCCTTTGGTAACTGCACCGAGTACATGGATCACAATTAGTATCAACGTCACTCATGTTCCATAGATTTTCAGTTTTCTTGGAAGGTCAAGATATCTATCTTTCTTTTCGCTTTTGTTTGTTTGTTTGTTTGTTTGTTTGTTTGTTATGCATCCATTTCCCTTTTTACTATATTTTCAAATGAATCTTGAAAATAAAAAAATATTTGCTTGGTACATATACCCTATTAATAGAGTAAAATCTTATAGATCAAATTTTGCTCATTAATTAATGTGGACGTTCCCAAAATTCCCCTCTTAAATTGTTTTTCTAAACAATTTATCTGAAATCACCCAGTTTAATAATTTTATTGGCGTATAGTTCTTTTTGATCTGGTTTGGTAATTCGTTCCAAAAATATTGAACTCTATTAACAAAAAAATCCAATTGGTAAGTAGACTTAGTATTTGTAATCTCTCTTGACATTAAATTTTCATTTCAAGAGGTCATAGAAAAAGAAAAAATATTTACCATTATTAGAAAGTCCATTAATTATTTTAAAAATTATTATTAGATCACTTCTGATTTTTTTCTTTCGATTAAAGTTGTAAATCCTGATCTATCTAATCTCTTCCTATAACTGTAATTTTTAATTTGTTATTATTTTTGTCATTCTTTTTCTATATTCGATTACTTTAGTGGTACATATCAATTTTCATAGCCCAGTCGGTTGGGGCAGTAGAATACACCAACTGATTCACTGCAGAGGGGAAAGACCCCACCAATGAGTGTCCTGTAAATGACATTATACTATCTGATAACGAGCTCTGGGAAATGTGGAGTACCCCTTCATTGACATTCTCCCAGGTCCACTCTGACCTGGAGAGGTAGCACATGCTAGGCTTCTGTCAATGGATCAAATAGAACAATCTCTCTGAGCGAACAAATAACTGATGTTAAATTGAGAATGTTCCATAACAATATTTGATATCATTTATCTATATGCAAAAATGAACTCAGTGTCTTTAAAGAATGCTATATGCAATATGTGTAATCGTATTTATTTAAACTATATGTGTAAAAAAGACGTGGCATTAAATAATCTGGGATGGATGATATACCATAAAACCCAATCAAACCTAAATTTTATTCTTACATCCTGACAATCGAGCCTAAGTGTTTCTTATCAACCTTAAGAAATCCCCGTCAAAGAAGCAAAGATGTAAGGGCCAGTATATAGACTCACAACGTGTTCAAAAATATTAATATCGCAGTCCTCTGTTACCCTTAGACCAAGTCCTGTGTCCTTCATCTCTGTCTCTCGCTCACACTTATAGCCAATTTCGACACTTTCGAGTAATAAAGAAGAGAGGGTAATCTTTTTTATAAAGAAATGTGTTACGGTCATCATTCCTTCCTTCATTCATTCATTGATACACTACATAAGCCTGAGTTCAATATTTTTTAGGCCTTATATGAGTCCACGTGTGAATGCATTCACGCTATCTTTTATGCGGATGAGTCCTCTTCTTCCCTCTCGAAAGTAAGGCCGTGTGTATCGTCATCAGCTTTCTTGTCTTGGGGTCCATGTGTTAAAGTTCTTCCCTAATCTATTTCGACAATGGGACAGCCCTGTATTTTATCATTTTGATGAAATTCCTGCAGCAGAATTTGGTTTCTTGTTCCTCTGATATTTTTTCTCGTTTTTCTCTTTCATCTCCGCTTGTTTGATGGTGTCCGCTTCCAATGTTTCCAAAAACTTATAATTTTCCTTTTCTCCGAGCGTTCTGATCCTTACTTAATTTGGCAGTTGTATTGCTTCTGTTATTCATCTTTTTCCGATCCTCATTATGAGCGGGCTACTATATTATATGCCAAATCTCATTCCCTTACCCTATCTGTTTATTCTTATTGTTTGTATCAGAATCTACAATTCTTTTTCATTTTAATAAACAGCTTCATGTCTTCCATGTACATAACATGATTAATTTTTTGCGATTAAGAAAATTTTTGTTCCTTACACCCTATATATATTTCTTAGTATGTAAATGAGTGTCATCATCGAGATAACAAATAGTAATGGTAAAAGTACATGTACTTGGAAGATGTCTCTCCAGATTGTCACTATTATTATTATTTAACTCCTTGTAAGTTAGCCTTGGGGCCGTTCCAAGTATACCAGCTACAATTGGTATCACAGTCACTCTTAGATTCCATAGCTTTTTTAGTTCTCTGGCAACTTCCAATTATTTTTATATTTTTTCGTATTATCATTATTATTATCTCTGAATTGAATGTGATGTCAGGCTGTTGCCTTCCCAGTTTAGCTTATGATTGTTTGCATACTGCTAACTCAGGTTTAATGGTTGCTTTTTAACATTTGGCCCTTTTATTTCTTAAAAAGTACTTCGAAAGTTTCTTTCAACAAATTTTTTTCCAATTTTCATTTTCATTATAAAATATACAGTAGCGTCAAAAACTAAGGGACAACATCTTAAGACCTAATATTTGTTAGAAATAACAACTGTGAAAATCTGAAATTTTGACAACTGGTAGTCGTTATCATCCATAATAACATACTAAAATTTGAATCATTTGCAAAGGAGAGAAAAAGAATTATAACAATTATTTATTTATTTTCAAATTTGGAACGTCCAAAAGTAAGGGACAAAATTGAGAAAAACAATGTAAACAGCCAAAAAACAATAAAAATGCATGTACAATTAATATTTAGTAAATGAGCCCTTGCTCTCAATGACAGCCGGACTACAAGAACGAATCAGTTCTTGACAATCCTCGATACTAATTTTAGACCATTCTTCTTGAAGCTTCACCCACAAATCCTCCGTGTTAGTGGGATTTCTTTCTATAACTTTTACTCCTAAGGTTTTCCAAAGATTTTCTATTGGATTTAAGTCAGGACTTTGCGGTGGCCAATCCATAATTTCGAAATCTTGCTCGCTAAGGTAACTCATTACCACCTTTGCCTTGTGAGATGGGGCATTATCTTGCATAAAGCTAGCCCTATCGAAACCTGAATTCTGTATGATTGGCACAACATGATCTTGAACAATGTTTTTATAGATCTGCGCGTTTATACGAGTTTGTAACCGGACAAGAGGCGTTGTACCTTGGCTAGAAAACATTCTAGATACCATGACGCTTCCGCCCCCAAACTTGACAGTTTTCTTAGTACACTTTGCACTTAATCTTTCACCAATATGTCTCTTTACATTGTTTTTTTTTTTTCATCATTTCCAAATAAATTAAACTTGCTTTCATCACTGAAAAATACTTTTGCCCAATTTTCATATGTCCAAATAACATACCTGTTTGCAAACTCTAATCTCTTATTCTTATTCTTCGAACTAACAAGTGGTTTTTTCCTTGGGGTTCGATTAAACAGCTCTATTTCTTGCAGTCGTCTAGAAACAGTCTGTCTTGACACATTAACACATGAGGTACTATTCATAACCCTTTTAATTTCTGTTCAAGACTTAAAACGATCCTTAAATGACATATTCTGCATTATTTGATCTTCCCTTGTCGAAGTTTTGCGGGGTCTGCCGGTTTTAAAAGCACTATTTTGGCAGTATCATTGTAGGATTTAACAACCCTGCCTAAAACACTCTTGGAACGTTTCACTTTCTCTGAAATCTCTCTAATGGTGTGCTTTTCCTTGTGTAGCTTCACAATAGCTTGTCTCACAGAGTAATCAAGTTTTTGGCGTTTCGCCATGGTGCCTGCTGATGCAACGTTTACAAATGACTAAGTAAGACTTATTCTTTAGAGGAAATCAAAAGATTTTAACAGCATACTGTTTACATTGTTCTTTTCAATTTTGTCCCTTACTTTTGGACGATCCTATTTTGAAAATAAATAAATAATTGTTATAATTATTTTTCTATCCTTTGCAAATAATTCAAATTTTAGTATGTCATTATGGAAGATAACGACTACCAGTTGTCAAAATTTCAGCTTTTCACAGTTGTTATTTCTAACAAATATTAGGTTTTAAAATTTTGTCGCTTAGTTTTGGACGCTACTGTATTTGGCGACAGGAAAGAGTCAGTGTTAAATCCATACTGTTTCTTTATTTTATAATCTTTGTAACACACTCACTTATAAGACATAATTATTTAGGAGGCAAGGAAATATCTAAGATACTGTCTTTTTCTTTTTTTTTCCTCATGTGTGCAAAATTTTGTAAATCTTTTGAGTCCTTTTTTATTATATATATCAAATATGTTTTATAATTAGTTTTTAATTAACTGTATTAATTATTGTATTTATTCGGTAAAATTATAAGCTAGCTAAGGACTTTGTAAATGTAGTTCCTCGCAAAGGTCATACATGAGCACAGATGGTGACTAGGTTTAATACCTCACGTCAAAATAACGTTGGGAAAGACTGAATATTGATTATAAACAAATCAAGGCTGGTCAACCGGCGAGGAGAAATAAAGGTTTGTGACACATGTGATGATTCTAGAACCTATGATGCAATACGTTATCAAAATAGATCATATATAAAAATTAGAGAATTTGAAAATTTGGCAGTTGAGTTTTGAAATCCGAAGAGAAAAGTTTAGGTTTCACGTTGTTGTGAATCGGTGAGATACGGGGTGGTGGGTGGCTTCAAAGAAGATACGTTGATAAACCCTTACATGTTCTTCCTCTTTCCCTCGCGTTTGCGTTTACTGCTATGAAACGTTGGCTCCTTATAAAACAGCTTCGTATCTGAACAACATGAACCGCTTCTTATTTCTTGATTGTAGTATTCGACATGGTCCATCGTATTAAAGTGATACTATTTAATGCACAGGTGGCTGGGGACAAAGGATCTTAAATCTTTCCTACGAGTTCGAAAATAAACGTAAAAACCCGGCTGGTGTTCGAACTCTCTTACAACGATATCGTCGTCGTCGTCGTCTTCTAGCATGTTAGCCATTATATTATATGAACTCCACACAACTTTTTTTCAGTCGTCAATTGACACACATTATACATTGACATTAACAGTACATGTACTTGTTCTAATCCAAGAGAATTGGAAGTCAACATCATCGTCCATACTAAGAGTTGCTCTGGTATCGAAATTCGACCATATATTTTTATTTGAAGATGCCAGAACCAGGTCAATCCTATCAAGAAAAAATAGAAAAAATCCGTTCCTCTATCTGACCGTTCTCATATAGTTCTGATCTGTCTCTCCCTAACTCTCTGTATACACATCAATCAATCTCTTGGCATAGGCACGACAAAATTAGATTAATTCTTTTGACATCCTTCTCTCTCTCTCTCTCTCTATATATATATATATATATATGTATATATGTGTGTGTGTGTGTGTGTGTGTACGATCTTTCTCCGTATATTTATCATACGTAGACTCATTCTCACCCACATACACACACATCAGAAATAGATGGGTCCCCTATCTTGAAAAAATGGACAGAACCTTTTTTTCACAAATAATCTTTGTTCAGTAGACTTTCCTCTGCTCTGACGATTTTTTGAATACGAAAAATATTGATTTCCTATGGTTATAGACAACTTGACTAAAAATACAATGTCAGAAAGATCTCTTACTTTCGGAAATTTTTGTATACGAGTTATTTTTCCTTTGATTTTATTTTTATAGTTCTGTAAGAGAAGTAGGATAAATTCCCCAGTATTTGTAGTGGGAGAAAACTAGTATACCCATATTTCAATGGGATGAGCGTGATTTTAGAGTTTAGTTCAGTAAAAAAAAAAAAAAAATTTTAAACCAAAAAAATCAAGGAAAGCCCCAAAATTAAAACTGTGACCTGTCGCTCTTTCAGGAACTGACTAAACCTTTTCAACAATCCCAAAATCTTGTTTCTAACTTGCAAATACAACGAGAGTTTACGGGATTAAGGGTTGACCATTGGTTTCACTGCCAGGCACCAGGATTACATGAAATCAGAGCAGTATTGGTAGAATACATTTCTATAAAAGAAACTAAAATATTTGTGAGTAATATTTGAGATTAGGAAATTCTATAAACGAAAAACCTTGAAACCAATGAAATTTTGTAGGGGTTTCACCTGGTGTAGTGGCTAACCTCATAGACTTCGATATCGCAGTATGCGAGATCGAACTCCAATTGTTCTATAACGTTTACCACTACTGTTCTTCAAAAAGTATTGCTTTGGCACTAAATTTACTATGTTTTATGTACCAGTATATATATACAACCAAAAAAAAAACAAATGTTTTTTTAAATTTTTTTTAATTTAACGCCTTCTTTTTATTCAATGTATGTCCGAATGCGTATTCAGCTAGCGTTCAAAGAGTTGAAATTTAACTTCTTGATGTGTTTTCATGTTTCAAATATCTTTAAAAGAAAATGTTGCTTGAACTTATATATATATATATATATATATATATACCCTTGGGAAAGGTATGAATCCAATTATTCTCCCTCCAGCAGTGGGTAAATAGTAGGACAGACTAGGTTCTTCAGCCTTGGTGAGGCAACTAGTCTAGGAGAAGGAAAACTCTGAATTCAAACCTGTTAAACTCCGCTTTAAAAAATTGACCTTGTGTCATATCCTACCCGAGCGGAGGGGTTGGGTATATATATATATATATATATATATATATATATATATATATATATATAATAATGACGCGGAACCAGCTTCTTTATCTCCTTTGTAAAATAAAACAATTTGATTTTCTTGGATTTCAATATTCAATTTGTTAGATAAACTCTTTTAGAAACGACGTTAAGAGGACGAGTCGATTATAAAAACGTTTATAGTCATTGTCGTGTCATGAAAAAAATGTAACAGTAACCATATCAACCTGTCAAGAACTTTGATAAAGCTAAATTATGAATATTAATATTTTTATAGATTAAATTGATCAAATTTTAAAATAGTAATTGGTAATGTAAAATATCATTTTAAGTTACAATTTTAAACAAAGTTCAATTGAATTCCTCTTGGTTTACGAACAAAATGATTTATAACATTGCTGTATTATTTTTGAACTGAAGATTAAGCAGTAATTATTCTTTTTAATTTATAGAAGAGACAAACTTTTTAATTCTATTTAATCTCGAAAATTTATTGAGTCTTGATGTACTTAGTTTCAAAGACGAAAAGCAGCACTTCAAAGACGCAGTAGTAGCTGTAATAGTTCAAGTTAATTTGCAATGTCTAGCACCAGGCTGTAAACTTGTTACAAGACGTTCAGCTTAATAAAACTCATCATTTCGGTCATAGTTCTATCTTTGAGTTTTTCATAGAATTGTCATTTAAAAAAGAATTTTGAAAAAAATGAATAAATAAAAATAAAGCATTTTTTCTTAGTGAAGGAAAAGATGATGTTAGACACTGGACAGTAAGCTTCAGTAGTTTGAGTTTGAACGACCTCTTAAAACAGAAAAAAAAGTAAAAAATGTTTTAACATTGTCATCCGTTGTGATTATACTTTTTACAATTGACCGATTAACAAAGATTTGAATACTAAGCCAGTCCGTAATACCGAAAAAAGGCTAGTTTGATTGATTGATGTTAACGAGATGTCGACCCGTCTTGGGTTATTCTATGCCTAAAGGTTAAGAAATGGTGTTTATTATACGTTCATTTTAACATTTTGTCTACAGTTGGTATTTAAAAGTTTTTTTTTTTGGGGGGGTGCTCACGGTCCTAACGAAAAGGAATAATGTTTAAACATGTTTAGTTGACTCATAGATGAGACATAAACAGGTACTACCGCTCTGGGTCAGATTAGAAATGGAAATAATACAATTAACGAGGTACTATACACTTCCCAGAACTCCAGGAGAGTTTGTTGGATGGTAACCTAATTAGTATTTACTCTTTACCAGGGTGTACAGTCAGAATATTTTAAGCCACCGACAACAGAGCGTAAAAAGGGTTAAGGATATGGGGGATATGAAGCCCAGCTGTGGTACTGCAAAGCTACAGATATAATTATTGGAAAAGTGAAATATTACCGGGATAATATAAATAGTTAAAAATAAATAATGCATTAATTGAATCTCTCTTTCTCGTTATTAAATTCATTGACAAGCTTACTGATGACGTCACAGCTGGGAAAGTGTCTTCTTTGTGTGGTCATTTGGCTAAATTATCTTCCTTATATGTGAATGAATAGAGCGTAACGTGGAGACTAACTTACTGCTGCTATTGACAGCATAGCGGACAAACCTATTGACTGGCCACACTGACCTGTCGAGCGAACAAGTTATTGAATATTAACTTTATCACCTGATTGGCCAGCGGAGATCCGAATAAAATAATGAATATCCATGGGGTCTTTATACAAACGGAAGAACCGATAGAAGGTCAGACAAGAAATCTTAGTCAATGTCTTGAGGGCTGACCAGCAGATTAGACTACATGAGCGACCGACACCCAAACCAAATTTCTGAGCGACCCACTGGCAAACAAATTGACATACTAATTAGCTTACCAACCTTAAGAACGACCAGTTTCCTAATGCATTGTTCAACAAAAGAACAGATGTATTGGGAGGTAGCTTTCTAGTGAATGTGGTGTTAAACTAACTTCAAGGCAGATCAGCAAAATGACATATATTGTCCGTTAAGCTAATTGCAGAGTAAGTGACAGATTGTCTTGAAAAGAGTCTGGGGGCGTCAAGGACTTTGAATAATAAGGACAATTCTGGTATCGTTTAACTGATCTACAAAGTAAGAAATGTGCCAACCCAATTGGCTGTCGCTGTAGAATACGCCGACTGCATCTCTACAGTGGGTTAGGACTCTCCACAACGAGTGTCCTAGATATGACGCTAAACAATTTGATGGTGAATCTCTAGTCTTGAAGGTCTGGGGAATGTGGAGTACCCCTTTTTGCCATTACACAAAAATTCATTCTAACCTGAAGTGATAGTATCTGTTAAGGTTTCATCAATGGTCCAAACAGAAATATTTAATCATTTTCTATACTTGAAAGTATTTTAGTGTGGCTAAACAAATGACTGTTTAATTGAATTATTAATATTACATTGCAATACTTAAAATCATTAAACTCTGGGCAAACAAATGAGTTTTGCTGCGTTTAAAAATTGTTGCCTACAACCTATTCATTTACAATTTATATATATCATCATCATCATCATGTCGTGCCGCCAGCACGGATATCCCTGACTCTCTCTCGCCACTTCTCCCTATCATTCATCGGCTCCGGCAGGTCTTCAGGGTTACATCCTGTGTCACCACATAGTTGCTGTATGTAAGTTCGAGCTGGTCGTCCTGCTTTTGCACGGCCATATGTGGGGGTCCATAGGAGTACATCACTTATGAGCTCGTCCTTGCTTCTCCAGCAGTGTCCCGCGTGTCTGGTTCGTCTAACATATAGTTTTCGTGATGGGGGGGCAAGTGTCCGTATAGTTGGTGTCTCGTGGGGTGTTGTCGCCAGGACTTGTTCAATACATCTCTCAGCATTCTTGTGTAATTTCCGTCTAGTTTCTTCTCCAGGTTAAAGCGATGGAGTGCGGAATCGTAGTACGCGAGTTCGTACTCCAGTCGCGCTATTACGTTCACTTTCGGGCAAATACCCTTGGGAAAGGTATGAACCCCCTTATCCTCCAAGCTATGGGTTAAATAGCACCACTACTGTTCTTCTAGGAAAATGGCTTTGGCATTAAATAACCTAAAAAGAGTTGATATGCCAAGAAACCAATAAATTTCTTCCTATCAAGTGGCGTTTGGCCGGCTTGCTGTCACATGATGATACACGTATGAACAAACACGCACACGCTCACATTTATATATATATATATATATATATATATATATATATATATATATATATATATATATATATATTCCCAATTGGCTGACGATGTAGAATGCACCGACTGATAAGATTCCACCTAAGAGTGTTGTCGATATGACACTAAACAAGCTGATGGTGATGTTCAATGCTGGATCTTTGGGAAATGTGGAGTACCCATTTATTGCCATCATTTCTAGTAGAGTCCTATCTATGGGTCAAATAGAACTACACTGTGTACTTATGCTATACTGATTTGCTTTAAATAGAACTGTTTTGACATTTAAACTGCGTACCTCATTTAAACTACCTACTTATGCTAAACTGAATTATTTAGAAAAGTGGATTTTGTTGATCAGTCAAGATACAAGCAATTAGATATTTCAAGGTAATATGGTATAATTATTGCTTAATTGATCTTATGGTATGTCAACCCGTCTAGAGTTATCTTATACCAACGGGTAAGGGGATTGTGTTCATTGTATATCGACATTTTTGTGTTGTTTCTTAAGACTTTTCGTTTTTGTCTTTAGACTGGCTCCTATGGAATACTAATAATTTCTAATATATTTATTTGACAACAAGATGAGACACGGATAAGCACAAACTGTCTTGACTGGAGTGCAATCTGTGCATGATAGCAATAAAGAGGTTCTTTATAATTCCCCGTTCTCAAGAATTTGAGACGCGGAATCAGGTGTGGTTTAGTTTTTGCAAAGATGCGGCTTTTTTTAGAGCGGAGTCTTAACCCCCTACAGAGGATACAGTCAGCATATTCTAAGCCCCGTCAATAGAGCATTTGAACGTGATACACTGGTGATACTAGTCAAGAAAAAATCATTTGATCTTTGAAACTTTTAAGAAAGGAAGATGTATTTGTAAATTTGAAAAAAATGATGCCTTGAACATGACATTATTGATGGAATGTAGACAATTGGATCACGTATATTATGGTCTTCTTTTGTTCAAACTGGGAGAAAAAAATCACACGAGAATGTTCTTCTACTGAAGAAAAACAAACTTTATACTGATTTCCTGCATTCTCCCGGAACAGAAAGGCAAAGTAAATAGTCACAAGTTATTTGACTGGAAAACAATTCGCTTTTCAGATATTTTTTCTCTTTTCTCAGTTTGAATTCTAAGGTTCATAATTTACGCTCACACACACACACACACACACACACACACATATATATATATATATATATATATATATATATATATATATGAGAAAAATGGAAATAAATCCGTCGGTATGTGAAAAAAATATGAAAAAAACAAGATATTTAAAGGATATGTTTATTCATATATGAATAATATGTTTGGGTTTTTTTGTGAAACTATCTTGTAGGTGATATTAATGTGTGATGTTATGTCTCATCCGAAAATTATATTCGAAGATGTTTTGAGAATAAAGCCGAAACGTTGAATCTAGCACATTATTCATATATGAATAGATGTATCCTCTGGATATCTTGATTTTTCAGATTTCATATTAGCATAGACAAACTCACACACACACACACTCACACAGAAACTCTTACACTCACACACACACACGCACACACTCACACATATATATTGTTCGTCGCAAAGGTTTTAAGTCTTACCCAGAAAGAAGATTTATAAACGAAGATTTTTGTTGACGTATACTTTCTCTTCTTATAAAACTATAAATTTTATATGTGGTAGTATGATAGAAGTACAGAATTATTCAGTTATGATCTTCTTTCTGGTGAACTGTAGGTTAGGTTGCAGAAAACGCTGCAACTCGGTAGACGAGTAGGAATCAGCCTAACTAAGCGTCCCGTTTATGGCATCAAACTGCATCAGGCACAGAGTGATAGTGAATGTTAGGGTGGAATCTGTGCATCATATAGAACTGTCTAATAATTTGATGAGGATTATCATTATTATTCACTCTGTAGAGTTTTTCATATCAGCTTACGCTGATGGTCTTCTACTGGAGTTTGAGTGACAGAAAGTCTCCTCAAGTCTCCAGGACTCTTCTCAGTATTCTGGCCGTTTTCAATAATGCTGTAGTTTGGATGGTCTCCACTCGTCCGCCAACTTCCAAGTCCTCCTGTTCCTTTAGTAATCTTTTAGTTACTGTACCAAAAGCACCAATTACAATTGGTATAATTGTCACATGCATGTTCCATAGTTTTTTCAATTCCCTAACAAGGTCGAGGTACTTATCTTTCTTTTCACATTCTTTCAGTTTTATTCTGTGGTCAGCCGTGACAGCAAAGTCAACAATTTTGCAATTTCTCTTTTTTTCTTAATTATTATTATATCCAGGATCAACGGACAGATTTTAGTCCACCGGTTCATTTGGACTTCTAGGTAGTGGCATACGTAAATACTGGCTGCTTGTATTTTAAGTATGAAAACATTAAATGGAAATAAAGATGCCTGTTTATCATTGTTGTTATTATTATTATTTGAAACTATACAGCTGTGTGAAAGTTTTTTAATATAATTCAAGTATAAAATTCCATACACACATTCCTACACACACACACAACACCTAGCGGCTCATTGACCAAGTGGGCAGAGTGTTCGCCTATGGTCCGGGAGACAAAGGTTCAATCCTAGGTCGAATCATACCAAAGACTTTAAAAATGGTACTTAATGACTCCTTGCTTAAGACTCAGCAATATAAGGTACGTATCAAGGGTAAAGTGGAGCAATCCAGGAAAAGGAGTAGCGCCCTCCCCTACACCTCGGTGTAGTAGCTATTGAAAAAGAGCCTTCTGGTCGCCCTCGACTAAGGTCACCAAATTTTATATATATATATATATATATATATAAATTTCTTTTAATAAAAACAACAATTGGTCACATTGAGAAAATAAATTTATTTCCATCCTGTTAAAAGCATGGATATAAATCAAGGCACAAAGTATTACATAATTAGCGAATATATATATTATCATCCACAGACAGACTATTTCGTTGTATCAGTACTGTTCAGTGTGGCTAGACACGTAGGACACTTGAAGCTGGGATCGAAACCCGTCCAACTTTACGTCAGACTTTGTATCAGACCACGCGGCCAAGAAGCGTACCACGTCGGCGAGGTAATAATAAGGTATTAAGTAGTAACATTCGTTTTGTTTACATTTTATACCTTACCGGATATCAGAGTGCTCAATTCGTTCGAAGAGCTTTGCATTATGCGAGCGGCAGCTGTAAATTTCTCCGCTAGAATGCTCAACCACCATGGGAGAGCGTATATATATATATATATATATATATATATATATATATATATATATATATATATATATATATATATATATATATATATATATATATATATATATATATATATATATATATATATATATATATATATATATATATATATATATATATATATATATATATATATATATATATATAAGGATTAGAGTATTAGTCAATGGTCCGGGCGACCTGGGTTCAATCCTAGCTCGAGTTATACCGAGTACTTAAAAAGTATTACTTGATACCCACTTGCTTAACACAACATTATGAAGTACGGATCAAGGAAAAGTGGAACAATCCAGGGAAAGTGCCCCAACACTTCGGTGTAGTAGCTATTGAAAAGGGACTCTTCGGGTCCCCTTGACTGGTGTCCACTAACTTGATTACTATATATATATATATATATATATAAAGAGAATTTGGCATAAAATAACCTACAAGGGGAGAGAAGTCATAAAACAGCGATCAACCAACGTTTTTTGACTGAGATCTAGAACTTTTTGAATGATACTTATAAATATATATATATATATATATATATATTGTGTGTGTGTGTGTGTGTGTGTGTGTGCACCAACTGAAACTTAAAATAAAAACATCTAGTGTTTATACAGTTCAAATATCTAAAATTTCCATTTCTCTGGGTTGTACACCTTCCCATCAGTCTTGCACTTTTTGGGTTTTATGTTTTTTATGATATTATAGCTCATTTTTAATTAGTCGTCCATATTTTAGAATCTACCATTCATAGCTTGATATTTTGTTTTCTAACGCTGTTATTTTAATTCATACTTAATGGGTTCTACTGTTGCACTTCAGTTAAATAGTTTCCACGGTTTCTCTTTAACAACAACACCACCAAATGGGAAAAGAAGGATAAGTACCTAGACCTTGCTAGAGAATTGAAAAAGCAGTTGAACATGAAAGTGACAATTGTACTACTTGTGATTGGTATTTTTGGCACAATAACTAAAGGATTATTAAAAGGCCTGGAGAACTTGGGATTTGGTGGACGAGTAGATACTATCCAAATGACAGCATTACTGAGAACGGCCAGAATACTGAGAAGAGTCCAGAAGACTTGAGGAGACTTGCTCTCTCTGATGTAAGAAAAAACTCTAAAGGAGTAAATAATAATAATTATATAGAGAATTTGGAAATAAAAGGACGAGTGGAGACCAAACTACAGCATTGTTGAGATTGGCCAGAATACTTAGAAGAATCCCGGAGGCTTGAGGTGGCTGGTTGTCTCACAAATTCCAGCAAGAGACCATCAGCTAACGCTAATGTGAAAAAATCTCGAGGAGTAAAATAATGATAGATTATAAAATAATAATAATTATAACCAGGACCAACAGAACGACAACCATAACTAGGAAACAAAAATGCATAGAAGAACAAGTGAATGGATATTTCAGGCAACAAACTGACGAAATCTCACATGTCATTACATAAACATAGCTAAGAAAGAGACACCTCAAAATAGAAACAGAATCTTTTCTAATTGCAGCATAAAATAATGTCATATGGGCCAATTATTATGAAAGTGATGAAATCGATAATAAGCAATTAAATAGCAAATGTAGGTTACGTGGTGACAAAAACGGATCGATTACTCACATAATAAGCGAATATAGAAAACCAGCACAAAAGGATTTTAAAACTAAAGACCACTGGTTAAGAAAGGTAATCCATAGGGAATTGTGCAAGAAATTAAAATTTCACCATACTACCAAAAATATATTTACAAACAAGAATCCGTCATGGAGAATGAGACGTAAAAAAATCTCTTAGATCTTGAGATACAAACGGATCACCTGGCCATAAGACCAGACTTAGTGATACCTAACATAAAAAAGAGAATTTGTCGTCAATTGGTTTTTCCCGTTCCACAGGACCACGGAGTGAAAATCAAAGAAAGAGAAAAAATGGACCATTAGTTGGACTTTGTCTGAGAATTCAAAAAACTGTTGAACGTGAGGGTAAAGGAGACACCAATTATAACTGGCTCGCAAGGAGTGAAATAATAATAATAATAATAATAATAATAATAATAATAATAATGTGACAATTATGATTGGTACGGTAACTAAAGGATTATTAAAGGGCCAGGAGGATTTGGAAATTGGCGGCCGAATGGAGATCATCGAAACAACAGCATTATTGAAAATGGCCAGAATACTGAGAAGAGACCTGGACACTTGAGGCGACTTACTGTAACTCAATCTCCAGTGAAAGACCATCAGCTAACGCTGATGTGAAAATCTCTTATGAGTATTAATAATCATAATAACATCAACGAAAATAATCAGAAAACTATTATGGGAAGAGAAACAACTATATGAATATTTCAAGCGACAAACAAACGAAATCTCACACAAAAAAAAACAAACTTGGTCATGGCTAAGAAAAGGAAGCCTTAAGTAAGAAACTGAATCTGTTCTACTTGCAGCACAGAACAACGCCATAACGACTAACTACTAACCATCATCATCATCATCGTGCTGGCAGCACGGATATCCCTGACCCTCTCTCGCCACTCCTCCCTATCGTTCATCGCCCTAGGCAGGTCTTCAGGACAACAACCTGTATCCTCACATAGCTGCTGAATGTACGTTCGTGCTGGTCGTCCTGCTTTTGCGCGGCCGTGTGTGGGGATCCATAAGAGTACATCTCTTATGAGTTCATCTCTGCTTCTCCAGCAATGTCCTGCATGTCTGGTTCGCCTAACTTGAAAAGCAAAAAGAGACAAGATGCAACAAAAGAGCCGACGTAGGTTACTTGGGGATAAAGACAAATCGATCAATCTCGTATTAAACAAATGCAGTAAGTTAAGATAAAAAAAGTATAAGACTAGAGACGACTGTGTGGGGAAGCTGATCCAATGGATATTGTGCAAGAAGTTTAAATTTGACAATATGAACAAATTGTATATGCACAACCCAGAATCAGTCCTAAAAAATGAAACGCACAAACTTCTCTGGAATTTTGAGGTACAAACAGATCACCTGATCCTAGCCAGACTAAGCGATAATCAATAAAAAAAGAGAACCTCTTTAATAGTGGTTAAAACTTAAAGAAAGCAAAAAGAGAGATGAGTACCTAGACCGTGTTACAGAACTGACAAAACAATGGAACATGAAAGTGACGGTGATACCAATTGTATTTGGCATGCTCGATACAGTCACTAAAGGAATGTTACAGGGACTGGAGGATTTGGAAATATGAGGACGAGTGAAGACCATCGATCTTACAGAATTGTAGATATCGGCCAGAATACTAAGAAAAGTTCTGGAAACTTGGGGAGACTAGCTGTCATCCAGAATCCTGTGAGAAACTATCAACGAACGCTGGTGGAAAAAACTCTTATAATTATAATGATAATAACAATAATAACAAGACAAAATGGATGCTGCTGTATCGTGGACTTAACCGTCCACTGAGTGAAAATCAAAGAAATCGAACAGGGTGACAAGTTCTTAAACTTTGCTAGAGAAGTAAAAAGAGCTATGAAAGTGACTGTAATACCAATTACAACATATGATATAACATGAAAGTGACTGTAATACCAATTGTAACTGATGCACTTGGAACGGTCCTCAAAAGATTTGTAAGGGGGCTGGAAATGTTAGAAATCGGAGTAAAAATTGTCCAGGAGACCTTAATGGACTTGCTAACACGCAGACTCCAGTGAAACAAAATCAGCTAATACTGATGTGAAAAACTCGTAAGAAGAATGAAAAAAATGATAGATGATGCCACTTAATCTCCTACTTAAGAAATGCATACAATCTTTATAAATCTTAGAAAAAAATCAACCATTTCATGTACATGGGCAACATCAAACTGTTTGCGTGAAATAAAAAAGAATTGGAACCCTGATAAAGACAGTGATGATATACAGTCAAGATATAGGGATGGAATTTAGCATTGAAAAATGTTCCATGCTAATAATGAAAATCGAAAAACGCAAAAAAAACGGAAGGAAGAGAACTACCAAATCAAGAAGAAATCAGAACGCTCGGAGAAAAGGAAACTTACAAATACTTGGCAATATTGGAAGCGGGCTCCCTTAAACATGCGAGGATGAAATGGAAAAAAAAGAAAATCTCAGATGAACGAGAAAACTACTCAAAACCAAACT
>OY757906.1:41380408-41385491 GCA_963585895.1 Sepioteuthis lessoniana | reverse complement strand
GCATCATATAGAACTGTCTAATAATTTGATGAGGATTATCATTATTATTCACTCTGTAGAGTTTTTCATATCAGCTTACGCTGATGGTCTTCTACTGGAGTTTGAGTGACAGAAAGTCTCCTCAAGTCTCCAGGACTCTTCTCAGTATTCTGGCCGTTTTCAATAATGCTGTAGTTTGGATGGTCTCCACTCGTCCGCCAACTTCCAAGTCCTCCTGTTCCTTTAGTAATCTTTTAGTTACTGTACCAAAAGCACCAATTACAATTGGTATAATTGTCACATGCATGTTCCATAGTTTTTTCAATTCCCTAACAAGGTCGAGGTACTTATCTTTCTTTTCACATTCTTTCAGTTTTATTCTGTGGTCAGCCGTGACAGCAAAGTCGACAATTTTGCAATTTCTCTTTTTTTCTTAATTATTATTATATCCAGGATCAACGGACAGATTTTAGTCCACCGGTTCATTTGGACTTCTAGGTAGTGGCATACGTAAATACTGGCTGCTTGTATTTTAAGTATGAAAACATTAAATGGAAATAAAGATGCCTGTTTATCATTGTTGTTATTATTATTATTTGAAACTATACAGCTGTGTGAAAGTTTTTTAATATAATTCAAGTATAAAATTCCATACACACATTCCTACACACACACACAACACCTAGCGGCTCATTGACCAAGTGGGCAGAGTGTTCGCCTATGGTCCGGGAGACAAAGGTTCAATCCTAGGTCGAATCATACCAAAGACTTTAAAAATGGTACTTAATGACTCCTTGCTTAAGACTCAGCAATATAAGGTACGTATCAAGGGTAAAGTGGAGCAATCCAGGAAAAGGAGTAGCGCCCTCCCCTACACCTCGGTGTAGTAGCTATTGAAAAAGAGCCTTCTGGTCGCCCTCGACTAAGGTCGCCAAATTTTATATATATATATATATATATATATATAAATTTCTTTTAATAAAAACAACAATTGGTCACATTGAGAAAATAAATTTATTTCCATCCTGTTAAAAGCATGGATATAAATCAAGGCACAAAGTATTACATAATTAGCGAATATATATATTATCATCCACAGACAGACTATTTCGTTGTATCAGTACTGTTCAGTGTGGCTAGACACGTAGGACACTTGAAGCTGGGATCGAAACCCGTCCAACTTTACGTCAGACTTTGTATCAGACCACGCGGCCAAGAAGCGTACCACGTCGGCGAGGTAATAATAAGGTATTAAGTAGTAACATTCGTTTTGTTTACATTTTATACCTTACCGGATATCAGAGTGCTCAATTCGTTCGAAGAGCTTTGCATTATGCGAGCGGCAGCTGTAAATTTCTCCGCTAGAATGCTCAACCACCATGGGAGAGCGTATATATATATATATATATATATATATATATATATATATATATATATATATATATATATATATATATATATATATATATATATATATATATATATATATATATATATATAAGGATTAGAGTATTAGTCAATGGTCCGGGCGACCTGGGTTCAATCCTAGCTCGAGTTATACCGAGTACTTAAAAAGTATTACTTGATACCCACTTGCTTAACACAACATTATGAAGTACGGATCAAGGAAAAGTGGAACAATCCAGGGAAAGTGCCCCAACACTTCGGTGTAGTAGCTATTGAAAAGGGACTCTTCGGGTCCCCTTGACTGGTGTCCACTAACTTGATTACTATATATATATATATATATATATAAAGAGAATTTGGCATAAAATAACCTACAAGGGTAGAGAAGTCATAAAACAGCGATCAACCAACGTTTTTTGACTGAGATCTAGAACTTTTTGAATGATACTTATAAATATATATATATATATATATATTGTGTGTGTGTGTGTGTGTGTGTGTGCACCAACTGAAACTTAAAATAAAAACATCTAGTGTTTATACAGTTCAAATATCTAAAATTTCCATTTCTCTGGGTTGTACACCTTCCCATCAGTCTTGCACTTTTTGGGTTTTATGTTTTTTATGATATTATAGCTCATTTTTAATTAGTCGTCCATATTTTAGAATCTACCATTCATAGCTTGATATTTTGTTTTCTAACGCTGTTATTTTAATTCATACTTAATGGGTTCTACTGTTGCACTTCAGTTAAATAGTTTCCACGGTTTCTCTTTAACAACAACACCACCAAATGGGAAAAGAAGGATAAGTACCTAGACCTTGCTAGAGAATTGAAAAAGCAGTTGAACATGAAAGTGACAATTGTACTACTTGTGATTGGTATTTTTGGCACAATAACTAAAGGATTATTAAAAGGCCTGGAGAACTTGGGATTTGGTGGACGAGTAGATACTATCCAAATGACAGCATTACTGAGAACGACCAGAATACTGAGAAGAGTCCAGAAGACTTGAGGAGACTTGCTCTCTCTGATGTAAGAAAAAACTCTAAAGGAGTAAATAATAATAATTATATAGAGAATTTGGAAATAAAAGGACGAGTGGAGACCAAACTACAGCATTGTTGAGATTGGCCAGAATACTTAGAAGAATCCCGGAGGCTTGAGGTGGCTGGTTGTCTCACAAATTCCAGCAAGAGACCATCAGCTAACGCTAATGTGAAAAAATCTCGAGGAGTAAAATAATGATAGATTATAAAATAATAATAATTATAACCAGGACCAACAGAACGATAACCATAACAAGGAAACAAAAATGCATAGAAGAACAAGTGAATGGATATTTCAGGCAACAAACTGACGAAATCTCACATGTCATTACATAAACATAGCTACGAAAGAGACACCTCAAAATAGAAACAGAATCTTTTCTAATTGCAGCATAAAATAATGTCATATGGGCCAATTATTATGAAAGTGATGAAATCGATAATAAGCAATTAAATAGAAAGTGTAGGTTACGTGGTGACAAAAACGGATCGATTACTCACATAATAAGCGAATATAGAAAACCAGCGCAAAAGGATTTTAAAACTAAAGACCACTGGTTAAGAAAGGTAATTCACAGGGAATTGTGCAAGAAATTAAAATTTCACCATACTACCAAAAATATATTTACAAACAAGAATCCGTCATGGAGAATGAGACGTAAAAAAATCTCTTAGATCTTGAGATACAAACGGATCACCTGGCCATAAGACCAGACTTAGTGATACCTAACATAAAAAAGAGAATTTGTTGTCAATTGGTTTTTCCCATTCCACAGGACTACGTAGTGAAAATCAAAGAAAGAGAAAAAATGGACCATTAGTTGGACTTTGTCTGAGAATTCAAAAAACTGTTGAACGTGAGGGTGAAGGAGACACCGATTATAACTGGCTCACAAGGAGTGAAATAATAATAATAATAATAATAATAATAATAATAATAATAATAATAATAATAATGTGACAATTATGATTGGTACGGTAACTAAAGGATTATTAAAGGGCCAGGAGGATTTGGAAGTTGGCGGCCGAATGGAGATCATCGAAACAACAGCATTATTGAAAATGGCCAGAATACTGAGAAGAGACCTGGACACTTGAGGCGACTTACTGTAACTCAATCTCCAGTGAAAGACCATCAGCTAACGCTGATGAGAAAATCTCTAATGAGTATTAATAATCATAATAACATCAACGAAAATAATCAGAAAACTATTATGGGCAGAGAAACAAGTATATGCATATTTCAAGCGACAAACAAACGAAATCTCACACAAAAAAAAACAAACTTGGTCATGGCTAAGAAAAGGAAGCCTTAAGTAAGAAACTGAGTCTGTTCTACTTGCAGCACAGAACAACGCCATAACGACTAACTACTAACCATGGTAAAGCAAAAAGAGACAAGATGCAACAAAAGAGCAGACGTAGGTTACTTGGGGATAAAGACAAATCGATCAATCTCGTATTAAACAAATGCAGTAAGTTAAGATAAAAAAAAAGTATAAGACTAGAGACGACTGTGTGGGGAAGCTGATCCAATGGATATTGTGCAAGAAGTTTAAATTTGACAATATGAACAAATGGTATATGCACAACCCAGAATCAGTCCTAAAAAATGAAACGCACAAACTTCTCTGGGGTTTTGAGGTACAAACAGATCACCTGATCCTAGCCAGACTAAGCGATAATCAATAAAAAAAAGAGAACCTCTTTAATAGTGGTTAAAACTTAAAGAAAGCAAAAAGAGAGATGAGTACCTAGGCCGTGTTACAGAACTGACAAAACAATGGAACATGAAAGTGACGGTGATACCAATTGTATTTGGCATGCTCGATACAGTCACTAAAGGAATGTTACAGGGACTGGAGGATTTGGAAATATGAGGATGAGTGAAGACCATCGATCTTACAGAATTGTAGATATCGGCCAGAATACTAAGAAAAGTTCTGGAAACTTGGGGAGACTAGCTGTCATCCAGAATCCTGTGAGAAACTATCAACGAACGCTGGTGGAAAAAACTCTTATAATTATAATGATAATAACAATAATAACAAGACAAAATGGATGCTGCTGTATCGTGGACTTAACCGTCCACTGAGTGAAAATCAAAGAAATCGAAAAGGGTGACAAGTTCTTAAACTTTGCTAGAGAAGTAAAAAGAGCTATGAAAGTGACTGTAATACCAATTACAACATATAATATAACATGAAAGTGACTGTAATACCAATTGTAACTGATGCACTTGGAACGGTCCTCAAAAGATTTGTAAGGGGGCTGGAAATGTTAGAAATCGGAGTAAAAATTGTCCAGGAGACCTTAATGGACTTGCTAACACGCAGACTCCAGTGAAACAAAATCAGCTAATACTGATGTGAAAAACTCGTAAGAAGAATGAAAAAAATGATAGATGATGCCACTTAATCTCCTACTTAAGAAATGCATACAATCTTTATAAATCTTAGAAAAAAATCAACCATTTCATGTACATGGGCAACATCAAACTGTTTGCGTGAAATAAAAAAGAATTGGAACCCTGATAAAGACAGTGATGATATACAGTCAAGATATAGGGATGGAATTTAGCATTGAAAAATGTTCCATGCTAATAATGAAAATCGAAAAACGCAAAAAAAACGGAAGGAAGAGAACT
>OY757906.1:41130408-41375408 GCA_963585895.1 Sepioteuthis lessoniana | reverse complement strand
TCTCTCTGTCTGTCCACCACTAGATAACCATGAAATATACCACAAAATATCTTTGAATTTTAACATCCAGCAGTCCTGGACTTTAACTAAGTTAAAACTTAAGATAAAAAAAGTGAATTTTTTTTTTTTTTTTTTTTTTTTTTTTTTAATTACTACCGCGTACACATGGGAAGCAGCATGCTGTACGTGTGAGTCTTGCGGCTTAACGCTCAAGATTGCCAGTTCGATCGGGGAACTACTGCTGCTCATCTATAAGAGTGGCTTCTATAGATGAGAACAAAAACAGCCATCGAAAGATAACCATGACTAGTACTCAAACCAGATCCATAAACCGCATCGCTCTTCGCGCGGGTAAAAAAGGGGCGCGTCCTGCTGAGGTTGGAGCCCTGGCCTCGGTGTTCGAAAAATCAGCTACAGAGCTCAAACACAAACAAAAACTACTAAAATGCAAACAAACAATACAGATAGCGACATTTAACGTAAGAACCCTAAATAGAATAGGTCAACTATCAGAGCTAACTGCATCAGCCGTAGAACATAAGATAGATATAATTTGCATACAAGAGCACCGATACACGCACACCGAAGATATCAAGTATCACGAAACTGGAAATGGATGGATGCTGGTGACTGTATCGGCATGGAAAAACTCTGTCAATGCATCGGTAGGAGGGGTGGGAATACTTCTAGGACCGAGAGCGTTAAAAACACTGAACAGCATTGAGAGAATACAACCTAGGATGATGGCCGCAACGTTTAATGGCAACCCCAAAGCAACAATTATCTCCTGCTACAGCCCTACCAATGTTAGCGAAGAAAACGAAATAGCCACCTTCTACGAAGATCTATCCTCCCTAGTACGTAGCATTCCGAAACACAACCTGCTAGTCATTGGCGGAGATATGAATGCACAAATCGGGAAAAACAGACACAACAAATACAGCCTACACTACGCGTCTAACAGGAATGGACAGCATTTAATAGATTTCATGATAGAAAATAGATTAACCTGCCTCAATACAAACTTTCAAAAAAGGGAGGGGAAATTATGGACCTACACATACGCGAATAAGAGTAAAGCACAGATAGACTACGTCCTTATAAACAGGAAATGGAAGAATAGTGCGATGAATTGCGAGGCATACTCCTCCTTCGAGGGTGTGTCCTCCGATCATCGAATAGTTACGGCCAAAGTACGACTAAGCCTAAGAAAAAACGCCACACGTAAAGCGACGACCAAGCACTATGACTGGGCCCTACTCAACAACAGAGATATTAGAGATAAATATGCATTAGAATTAAGAAACAGATTCGAAGCACTACAAGAGAAGGTAGAAATAGGCACCCCAAATGACGAATATGAAAATTTTGTAGAAGCACACCTGGAGGCGGCAGAAAAGTGTATTCCAACAAAACCTAGAACTAAATATAGAGTCCCTTGGGAAACGCCAGCAGCTAGAGAAAAACGTGCACTTGTGAAGACTGCCTCCAAAAACTATCAACAGAACCCAACAAATACAAATGCACGAGAACTAGAAAAGGCGCAACATCAATTAACAGGAATATACCTAAAAGAACAGGCAGAATACGTACAAAATCAGATAGATAAGATTAGAGACTCGGTGGAAGATAGGCAATCCAGGATAGCCTGGCAAACAATAAACGAAGTAAGTGGAAGGAAGAGCACAGCCAAAGCAAAATTGAAAGCTGCAAGCCAACAAGAAAGAATAAAACTGTGGGAACAGCATTTCAAAAATCTACTAGGAAACCCACCGGAAATAACGGATGAACCGATCACCAGAATTATTAGTAAGCAATTAGACGTAAAACTAGGTCCTTTCACCAAAGAAGAACTCGACACGGTTCTCAGAAGAATTAAAAATAGGAAAGCGGCGGGGCTAGACGAGATCCCCCCAGAAGTGTGGAAGACGAGACAATTCGACGATATACTGCTCCGGCAATGCAACGCAGTCTATAGTCAAAATAGGATAGAACGATGGACGAAGGGATGCATCCTTCCATTCCCTAAAAAAGGCGACCTCGGACTAGCCAAGAACTACCGAGGGATAACACTTACATCCATAGCAGCCAAAATCTACAATGCCCTACTACGAAACCGCATAGAACCCAAAATGGAAAACATCCTTAGGAAAAACCAAAATGGCTTCCGGAGAAACAGATCCACAACCTCACAAATACTGACCATCCGTAGAATCCTGGAAGGCGTTCGGGCAAAAAACTTACAGGCGACATTACTATTTGTCGACTTTACCAAGGCCTTCGATTCCATACACAGAGGGAAGATGGAGCAAATCCTACTAGCTTACGGCCTACCAAAAGAAACCGTAGCAGCGATAATGATTCTCTACAGAAACACCAAAGTAAAAGTACGTTCACCAGATGGAGACACGGAATACTTCGACATTGTTGCAGGAGTACTACAAGGAGACACACTAGCCCCGTACCTCTTTATCATCTGTCTAGACTATGTGCTTAGGACTTCGATCGACAAAATCAGAGAAAATGGCTTTGAGCTGACTAAGAGAAGAAGCAAAAGGTACCCCGCAAAAACAATCACGGACGCCGACTACGCTGATGACTTGGCGTTACTAGCGAATACGCCTAATCAAGCAGAGACACTACTACATAGTCTGGAACGAGCTGCAGCTGGCATTGGCCTACATGTCAATGCAAACAAAACCGAATATATGTGTTACAACCAAACAGGCAACATTGCCACACTAGACGGAGCCTCTCTGAAACTAGTCGACAAATTCACCTACCTAGGAAGCAGCGTCTCATCAACCGAGAAGGACATCGACACACGACTGACGAAGGCATGGACAGCTATCGATAGGCTCTCGATCATATGGAAGTCGGACCTAACAGATAAAATGAAACGCAGTTTCTTCCAGGCAGCGGTTGTGTCGATACTGCTATATGGATGCACCACATGGACGCTTACGAAACGGCTGGAGAGGAGGCTGGACGGAAATTACACAAGAATGTTGAGAGCAGTATTAAACAAGTCCTGGCGACAACACCCCACGAGACTCCAACTGTACGGACACTTGCCCCCTATCACAAAAACTATACAAGTTCGACGAACCAGACACGCAGGACACTGCTGGAGAAGCAAGGACGAGCTCATAAGCGATGTACTCCTGTGGACCCCCACTCATGGATGTGCAAGAGTGGGACGACCAGCACGAACTTACATACAGCAGCTATGTGAGGACACGGGTTGTAATCCTGAAGACCTGCCGGAGGCGATGAATGATAGGGAGAAATGGCGAGAGACGGTCAGGGATATCCGCGCAGGCGGCGCGACATGATGATGATGATGATGACTGCAAATCTCTTGATTAAAGAACTTTTGTTAAAGGGTTAGGAAGCAAGCTAGATGAGCAGGTCATTGTTTGTGAGTTTGATACTTACTGGATACGCCATACAGCTGTAGTTGCGCCATATCTAAACTAAGCTTGATAAAGAAATACTTATAAGTCTAAGTAATAGTGTTTAAGTCTGGTTAAATATACTGGTCAACAAAAACATTTTTGAAATGGTGTCGAGGTAACAAACGTCTTTTTTAGCTGATTTGCGGGCGCTGAATCTGAAAATAACCTTACTCTTTCTTGGTTAGCCAACGTTTTTGCTGTACAGGAATGACATTTTTGGAAAATAAAAAAAAAACATTTTTTCTTATGAATATATGATTCTGACCGATGGCAATATTTCTCAAAGTTAAATCGTAGAACTCTCTTAAATCGTATTCAAACCAACAAATAGAGAAATCGTCAGACCTGACCGATAAAATGAAACAGTTTTTTTCCAAGCAGAAGCCGTATCGATACTGCTGTCTGGATGCACTACATGGACGCTAACTAAACGGCTGGAGAAAAATCTTGACGGCAACTACACAAGAATGTTGCCAGCAATATTGAACAAGTCCTGGAAGCAGCACCCCACAAAGCAGCAGCACCCCACAAAGCAGCAGCTAAACGGCCACTAACCACCCATCACGAAAACTATCCAAGTTAGACGAACCAAACATCCAGTTCACTACTGGAGAAGTAGAAACAAACTCATAAGTGACGTACTCCTGTGTACTCCTTCACATAAACGAGCAAAGGCAGGACGACTAGCTAAGACCTAAATACAACAGCTCTGTGCCGATACAGGATTTAACCTTGAAGATCTACCGAAAGCGATGGACGATAGAGAAGGGTGTTGCAACATAATGATGATGATGTTTAAGAAATACTATTTTCGGAATAACAATCAGACTCTACGTATTTAAAAATAACACAATTGATACCAAGGCCATCTTGTATTTTCATCAAACTATTTAATAAATTAACAGCGGAAATAAAACTTTTTTTGAAGACAAGAACTAAGGGAAAATGTTCTCTTTCTTGATTGTCAATCATGTTCAAAGTTATGTAAGTCCATTATGATAATCCAGCTGTAGTCAGTCATCATTTGTTTGTCCCACCATCCCTGTTGGCACTCTTCTATTGTTTTGATATCTTAATGGAATCGTTCTCCTTGCTCATCACTTACAACGCCGCATTCATCCAGAAATTTATCTAGATGCCCAGATAAAAAAAAAGAAACCTTAATAATCATATAAGCGCCTATGTCATGAAAACTTTTCAACAGCTTTTCCACAAACTACTGGTAGTTTTCAGTCCGGAGATTGTCTAAGAAGTTTTTCAATACTGTTATGCCACCATGTGCCCAGCGGGCTTGCAGGGTGCTGTTCGTCCCCGCCAAGTCCACCAGTTAACGCAGTGCACATACGTTGGCTGTGGTTTGCCGAACGCTAAATAGTGTTACAGATATGCGGAACCACGTTTTAAAGCCACTAGGCAAGTTATAGGTGAATTATTAACTGTCAACACAGCTAACTTCCCCTCAAATACAGGGTCTTCAACGAGTACAATTCTTCCACAATACAAAAAAGGACTCTGAACTGCCGTGTTTGAGTTTACAAGATTAATAACAATATCCTTTCATTGAATAAAAGAAAGAAACAAAGAAAAAAAAATAATCCAGGTAAAAGTCAGGAGCGAGAAAGTATTTCTGTATCTTGGAGGAGCCTCCACTAAAATATCCATTTCCCGGACGAAGTCCCTCATTTAATATCTGTTAATGGCAGAAGGTGAGAGTATAGTTCCTCAGCGGTAGACACGTTCCGCTTTCCTTCAGGCTTCGGGATTTATTGGTAAAGCCCGTGCTCTAAATCTCAAGTTTATCATTGGGAAAATGTTCCCTCTTTTCTCCTCTATCTTATCATAGCTATTCTTTCCTCCCGTAATTTATCTTTTATTCACGTCAGCATGAATGCAGCAGGATTAATTTGAATATACTTAAATTTCATGTTAATTACTTGGGGTTCTGTGGAGTTTATTCTTTTCTTTTTCTCCCCTCGTTATTGGGTTTCCATAACGCGTTGGTAGAAGGATATATGTCTCATTTTAGATAAGACCAAGATTAATAATTGTCTCTTCTCGTGGACAAGTCCTTTCTTTGTATATTTGTTTAATGAAGCTCGGAGTTCTGGTTCATTCAAAGAAGCTCTTTCTTTTCTCTCAGGGTTCTCAACGCGGCATTGTTTTAGTATTTGGATTTTTCATATCCCAAATTACGTGTCTTCACTCTCCGACGAAGAAACGGCGACTCATTATGTGTCTTCACCCTTCGACGACTAAATGGTAACTGACTAGTCTCCGTAGTTTGAAAATTCACCACGTGTTGCCCTTTTTTGGTCGTTTCTTCCTCGGTACCAGTCATGTTCGAAGGTTTGCTTCTCCGCTAACACATGCATGGCTAATAGAGAGTGAGGTTCTCCCCTGCCCATATCACCTTGTAATGATCCAATTTACCCAACCCCTCCGCTCGGGCAGGATATGACACAAGGTCAATTTTTAAGCGTAGTTTAACAGGTTTGAATTCAGACTTTTCCTTCTCCTAGACTAGTTGCCTCACCAAGGCTGAAGAACCTAGTCTGTCCTACTATTTACCCATAGCTGGAGAGAGAATAATTGGACTCATACCTTTCCTAAGGGTATTAGTGCTATGTGAAATGCAATCAGTCTCGTCCAGGATTTGAACTCGTGTCGCCGTGTCCAATTCCTGCGACAATAACAATTACACCACGGGCACCTCCAATCACCTTGTAATGATAGAGAGGGGTGAAGGAGAGACGGCCTCTCCCACTTCCACTATTCTGTAATTCTTGCTTACTACTATCGTCCGCTGACGACCAGAGAGTCGTAGATCCCTTTTCCCATAATTCGGAGAATGTATTAGGGTGTGATATTTCCTCGTCACAATACGTCAACAAACTATGTCCATATATGTAATTCCAAGTCATTCATTGAATTAACTAATTCATCATCCTCAATGAGTTTCCTGGTGTTATGGTAAAACTATTTTCATAATGTTCATCATATACTATGGAGTTGGTACTTTCTACTGGGATGTCTTTAGTTGGAGTTTCTTTCCAACTGTGAAAACAAATGTTCTCAATGATCTTCGTTTCATTCCGTAGTGAAGGGACAAAAGTGATGGGATATCTTTATGAATATCAAACATGCTCCAACCATTCAGCTACAGATCAACCTGCTCTAAGATTTGTCTAAAGTGATCGTTTGCTTGTACAGCTCAATGCACACTCACTCCATTAAGAAAACATAGCCTATAGATTGTGTAAACGCGTTTGGTATTTGTAATAGTCACAAGGTTTTATCATGGAGTTTGACCTCTCCGATGCCTTAATAAGTTTGAATTCAGAGTTTTCCTTCTCCTAGACTGGGTGTTTAATCAAGACTAAAGAGTTCAGTCTTCCCTACTATTTACAAATAGCTTGAGGGAGAATAATTGGATTCATACCTTTCCAAAGGTTATTAGTTCTATGTGAAATGCAATCAGTTTCGTCCAGGATTTGAACTCATGTCGTCGTGTTCATTTCCTACAATGATAACCATTACAACACAGGCACCTCCATATATATATATATATATATATATATATAATTAGCAGCATGTCACGCTCCCAACACGAATCTCCCTGATCCTCTCTCTCGAACCAATCTCTATCGTCCATCGCTCACGCGACGTCTTCAAGGCTATATCCTATATCGGCACAGAGCTGCTGTATATAGGATCTAGCTGCTCTTCCAAACTTTGCTCGTCATTTTGAAGGGGTTCAACAGAGTACATCACTTATGAGTTCTTCCTTACTTCTATAGCAGTGTCTCGCATGTTTGGTTCGTTTAATTTGGATAGTTTTTATGGTGGGTTGTTGGTGGCCGTACAGCTGCTGTTTTGTGGGGTGTTGCCTCCAGCACTAGTTCAATACAGCTCGCAGCATTCTTATGTAATTACCGTCAATCTGTTTCTCCATGCGTTTAGTTAGCGTCCATGTGGTGAATCCATATAGCAGTATCGACCCGACTGCTGCTTGGTCAAAACTGCGTTTTATTTTATCGGACAGGTCTGTCTTCCATATGACCGATTGCCTATTGATAGCTGTCCATGCCATTACTAGTCACGTTTTGATATCATTCTCGGTTGATGAGACGCTTCTTCTACGGTATGTAAACTTGTCCTCTAGTTTCAAAGGATCAAGCTTTATTGTGGAGATGTTGCCTCTTTGATTAAAGCGCACGTTGTCTTGTTGGCGTAGACAGGGAGGCTTATGCTTCCTGCTGCTCGTTCCAGACTATTTACGACGGTTTCGGCTTGGGCTGATGTATTTGCTATGAGCGCTATGTCATCGGCATAATCTGCATCCATAATAGTTTGTGCAGTGTATCTTCTGCGGCTTTCATTTACCAGCTTGAAATCGTTTTCTTACATTAAATCTATAGTCGTTCTAAGCACGTCGTCTAGGCAGATAATAAATAGCTATGGCGCAAATGTGTCTCCTTGCTGCACACCAGCTACAATGTCGAAGTAGTCTATGTTTCCGGTTAGCAGACTTTTTGGCAGCGACGGTTTCTTTGAGGAGGCGAGTAGTATTTGCTCCATCTTCCCTCTGTGTATAGAATCAAATGCCTTGGAGAAGTCGAATAATTTTGTTGCCCCAAGGTTTGTTGCACGAACACCATCTAGAATTCGACAGATAGTCAAAGTTTTTGATGTCGTGGATCGATTTCTCCGAAAGCCATTTTGGTTCATCCTAAATATTTTCTCAATTTTCGGTTCTAAGAGGTTGCGTAGCAGAGCATAGTAGATCTTAGCCGCTATGGTTGTAAGGGTAGTTTTGGTCTATTCCCTAGTCACTCTCTTTAGGGAAAAGGAGGATGTATTCCTTTGTCCATCTGCCTATTGTGTTCTGGTTATATACTGCATTGCTGTGTCGGAGCAATATGTCGTTGAATTCCCTTCATACTTCAGGGGGTATTTCATCACGCCCTTCTGCTTTCCTATTTTTAATTTTTCTTAGTACTGAGTCGAATTCTTCTTGCATTAATTGTCCTAGTTCGATGTATTGTTGATTACAAATAATTCTGAGATTTGTTCATCCGTAACGTTCGGAGATTTTCAGAGTAAATTCTTGAAATGTTATTACCACAGATGTATTCGTTCTTCTTGGCTGGCAGTTTTCAGTTTAGCTTTCACAGTACTCTTCCTTCTGCTCACTTCGTTTACCATCAGGTATGCTATGCTAGATTGTCTATCTTCAACCAATATGTTTATTGATCTGATTTTGCATATATATATATATATATATATATGCGTGTGTGTGTATATATATATATATACTTTTAGGTATCATACAATGACTAATGCTTATATAGAAGCATTGTTTCCAACAAACCTTCATCAGATGATAACTCTTGGTCCAGGCATGATTTCGAGACGAAGCATCATTACAACAAACCCAGTTTGCCCCCAGCAGTACCTCAAAATACCACTAGACTGTGTTGAATAGACGTCATGCTGTGGGATTGCCATATCCACGCTGAAGCAGTTAGAACCTTATCTTGGATCTTTTTCATATATTCCTCTTGTCTGATGGAGAATGTCCAAGATTAGTCAAGAATTCGAAGGTTGATCTAGTAATGTATATATATATATATGTGTGTGTGTGTGTGTGTGTTCACGTGTGTGTATGTGTGTATATACGTATATATATATATATATATATATATATATATACACATACGTATATATATATATATATATATATATACATCATATATGCATAGATATATATATATATATATATATGTACCACCTGTTCGCTGAACGATATGATACTAATTCTAGCGTAAACATGGATGGGTTTCGATCTCAGCTTGAAGCGTCCTGCGTGTCTAGTCACACACAATATTCGTGATACAACGAAACAGTTTGTCTGCTCATGACAAGACTATATGTATATATATATATATATATATATATATATATATATATATATATATATAAATTCATATTTATATGTATATATGTATATTCAAAGCTATTGGTAAACCAGTAGAATGTATATTAGGCTCCTCAGTTTTGGCAGGGCAACCGGATTTGGAGAAAGAAAAATTCTGAATTCAAAACCTGAGGAATGTTGTTCTAGAGAATCTGGCGTATGATGGTGGACCTTTCTTCTGTTCACCGTTAAAAAAATAAAAGTGTTGTTGGTTCTACACAAACCGACGCCACTATTAAAAGATCCCCTTATTACGTTTAATCGATCTGTTGGTCCCTCATACTTTGAGATAAGTGGGAGAGTCCATCATACATATTGCGTCATAATAAATTCCTTTAATGACGCTTTTTTAAATAGATTATTTCCATTTTTTATGTGAACTTAAATTAATTGCTCTAAAATGCGGAATAATTTCTGTAATTTACCAAAAAAATACAATATACTATTTATATGAATAAAGTTCACACGATAATTATCAAAAAAGATTATGTGAAAAAACCGAGATATTTTACTTAGAAAAAAATGTACATTTAGATGTACAAGATAGATAGATTGATAAATTTGAATTCCTTGCAAAAAGGAAAGACGGTATGGACAAATCACATTGGAAATGTTTCTATCAGAATCAAAAAGAATTTATATTTCCATAATACAGACTGAGAGGTTCTTTTATGCCAGATTCTTACAAAAACTCGATTTACCAACTTTCTTTAGAATAATAACGTTTGTTAACAATTCAATTTGAACCAATTATGAAAATAATTTATTTTCTTTGCCAATAGTCTGGTCACAAATTTATTTTATGACATGATTGTGCGCTTGCTACGAGCAACAAAACTATTAAATCATGGTAATTAAAATGTTGTTGTAAAACTGAACATATAAAAAAGAAAAAGAAAAAAAAATGTTGATATACTCTGAAGTGCAGAAAAATTTGTTTTTTATTAAAAAATACAAAATTAAAAGCAAATCTATGAGATCTAACCAAAAAGAAAGGAATTTCTCAAGAATTAAATGTTTGGCTTTACTCAGAATTTATCAGCGGTATACCTTTCAAAATATTACTTCCAATGTTGATACATTGTCTCCAGCATTTTTTAAGTGTATTCTGAAATGAAGTGACCATCTCTTAACACATTTACAGCTATCTCTACCATTCTCTTAAATATTCTAATTTACAAGAAGGATCTGTATGATTCAAACCTTTCCCAAGGGTGTTAAGGTTAAAGCTGAACTCTAACAGCCACGTCCAGGCCTTGATCATGGCTTACCAATGCTATATACCATACCGGCACTATGAAGAGATGAATGATTAATAGGAATGGAGGAAGAATGACCACAACACTTTTCTTTATGAAAATATAACTCTCAAAATTTATTTCTCGAAGGTGTAAGAGAGACAAGACAGGGAGACGAGAACAGACTACCATACTGACTAAAAACGTCTTCTTCCCTTGACCATACCACACTGTGTTATCTTCAGGGCCTTGCATCTTTGCCTTTTCTACTTCCTGGCCAAGGGCCACTGCGGGCTGATGGCCTACTGGGCACCTGGCGGCTAGTCTCTGTAATTGACTGTATCTAGACCAAAGACTCCAGATTGAAGACTGACCCAAGCAAGATTCCCCGTCTGTGCTGTGGACCGCGTATATATAATTTCATAACGACTATGTATTCCAGTTGTCACTCACGGGATGTGCTTCCGCTTATTTACACAGGTTCGTCCTGCAATAACATTATTTACACCGCTGGAAAATCCGGCTCAGTCAAAGTTTAATATGTAATGGTAAAGTCCATATTTAAGACCATAACCTTTAAGCTACGATTGCAGAATATATACAATTTTCATTTTGTGTTAAAACTGACAAAAATATTAAACTCTTTCACTATATTTCATCTCTTTGTTATATGTGTACATATTCAGGAGGTTCCCGTGGTGTAATGGTAATCGTCGTTGGAAATGGACACGGCAAACAGAGTTCAAAACCTGGACGAGGCTATTTGCTTTTCACATTGCGCTAATAATCTGGAGAAATGTATGAATCCTGTTATTCTCCCTCCAGCTATGGGCACATTGGATAGACTAGATTCTTTAACCTTGCTGTGGCAACCGTCTTGGAGAAGTAAAAATTTGAATTACAACCTGTTAAACTTCACTTTAAAATGACCTTGTGTCACATGCTGCTTATCAGGAGAGTTAGCTAAATATATTCATGTGTATATAAAGCTTGGGATTAATTCCAACGGTCTGAGAAAAGGAGATTATTATGTTTCGCTAAGGGACTAACGTCTTCAGAATAAATGAACAATTGCAATAAAGAGAGAGAAATAAGATATTTACCTTTAATAACCATGAAAGAAATTCAATTTCCCTTACCATAAATATAGTAACGAACATCCCCAGAACAAACAAAAAATATAATCAACAACAACTACAAAAAGGATTCGATATTTATAGAAGGATTTAATGGAATAACCTCGATAGAAAAAAAAAACGATGAAATATATCGCCAAAACCGTCACAACCGTAAGAGAAAGAACTGATAAAATTCAAAGAAACATATTTGAGAATAGCTTTGACATGTGTCTCCATTTTCTTTAAATCCCGAGAGTAAGGTACTATTTACCAACCCCTCCGCTCGGGCAGGATATGACACAAGGTCAATTTTTAAGCGGAAATCCCGAGAGTAAGGTAGCTGTTGAACAAGAGTTGCTTCGTCCTTCAAAGAAATGCTCATCAAAGAATGTCATCTAGATATTGAATTTTCTTTTGTAGACGTCCTTCCCCATTTGAAAAGCTGGAACTACCAGTGATAATCTTAATTGTTCTTTGCAGCTCATAAAAAAATTGTTATGTAATGACTGTTGACATGGAATTTGGGTTCGTTCCTGATGACCCTGTGTACTTTGACAAGTTGTCATATTGTGATTAGTAAACGGGCAGATTGCAGTGCCTCAGGGTAGGCTGGTCAAGCAGGTGTATAACCGGAAAGGGACCACGTGATAGAAGAACATCCCGGTGAGATTTTGAGATAATGTCCAGTCAGAATCGAGAGTCGAGCCATGGACACGCAGCTGATCAGAGGCGTTAGGTCGTCTCTGACGATATGGGTTGCAAGGGGGTGCAAGCGTTGGCACCTCCGGGCTCCAGGAAGAAGATATGGGACAAGAAGAAGTCCCCTCTCTAAGTATATGTCTCTCCATCTATCTCTCAAACTTACAACAAACTGTGTGCCCCTTTCGAGAATAAAATGAGAGATATATTTTTTTATAAAGAAGTGTGTTTCGTTTCGTTAATTGAAGTTTGTTCACTATCTTCGTTTATGTTCTTGTTTGGATCTATGAGAAGTATACAACAGAATCCGTTAGTGGTTTTACTTGATTGAAGTAGAATTTGATACAAAGATGCTTCATTGTTACACTAGGGAAACAACATGGACATACATGCACTCTTGGAGACGCTTCTAATTTATGAGTTATTGTCGTTAGGAAAGAACTCTGCAACTTAGGTTCAAATCCTAGGTGAGAATATTTGTGTTTTACTTCACCCTGTCACGTATTTAAAAGGTAAGAAAGCATCTCTCTTCCGTCCACCTTTAAGTGAATAATGAGGTCCTATCTTTGGTTCAAATATAACTGTCTGACATTTGAATTGGGGGCAAAAAATTTACTTATGTTAAACTAAATTGTTTGAAACGGAATTGCTTAATCATAGCAATACTTGTAGCCCATTAACTTTGTTGACATGCTAAACTGAATTGTTTGAAATAGAATCTTTTTATAATTTAACTGTGTGTAAACAAATGACTGATGTTTGGTTTGGTTTGCTGGGTTTTATGGCATATCAACCTTTGTAGGTTATTTAACGCCAAATACATTTTTATGTAAATAATCTGTTCTATTTAAAACAATTCAGTTTAGCATAAGAACACAGTTCAATGGTCAAAAACATTTCCATTTCTAACTATTCAAGTAGTTGTATGTAACAATTCGGTTAAGTGTAAATACAGTTTTAATGTCAAAAAACAGTTCTATTTCAAATAATTCAGTTAAGCATAAGCACCCAGTTTAAATGCAAGCACGGTTTAATTGTAAAAATCATCTCTATTTCAAACTATTCAGTTTTACTCAAACAATTCGTTTTAGCATAAGTATGCTGTTACTTCAATTTAACCCATAGATAGGACCCTTATCAGTTTCAGACATGGATCATTATGACGTTTTCTCTTATGACAGAAATGCATGCATTTAGTTTTTGTTTGAGAAAACATAAAGCCATTTTCTGTTGCCCGCTTATTTAACTTGTCTAAGCTTTGTTGGAGTTTACGCTCAATGGCGTGTATATATTTTGACCTGTAACATATAATCAGGTCATCCATGTATAATGATCCGTCAACTCCTGGGGTTAAACATTTTGTGATGTTTATTTTAATGCTAAACAGAGTAACGAATAGTACACTACCTTTAGGAACTCCCTCTTCCTGATTTTTCATATCTGAGAGAGTAGATCCATTGCGGACTTTAAATTTACGGTCTGATAAGAACTAACTGATAAAATGTGGGAGTCTACCTTTCAGTCCGAGATCACGCAGAACTCTCATTATTCCATATTTCCACGTAGTATCGTAGGCCTTCTCCAGATTAAAGAAAATAGCAACGAGATGCTCGTTCCTAATGAATGCCTCCCTTATAACAGTTTCCAGGCGAACCAAGTGGTCTGTTATACATCTTTTACTACGGAATCCGCATTGTAGATTAGAAATAAGACCATTGGATTCCAAATACCAAATCAATCTATCATTTATCACCCTCTCCATCATTTTGCACGAACAACTGGTCAATGAAATTGGTCTATAATTTTGTGGGTCTAAGTTGTCTTTCCCTTGTTTTGGAATTGCTATTACTGTGGTTTGTCTCCATATATCCGGAAATTTACCTTCTGTCCACAACTTGTTATATATTCTTAAAAGTAATTTTAATGATTTTGAAGGTAATTGCCTCAAGAACTCGTAATGGACTTCATCCGATCCTGCAGCGGTATTATGAGATCTTTTTATCGAGTCTTTTAATTTTTTAATGAAAACGAACAATTGTAGTGTCCCTGGATTTTTTATTTGAAATTTAATTTGTACTTCCCCGCTTTTTGTTTGACCGTAATAAATTTCGGCTTGCAGTTTTGACTCAATGAATTTCGGGAAAAGGTTTCAGCTAGCAAACCTGCAATACTCTTTTTATCAGTTATGATGAAGTTATTTTTGGAGAGGTGTTTAATTAGTGTTGCTTGATGTTTACTGGCAATTTTCCGAATCATCTCCCAAATTGCTTTTGGTTTGGAGGAGGAATTCAGTCTGCTGACATATTTTTGCCAGCATTCTTTTTTCGCTGCCTTTATCACCCTGCGAGCTTTAGCCCTATTCAGCTTATATTCTATCAAATTGGGAGTAGTGGGATGTTTTTTAAACCTTTTCAGAGCAGCTCTTCGCAATCTGATCGCTTTTCGACATTCATTGTCGAACCAGGGTCTGCTAAGTTTGTTGGTTGTTGAATTTTTAGGAACGCACTCTTTTGCTATTTCAATTAATGTTTCTGTGAAGTGCTCTACTATATAATGGTTTGTCTCTATATGGGTCAGCCTATTTTTACATTTTTCTGTAAAAATCTGCCAGTCGGTCTTGTCTAACTTCCAGTGGGGTTTTTTTCACTACTGGCTTCTGGGCTTTGGATGAAGATTGGGAAGTGATCACTACCACAAGAGTCATCATACACATTCCAAGCAAAGTCCATATAAGCTGTGGGGTCGCATAAACTTAGATCAATGGCTGAGTGATTTCCGCTTGATGGGTTGACATATGTAAATGCACCATTATTGATAGGCACATATCATTTTCATTGATTACCTTTTATCGCATTTTACCATTTTTATTTGTGTCTTTACATCCCCATAGCGTATTGTGACTATTGAAGTCCCCTAATAGGATGAAAGGTCTGGGAAATTGATCAATCAGCTTCTTTAATTCATTTTTGTCAATGTCATCCCTTGGTGGAATATATATTGTCACGTGATATCCCACTGGGAGGAGGGAGATAAAATTACTACTACTCGTATTTGAATTGACAGTATCAAGCCGTCAAAAAAAGTGACCGTTAAGGAAGGAATGTGGGTCACACAGGGGAGACCAGGTGTTGGCACTTAGTAACCTCAGGTCGCCGGACACCGGAAGAGGAAAGAGAGAGAAGCCAAATGATTGGCTGGGACCCCAAAACGGAAGTGGGGCTCCCTTCCCCTCAGCGGAAGTAAAGGATAAGAAAAATAGTTTTTGACCAGGGTTCGTAGCGAGCGGACGAACCATAGCCATTTTACTCCGGGTGGAAGACAAAAGAATTACTGAGATACGAAGGACCCCAAGTCCTTCAAGCCAGTATTAAAAACAGAACAAAGTCTATTAGCCCGTGAAAGAAGAACGATTCTCCAGTGGAACTCCGTCGAGAAAAAGATAAGTAACTTTGGGGACATTTTTCCTTTATACCTAAATTTTATATACCACTCTCTCTCTCTCTCTCAATTTGAAGAAAGATAAAAGTCAAGAAAAGACATTTATATTCGTGGACTGTCAATTTATTATATGTTTTTGACACTGTGAAAATGTACATAACTGTAGTAAAGGAATTCATGTATTTTTATGTTACCATGTGGTCTATGTTGTTATTTCATGCTTCTTTTCAGCTTCTATTCGCCTTATGTTATCTTGCTTAGAATTGACCTATTAATTCCTAAAATATCACACGGGAAACCGGAGTTGCCGACTACTACAATATTAATATTATTATGACTAAAACCTATAGGCTCATTATCTTCCATTGTCTCGGGGAAGGAAGAAAGCGGCCTGGTGGGTGTGTGATAGTGTGAAATTTGGAACCCCTTGCCAGCGGCGGTCAGTCTGGTCCTAAATTATTCCCTCACGTAATATGCCAGTTCTTATATGCCTGAGAGAAAAACTCTGAACGAGGACTTATTCTATAGGGGATCAAGTGCCAACCTGCCCCGTCTTCACACGTGCGTAAATAAAGTCCCGTTTTGGGATTTTAATCAATTTCGCGTCACAATATTCAGCATATATTCACTGGTTTATGCAGTGTAGCCTTAATGGCAACTACTTGGATGTTTGTTGTTATATTTATTTTACTGTGTGGTATATCTTTTCGGATCAGAACCGATACCCCTCCAGAAGCCCTGCCTCCGGAATCATGGGTGTAATTAAACATCTCATTGTTCCTGATATTAATGTTGTCACAATGTTTCAGGAAGGTTTCTTGGAGGCAGATAACTGAAGGACATTCTTGTGTTATTAATAAAAGCAGCTCATTGATATTTGCTTTTCATCTTTGACAATTCCACTGGATTATTTTTCGACCCATGGTTGATGGGGTTTATGTTTTGTCTTTTTTTTTTTTTGTTTAGTTAGTTTGTTGGTTTCTGACTGCTTTTCAGCTATATCCATTACTTCCAGCCCTTCAAATCTATTTGGTGTCAGGTTTAATTTTATTTTTCTTGGACGTTCATTCTGTTTGATTGGGGATTTTTTCCCTTGATCTTTGATTGATTTTAAAGGTTGATTGGTTGGGTTTGATTGATTGATTTCTGGCCCGGACTATTTTCCTTGGATGTTCAGTACAGTTAGTAGATGGTTTTTCATTATTTGTTTTTGTATTTTTATTTTGGGTGGAGGAATCTAGTTGAGTGGACAGGACCTTGATGCCCTTTTCCTCTCTTAGCTTGTTTTTTTGTTGTTGTTGTTTTTTTTATCTTTTGTTTTTACCACTGATTCCTCTGGTTTGGATCTTATATTTTTAATAAAGTTAGGCCAGTCGTCTGGTCCAAGCTGTAGCAATTTTTTGACTAGATTCAGATACTCGTTTATAGCTTCTGTACGGGTTGGTGAGGCTACTGCTTGAGAATAAGTTTTTCTCTGCTTGTAGCTTCAACGATCTTTCGTGCTTCTAGGAAAGATATGTTTTTGGTATATTTTATGGATAGAATTTCTCTTTCTCTTTTCCCTTTTTCGCACATTTTTGAATATACTGCGTGGTCTCCATCACAGTTTGCACATCTGTGTGTGTTTTTCCATTCCTCTATGGAGTGGTCAGGGTCTTTTTGTCCACATTTTCCACACACACTCTTTCCGTTACATTTACCTTGGTGATGCCCGTATTTCTGACATTTATAGCACGTAAGAGGATTGGGGATAAATTGTTCCACCCTTTCCACTGTGTATTCTATTTTTATTTTTGGTGGGATTACTGGTAATTCAAATGTCATAATATACGTGTTTGTGTGGATAATTTTATTATCCCTTTTTATCGATACTCTTTTCACATCAGTGACTCCCTGTGATTTTAACTCTTTCTTGATTTCTTCTAAAGGACACAAAGACAGCTCTTGACTCCGCACCACCCACTTACATGTATTAAGGTTTTGGTGAGGGTAGGCAATTATTATTTTGTTGTGAAAGGTTTTCATTTTTAGCAGAAAATCTGCGTGTTTCATTTTTTCTACCTCCACTTGGAGGTTTCCATTTCTCATTTTTTTTAACTGTTTTTGGTTGTAAATTGGAAGATATTATTTTTTCAGTTATGAACGGAGATACAGTTGCCAAAGAAGAATCATCTAGGGCTTCCAAGACAATGAATCTTGGAAATCTAGTGATTTCTTCATCCTTACTTTCAGAACTTGATTCACTAAGATTTCGTTTTGTTTTTTAAAAGAGGACGCCATGAGTGTTGTATGTTTTTCATTGTCCCTATGCTCCACCACCCACCATGGAGTCCAACATGTTGTGGATAAACTAAGGGGGCAACCCATTCGCCTTGGCTGAAACGGGGATATAATACCAGTATACTCATGCAAAGATCATGATTCCGAGCCTCTGCCAAATTTTGGTTTTAGTTACGCAATAATCCAACATTGGTTCAAAGTCCTGACTCTTAGCACAATTGACCCTCAGTCCCCGTCTTCTAGCATATATAAAATAAAGGGTTGGGAATATTTCCACGAGAGCAGATCGAATAGTTCCACAAGGGCAGATTGTATAATGTTGATTGGGGGAAGAAAAAAAACATGTGTTGTATTTTGACCTTCGACCTGGGCAAATATGCCATTCCAAGGTGATGCACCGGAAGGAAGTGATACATTCTAATGGCAGTTATGAGAGGAAATCGAATGGGTGGAAATTGGCTAACAAAATGGGACAAGCTAAAATTCCCATGGTACACTCATAGACTGATGCACCGGAAGAGAGTGACCTGTGAACTGCATGACAGTTATTTCCGCTTGATGACGATCAAACATGTCATTCCAAAGATCGAGTTGGTGATTGAGTGGGCGTTGAACTATTATATAACTCAGTCAAGACAGAAGTCAGACATTTAGAGTTGGAGTAGAGACGAGATGTGGTAGGGAAAATCACACCAGGCCAAAGGGGCTCGGGGCCCCCGATTGAGTTGGGGTCCAGAGAAGATGCTGATGAGATGCAGTAAAGAAAGCCATCATCCAGCGGAGAGCTGGGCCCCTGGGCCTCCGGTTAAGCAGCCCTGGAGAACGAGAAAGACACAACGCTAACGGCTATAAGAGTGGGGGTCAATATATTGCAGTTTTGTTCGGTCTCCAACTCCCTCTCACAGTATAACCCCACACAACCCTTTTCGAACCCTTACAATAAAGTGAGAGGTACATACATGTTTATAAAGAAGTCTTCGCTAGTCGTTATTCATTGCGTCAGTATGTATCCTGCATGAACATGTATATGTGTATATAAGCATATGTATGTAGATGACAATACAACACTAGGGCATGTCGGGACCAGCCGATTGATCGGATCGGGTCCAATCCGACCGCCCGTCAGACCAAGTAAGGGCCAAAGTGATGTGTTGCAAACCATTGACCACTCTGTCGCCGGATCAACGACTGCTCAGCCACCAGGGATCCGTCCTAGCGCCTTACGGGTCGCCACCCACGGCCAACAGGTGGCCTCATTGGGGGGTCTTGCCCCTCTGCAGAGGTGCAGTCGATGTATTCTACAGACCTAGCCGACAGGGCGAACCCAGATTTTAGATTTGACGCATACTTCTCATCTTTGTATGGAGTTCACCTGTACAGAAGTTAAGAAAGAAAGCAGAATTAGACTTTCTAGTTCTATCCATATTTACCAACCCCTCCACCCGAGCAGGATATGACACAAGGTCAATTTTTAAACGGAGTTCAACAGGTTTGAATCCAGAGTTTTCTTTCTCCTAGACTAGTTGTCTCACCAAGGCTGAAGAAATCAGTCTGCCCTACTATTTACCCCTAGCTAGAGGGAGAGTAATTGGATTCATACCTTTCCCAAGTTCTATCAGATGTGATAGGATGATGCCAGAACAAACATGTTCAACTCTGGCTCTTCTTTTTGGTTGAGATATAGAAGTCTTTGAATGACCCTCGTATATGAATACAGCAAAGAATCAAATATACTTCGGGATATGAAAGTAGAATAGTACCATCATAGCATCAACAGAACCGAGCCATTTCATTAAACTTTGATTGCCAGTGTTAATATTAATCACGGGCTTATGGTTGTATATCGACTGAAAGTTGCTAAATTCATGATTTCTAATACAAGATATGTACGCCTATGTACCCCCACATATGGCTGAGCAAAAGCAGGACGACCAGCTCGAACATACATACAGCAGCTAAGTGAGGATATGGGATGTAACCCTGAAGACCTGCCAGATGCGATGAATGAGGGAGAAGTGGCGAGAGGGGGTCAGGGATATCCGTGCTAGCGGCACGACTTGATGATGATGATGATGAATAAAAGGCAAAAATTATTGGCGATAATCGTTAGGTATATGTAGTAACAGAACTCATAAGTTGAGAATGAAGGGAAGTTTACAAACTATTGTTGCATGTCTCAATTGCGAATGTTGCAGATTTATAACATGTATTCATACCTTACTATATCCTCATGAGAATCAGTAATTTTCCTGTTTTATTACAGTCAAGACATCACATAAGCGCATAAACACTCGTTTATCTCAGCATCACCGGCCAGAAGCTATTTAGTCATTTGAAAATTTTCAAAATTTTTCGTCTTCCTCAAATTGGAGAAACAAAATGATGAAGTGGTTTGGTTTGGTTTGGTTTGGTTGTGTTTAATGACATATCCACCCACAAGGGTGGATATGTCATAAAACCAAATCCTATTCATAAACGTATTTATGATGAAATATGATTTGTACGAGTAAGAGAATATGTTATAGATAACTTCACATTTAAATGAATTAAAGCTAATGCCCACAATTAAATGCTTTCAAGTATAATAAATTAATAGTTCTGGTTGACCTAAAGATAGATTAGGTTAGGTTTTTTTGTTTTAAGGCATATCAACACTTGGGGTTTATTAAATGCCAATTCGTTTATATATATATATATATATATATGTTTATGATTTGTATGTATTAGTAAGTAATTTTATTTTTAAACGAGTTAGAGCTTAGTTGTTTGCTGTATACAAATACAAATAATTCATTTTTAAACTAATCATTTGTTCGCACGTAATTAAATGATTTCAATTGTCGTCATCTCAGCGCAGTTGAACCATAGCCACTGCCTTCAAGCAACTTTAAGATGAATTAGGGTTGGGTTCTTGTTTGCCGCAAGAAATTTTCAAAGAAAAAGTTATGACAGTTATATAGGTGCTAGGGATTGATTGGTCGGATTTGGCCACTTAGACAATTTATCTAGCTGAGTAAAGGCGTAAGTGAAGTGTTGCAAGTCACGCGATCACTTCAGTTACCGGTTGCTCAGCTTCCACAACACCGTCCTCAACCATTACCAGTCACCATCACGTTCAACAGGAGGCCTCGTTGGTGTGTGTGTGTTTTTTTTTGGGGGGGAATGTATTCTACAGCCCTAGTCGCTTTGCGTAAGTCTTTATGAAAATGATAAATCAAATATAAATTTTTCATCTGATATTGAAAAAGAATTCGCTAATAGGATCCTGTCTGGTGACTGATTGGGTTATAAACTGATGAATACATTAATTGTTTCCTCACTAATCCGGATATAACTTCTTTTTCTTTTTTTTTTTTTTTTGACGGGGAGACCAATTCCATTTGCATACTTATTAGCTTTCGAGAAAATTATCGAAATTATTTCAAGTCTGGGTTTAAATCATCTTGACACTCAAAAGCTCCATTAAAAAGTAAAAGTAGTATAATCTATTGTTGGGTATCACCTACCTTTTCAGCATAATGAGCTGTTTTATCTGCCATATATGGCAGTAGCGGAGATCAGTCTGGGAAGAATAAGCCTTCAAGTCAGACCAGAAGAGCCGTTCCTATAGTTGAAGTATATCCTTACTCTATCACTAATCCTATGTTCTTATTACTAACCGTCTCTCTCTTGTAAATACTCTTTCGTGTAAATATAACTATTTTCCTCACATATTGTGGTTTGTCTTATTATTATTACAACTTGTGTTCACTAACCAGAACACAACATCTATGAAGTTCAAGATGCAAAAAATCTATTAAAGAAACACTTCTGTGTTTATTCATTGATTGATAAACCTTTGATTAAGTTAAGGACCGGGGATATAAGCAGTTAATGGGTTGGAGCTACCGTGACATTTAGGAAAATGACAAGTAATCCATGTTCCAGTTGCTGTATTGAAAGTACTCTTAAGTCATTATAATTTATACTGTTCTTAGCTTCGGAAACGTTTATTGTAACAAGGAAAATATGGTAGAGTGTTTGTTGAATCGAACATGACTGAAAAATTACTCAAAATCCTACCGTATGTACAAATTATTTCACAAAATGGAAAACATCACAATGGATATCAACACAACGATTCCTTTTATTATCATTATCTAGAGCACAATTACCACACACACACACACACACACACATATATATATATATATATATATATATATATATATATATATATATATAAGATGCTTATTGTAACAAATAATCTCTCTCTCTCTCTATATATATATATACAAATCCCAGACACGAGTAGGATGCGATTCATGGTCAATTTTTAATGCAGAATTTAAAGTTTGAATGCAGAGTTTTCCTTCTCCTAGACTGGTTAGCCTAACAGGGCTGAAGAAATCAGTCTGCTCTGCAATTTATCTATTGCTGACAGAAGAATAATTGCATTCATACATATCCCAAGAGTATTTGCTTGGTGAGAAATGCAGTCTCGTCCAGGATTTGAACTCGTTTCGCTGTGTCCATTTCCTACGACGGTAAACATTGTCTCAAACATATCTATTTGATTTTTAGATAATACAAAAACAAAAATGTGTCTTTACAATGATTTTAAATAAATAAATACGTCATTTTCTCAAACCCATTTATTTGATTTTAGATGATATAAAATTAAAAATGTATCCTCACAATCATTGAAATAGGTAAACATGTCATTGTCTCAAATCGTTCTATTTAATTTTTAGATGAGACAAAAACAAAAATGTATCTTTACAAACATCTTAGATAGGTAAATACGGCATTTTCTGTTAAACCTATCTATTTGATTTTAAGATGAGACGAAAATAAAAAAGTATCTTCACAATAATGATTTTAAATACGTAAATACGTCATTATCTCAAAACGTTCTATTGAATTTTTAGATGAGACAAAAGCAAAAATGTATCTTCAGAATTATTTTAGAAAAATACGTAATTTTCTCAAACCTATCAATTTGCTTTTTAGATGAGACAAAAACAAAAATGTATCTTCACAATCATTTTAAATAGGTAAATAAGTCATTGTCCCAAACCCATATATTTGATTTTTAGATGATGCAAAAGCAAAGATGTATCTTCACAATTATTTTGAATAGGTTAATACATCTTTGCCTCAAACCATTCTATTTGATTTTTTGATGAGACAAAAACAAAAATGTATCTTCACATTTATTCTAAATAGGTTAATACATCTTTGCCTCAAACTGTTCAATTTGATTCTATGATGAGTCAGAAATAAAAATGTATCTTCACAATCATTTTAAATTGGTAAACACATCATTATCTCAAACAGATCTATTTGATTCTTAGACGAGCCAAAAACAAACACTCCCACTCCGGATCTGATTATACCTGTGACTTATGGCAACAAAGTGAATACTAGTTGTCTAAATTTCTGAGATGAAACGTTGATTTTTATCATTAAGAGTCTTAGGACTATTGTCTTCATCTTTATTGTTATTTCCACAACGTTTCGGCCGATATGTCCTAACGGTTATGACGTAACGGTTATAGGCGTTGGTTCCCTAAGCTTCTAAGGAGATAATCATCTGGAGGTTGCAGGTTCAATCCTCACTACAGGCGAGTAACAATACAAGAATACTTAACACTTGTACCCGGTTATGGCTAACGGAATCAGAACAGGCGACCCCAGTGGTTTCAATAAAGGACGTAGTTCAAAGTTCCGTAAAGGTTTCCGAGTTCAACAAACACCTGAAGAAGGCCGGAGGACATATCGGCCGAAACATTGTGGAAATAACAATAAATATGAAGACAATTGTCCGAAAACCCCTAATGATAAAAAAAAGTGAGAACTCTCATATTTTCTAGAGTTCCAAAACTAGAGTCTTACCGCCGGCTGCAGTTTACTGCCATACTCAAAACACCCTTTACCTCTTTGCAAGAGATGCATTTGTCCTATTCTGAGCATAATTGGCTGGCGCGAAAAGTCTATGTGTCTATATGAATATTCGATGGGGTTGGTTGTTGTTTTGTTTTACGACGTATGTTTTTAGGGTTATTTAACGCCGAATTAAGTCATTCTGATAAAAGTTACAAACAATTCAGTTTAATATAAGTATACATTTTTTTTAAATTTACACACAGTTAAATGTCAAAACAATTCGGTTTAGAGTAATTACACTGTTTAGTTCTATTTGACCCATAAGTAGGACCTTATTATATGCAGCCACTCCGAACCAGAGTGGACCTGGGAGCGATGTCAATGAAGGGGTACTCCGGATTCCCCAAAGCTCCAGTCTTACTCGAGCCTCACCTTCCGATTGGTTAATTTCATAGCAGGACACACGTTGGGGAAATCTTACCCCTCTGAAGAGATGCAGTCGATGTATTCTGTAGGCCCAGCCGACTGGACCAGTTTTGTGAGCTTTGCATGTAGGTGAATGAATTGATAGGCGCGTATCATTAAGTGGCAAATACTTTTAAATGAGATTCGTAGATGTTTGTTGATTGAAGATAGTTTTGGCCCAAGGCCATATTCAACAGTTATTCAAATGAAAACATCGCTCTTCAAGTGATGCAGTTGGCTTATTCTTTGCATAATCGTCCAGGCGAACAGTTTATGTGTCTGTATGTATGAATATTCCGTAAGGGTTGCATGTAAATAAATGAATTAATAGACGCATTTCTTTACTATCGTTAAGTGGCAGAATCTTTTGTATTAGATTTGTAGATGTTTGTTGATTGAAGACAGTTTTGGCACAAGGCCATATTCAACGAGTGTTCGGCTAAAAACGAACTTAGTCATGATGTATCCCTTCCGCAGCTATTACGCTACCCAGCACCTTATAGTATGTGCTCTTTATTTTACTCGGATTATTGATTTGGATTCCTCTAAAAAGTCGACAGGTCATTTGTTACCATTTTGGTAAGATGCCACAAATGTAGACAAAATGGCAGTTACTTTTTCTTTTCCTTGAAAAATGCCGTCATGTTTTTACACATAAACCCGTCATGCAACGCGGATTATTCATGAAATATGCTGTCTTGAATGGCGCGAAAGATAACATCTGTTCTTTTTATTGATATTTGCCAGCGTCTTGGACTTTTATTAATAATACAAGAAAGTTTCTTGTTTTTACTACAGTCTGTCTTATACAACCCTGACTTAACCTTTTTGACTCCGTAAAAAATGGGTATTTTTACGCAATATTTCATCTCTAGCTTGAGAGTATTACGGAAAAGCAATGTTACAAAGCATTATACTCAAGTCTTCGAAATAATCAGAACAAAATATATTTGGAAATTAGTTAAACCACTCTGTTGGGCACCTACCGTGGTGAAATTTTTAGCAAGACTAATAGAATCTCGTCAGTGAGTTCAATTCTCATTGGATGCTTAAAGCTTTGTATGTATTTACCCAGTTTCTTTGTGATACAGGGTAAATTGTAAGCAGTGTAATACTGGTTTGAATTCAAATTTTTCCTTTTAGAATTGTCACCTCACCAAGCCCTTAATTCCCCCAAGCTACCATATTATTAACGCATAGCTGACAGAAAAATTGATGACAGCATGTCTTTCCCAAGAGCATTTGCGCGAAACAAAAGGCAGATTTACTCGTCAGGACATGAACTCAGAAATTAGTGAATAAAAACAAACTATGTCATTTACCAATCATTTTTTTTCATGTTTTAATAGAACAGGAAACAATATATACTACGGCTACCGCTTAAATAATTTAAGCTTATCTGACAGAAGCCACATCTTTGGAACATCCAGTGAAAGTTCAATTCAAAATACTAGTAATGGTCTGTGAAATCAGCTTATTATTCACTACGTGATACCAAAAATATTTGTGGAGATGCCTGTGGTGTAATGGTTATCGTCGTAGGAAATGGACACGGCGACGCGACTTCAAATCCTGGACGAGACTGATTGCATTTCACATTGCACTAATACCCTTGGGAAAGCCATGAATCCAATTATTCTCCCTCCAGCTATGGGTAAATAGTAGGGCAGACTGTGTTCTCCAGCCTTGTGAGGCAACTAGTCTAGGAGAAGGAAAACACTGAATTCAAACCTGTTAAACTCCGCTTAAAAATTGACCTAGTGTCATATCCTGCCCGAGCGGAGGGGTTGGCTAAATATGGATACCAAAAATATTTCCTAAATTTGCTTTTGTACGACATCTGCTTTATATTGCGGATTACGCAGAGAAGATCAAAAGGACTTCACTTTTTATGGCAGTCGTCTTGTAATAGATTAATAGATACTATTGTAGGAAATAAACACAACGACTGAGTTCAAGTCCTTGCCAAAGCTATTTGTTAATCACATTGCGATAATACCCTTGGGGAAGGAATGAATCTTACAATTCTCCCTTCAGCAATGGGAAAATAGTGGGGCAAACTAAGCTTTTAAACTTTTGAATTAGAACTGATCTGGGAGAAGAAAAATTCTCAGTTCAAAGCAGTTAAATTACTCTTAAAATGTAACTTGTGTCTCATTCGGTTACTGTGGAGGATTATATATATATATATATATATATATATAATATATATATATATATATATATATATATAGTATACTTAGTCCAGTTAAACCGGAGTTAGGAGTAATTCCATCAGGACAAGAAATTATTCATGAATGAATATTTAAATTTTCCTTGTAAAGAGCTCAATGTACCAATAATACAGAGCAATAATTCCTGTTAATTTTTTTCGTGTTTTTGGAAATTTCAAAAATGCGTAACTGGATGGAAATAAATTTATAATCCTTTGTGATTGGTTTCGTTGTTTTTTCTTAAAGGAGTATATATATATATATATATATATATATATGTGTGTGTGTGTGTGTGTGTGTGTGTGTGTGTGTGTGTGTGCTTATTTTTAAGCTGCTACATGTTCATATTTGTGTTTTAAAAATTTTCGATGCTGCATCGTTTGATTATGAATAAAACCTCATAATATTTGTTTTGCGTGGATAATGTTCTGCCAGGAATGATAAAATTCGAGTATATTTGTTAGGGGCGATACCGTACCTTCGTATTACTCAAAATGTCCACAATACAAAGACTGCGTTCGTTGGAGATAGCAATCGATAAGCAAGTAGTTTGGATGATTCGCATAATAAAACTTGGGCTTTTAATGTAAAAAAAAAACAAAAAAAAAACACGGCGTCTCAAAAAGTTTACTGTAAAATGTCTTCTTCAGACAAGGAGCAACAGGTTATATTGGGTTACATGGAACCAGATGTCAGGAACACGCTTCAACCTATTATTAAAAAACAATCCAATCGATCGACTATTTTTCACAAAACTAAAGAGTTAAGCTAGAGTCCCATGGGTTGGAGGAAAAATAGATTCATGCCTTTCAAATTGAATTAATGTAAAATCAATGTTAACTGCCCCAGCCATAGTTTTCCTTCGCTTTAGCGATTCCTTTATTCCCGTTGCTAATAAGCCACTGCACCTCAAAATGAAACTAGTTCTCGTACTTTTGTCCAATAAAAGTTGATATACTTACTTAAGAAAAGTTTATGCAAATGTAACAATTATTATGGGACACAATGTATGTTTTCTCTGTGATATCAAAAAAAATTTATGAATATAATTCTGTGCTGAATCACTGTCGTTTTATAAAATAGTTATTATAGTACCTTATTTTGCTTTATGTATTATATTATTTTTAAGTTTTATTTCAGACTTTTTCATCCACAATAGACGTCAGTGTCGTTGATTCAAATATAATCAAATGCCTGAATCTATACATGATAACATTGAATGCTTATTGATTATGTGTCATTTCCAGTTGAACTTTCATCCTAATGTAATTATTAGTTTACTGGCACGTAAACGATTTATAGTTAGGACCCATCAGAGCTGGGCACTTTTGGCTTTGTTCGAGTTAATTGTTGGAGTTAAATTTAGCTACAATTAGAGAGAACTTAGTAAGAAGCATAGTCATTAGAAATATTTTTCGGAGTGTTATAGTAAACAATACGGTAGGTGGATTTTGTGATACGAGATGCTTGAGGTTTCATTTCATATCTTTGTAGTTTCATTTCATATGATTCAACACTTTGGAGCCAGTTTAAAAACTGTCACCAAAATGTAGAATCCTAATTTTTATTTGCGAAAACTTAATCAACATAATCATCATTATCATCAAGTGCTTTGACAGTACGGAATTCTCTCTCTCTCTCTCTCTCTCTCTCTCTCTCTCTCTCTCTCTCTCTCTCTCTCTTCATGATCCATCACTCCCGGTAAATCTTCCAAACTGCATCCAGTGTCTGCACAGACCTGATGTAAATAAGCTCTTGTTAGTTAGCCAACACTAGCACGTCCATGTTTTGGGATCCATAGAAGAACGTCACTTATTAGTTCATCCTTGCTTCTCCAGCAGTGTATCACATGTCTTGTTTGTCTTTTTTCAGTGGTTTTTAGCCACTGTTTTGTGGGGTGTTGCTTCTAGGATTTGTTCAAAATAGCACTCAGCATTCTTGTGTTGTTACCATCTAGCTTTGTCTCCATGCCTTTTGTTTGTGTCGATGTGGTGCATTGATACAGTAGTACTGACACAGCAACAGCCTGGAATAAACCCCGTTATGTCTTATCGGAAAGATCAGATTTCTGTATGACTACTAACCTATCTATGGCTGTCTACGCCTTCACTAGGGGTATGATCTCATCTACTTAAAGTGATTTTAATATGCAATCAAAATAGTCTGCAGCATATGGAAATCTCTTTCGTTAAATTTTGGCAAAAATATAAATCTATCATCATTATCTTAATATAGAATCTATTAGACGGAGCAATAGGTTTAAATTAAGATATCTAAACTATCCAGTTGGTGGTGTTTAGAATACGCACACCGTGTCTCTTGCAGAGGGGTAAGATTGACACAGATAGAAGTGTAGTGAATATGATACTAAACTGAATCTAATAGTAAGGCTCCAGTTCAGGATCTTTAAAGAGTATGAAGTACTCCTTCATTTCCATTACTTTTGATCCATTCTGATGAGGAGTACCTGTTAGTGCCCATTTTTAGTCAAATAGATTTGTTTGCAAATTAGTTGTACAAGATAAGAACGCCTGATATATAACCGGGTGCAAAAAATATAAGAAACTACACAAAAAACATATATACAAACTAAGAATGTACGCAATTCCCAAACCTCAATGCACAAAGTAAGCCCAGACGGGTTGATATGCCCTTAAAATCAAGCCGTCAATGAAACCATATGTGTGCAAATAAATGGGTATTATAATCAAATAATACTAATTATCTTTAACAGTAGAATTGTGTACAAATTAAACAGAAAAAACTTGAAATCGGAAATTTGTATTGATGATATTTTATTGAAGGTATGATATAATAATTTCTTTTCAAGATTGTTACTTGAAGATAAAAATTCAAAAATAAAACATACAATGAATGAAATTCTCTAACTTCTAATCATGAAATAACCCCGGATGAGTTGACATGACATTAAAATCAGTCAATAAGTTAAACCATATTATGATCAGTGTGAGATCCCTTTGAAGGGAAAGAAGGCGTTTTTTTTTTTTTTTTCTGATAGCATAAGACTTTTTCAAGAACGTGTTTTTATGTTGCTTAAAATCCATAAACAGTAAAAGATTCTGAAGTTAAGTTTCTCTATTCTAACCACATGAATGGATCTCGATTTTACTATCAGTTCTAACTATAATTAACCACTGCTATTTGTTCTTGTCCCGGAGTGTTTTTAGGAGAAAATCGATCTACTCTTCTGAACAATACACTGCCGCATACGTTATGTGGAATATTCTCTGTTGATTTACTTTGTACACACACACACACACACACACACACGCACACACACACACTCACACACACACACACATATAAATATATATATATATATATATATATATATATATTAAGTCTATGTATAGGCTTAAAAAGAATAATCCATCAAGAATATATAGTATTAATATATTCAAAGACAGTGCTCAATGCAGGCCTATTATTATAAAATAATTTATAAATATATAAAAAGATATATTTTTAAAAACTCACATATAGAGCAAGTATATTGATAATACTTGGTAAAATTCAGCAAATAAGATTCATAAAAATTTGTTTAAACAGACTTTTAATAAAAAGACAGTTTCATCAGAGAGTAATGCATCTTATCTGGTGAGTTTTAACTAATATTATATATATATATATATATATATATATATATATATATATATATATAGGGGGGTCAAAATGATCTAATACATTTATAGTTTTAATAAAAGCAAAATAATGATAAATAATGAAAAAAGTGGTTTTATTTTCCAAATATGTATGTGATGCCATTTTCTTTGTTTATAACTCGACGGATAATTTCATGTGAAATGCCAACAATTTCGTTTCAGATCCTGCAGCTCTGAAGTTAATAACCTATAATAAAATCGTGTTTCTAGAAGGTACGGGATCATATCTACCAAGCCCAAAGCGCACACAGAATGCTCTTTGTGTTGCAGTTACTGATGCATTTTGATAAAGGTCTCCACAAGGAAAACGAGATGCTGGTCTGTCCAATCCATATGGATAACCTGAAACGAAATAAAACAAAGTGGCATCTTATGTACATTTGGAAAATAAAAACACTTTTTTCATTATTCATTCTAATTTGATTTTATTAAACCTACAAAAGTGTCACATCACTTTGCCCCATCCTATATATATTCATCCTCAGACTGACTATTTCCTTGAACCACAGTTCCTTTGGATGACTAGACACACAGGACGCTTCAAGATGGGATCGAAACCCGCCTTAACTTTACGCTAGACATGGTGTCTAACCACTCAGGCATTTCGCCAACGTACGTCAGCTCAGGAATTATAATGCATATGTATTAGCTTTCAATTTTCTTTTTACATTTTGCGCAATTGGAGGTGAGACAAAGTCAATTTATGTGGAGTACGGCTGGTTTTTATTGAGTTTTCCTCACCTATATTTATGGTCTTACCAAAGCAAAAGAACCCAGACTGCCAACTATTTGCACGCAGCTGGGGATAAAACAAATGAATTCATAGCTTTCCAACGGTCATTAGCGCAAAGTGAATCTCAAATAGCTTTGGATTTGAACTTGTGTCACAGATTCTATTGGGATTTTGTAACAATGTCAAGAAGCGTAGGGTTTATTTTTAAATTACTAGGTAACATTTTATGTTCAATCAATCGTGTTTTTGCCCAATTTTATTTTTTCCTTGTTTTTGCGTCATTAAAATTCGTTATCGATAAAAATTGTCTTAAGTTTATATTTTCTTATTTATCAATGGTGTAATGGTTATCGTCGCAGGAAATGGACACGGCGACACGAGTTCAAATCCTGGACGAGACTGATTGCATTTCACATAGCACTAATACCCTTGGGAAAGCCATGAATCCAATTATTCTCCTTCCAGCTATGGGTAAATAGTAGGGCAGACTAGGTTCTTCAGCCTTGGTGAGGCAACTAGTCTAGGAGAAGGAAAACTCTGAATTCAAACCTGTTAAACTCCGCTTAAAAAATTGACCTTGTGTCATATCCTGCCCGAGCGGAGGGGTTGGTAAATATGATCAATCGGACGCAGCATAACTTACATCGATGAATCACGATGTACTAAAATCCACGTACGAAAATGACACTATTGTTAATCTTCAGCTGTACTCGTCATGCATCAAGAACAAAACCCACAAGAGAAAAAATGTAATAAACACAGATTGATATCACTTCTTAACCAACCAGATATCGTTACATTTCAGTTTTATTCAACCTAATCCATCTCGGGAATTCTCCATAGCTGAATTTTGATAGCGATTAAAAAATAGTTGAGTGAGAATTTCTCAAATTCGTAAAGAAATAGATAAAAATTAAATAAAAAATTCCATCAAGACAAATTGCATCTAAACATCATTGGTTTGGTTGGCTTCTTTGTTTAGTGGCATATCAACTAACGTTGGTTATTCGATATCAAAACCAGCCTTGTAAAAGAATATTTGTGGTAAAAGTTAACTCATACGTGGGCGAATAAGGAGGCTCATTATTTTCCAAAGGCATTAGTCTGAAAGTTAACGTAATAGCGCAACTGAAGTTCGAACACACTTATAACAATGTCGCATTCCAGCAAGTTAGCCACTACCATATTGGGATTTCCTCCAATAATTATTGGGATCTAATAATAGGAAGCGCTCTTGGCATAACGATTATTGTCATAAGAATTAGCCCATCACATAGCGCTAATACCTTAGAGAAAGGTATAAATCCAACTGGTCACCCTCCAGATATTGGTAAATATTAAGACTGACAAGACATTAGAGCCTTGGTGTGGCAACTGCCCGAGGAGAAGGAAAACTCTGAGTTCAAACCATTTCTACCGCTGAAAAACACCAACTCTCATACCAACATACTCATCAGGGAATGACATTATTATTTCATTAAGTTTTTAAAGTTAACTTAAAACTGATATACATATAGTCAATCGGGACACTGTGTTCTATTCTGAATAACTATAGAAGCCATACAATTGTTGTTTGTATTTTACTTGATATCTTGTAATTAAACGGTCATATTTAAGCAATGCCATCGTTGTTCTTCGGAAGGGATCGACTTATCCAATCCAAAAGATTCGTCAACTGAGTAGATATCCTCAGCTTATCGGTTTGGGAAAAAAAAAACCCTGAGTATTAAACTATAGAATCGACGATTGAAAAAGTGTCTTGGGACAATGTGAATTGTAAACTCCCCATCATTCCGACAGCTTTGTATTGAATGGGATTTCACACAGGGTTCGAATTGAGTTGCACGTTGATCAGAAATACAATATCTTTGTTGTGGAAAGATTTGAGTTAATAATTGCTACAAAGAGAGCTTTTATAGCTTATTTCATGTCACGTCAGAATTTTTTGCTGTGATGGATAGAAAGTCGTAACTGCTATGCATTGAAAATGCATCAAACTAGAGTTTTAAAAATATTGTATAATGGATATGCGAAACCATTTAACTGTATGCACATTATTTGTATTTTATAGGAATACTTAAAACGATAACTGAGGAAAATATGATCATTGACAATTTCTTGAGCAATATTTAAAAAGTGCAATAGAACATGAAAATGTATATTGGACTGTAATCAACCAATAAGGAATTAATTAAATTCCGGCATTAGATAACTCATAAGATGTTGATATGCCGTTAGACAAATAATCCAAACAATCTAGCGTTGAAAATTGATGCCAGGAATTTGAAAGATTAGTCACTTAAAAAGTTAGGTTATAAGTAAGTCAAATGCATGGGAATGAGAATATACACGCCTAATCGCAAAGGAACGATTTCATCTCGGTAACTAAACTAAGAACACGCAGGCAAATGATGTCACACAATGTAATTCATTCCAAGATTTCTACTTCTCTCTTGCCTTTTCGCAATAATCTCTTTGAAAACGTTTTCTTTTGGAAATTCCCACGCAATGATCTGATCCCAAAGCATCACACTTTTCTGACAGTTCATTCGTAAACACGACTCGAAATGATTGGGTTTGCCAGCATCTAATATCCGGAAAATATTTGCTTTGATACGTCGCGCTGCAGGATTCGCTTTTGTGCTGAAGGCTAGAAAAGAAATATATGCGTTACTGCAATAAATCTCTCTTTCTCTCTCTCTCTCTCTCTCTCTCTCTCTCTCTCTCTCTCTCTCTCTCTCTCTCTCTCTCTCTCAAGAGTGCGTCGATGCGTTGTCGGAGGGTGTTTCTTTCAGAGTAAAAGTTTAGGTTTTAGAAATAGAAAGTGTTATAGATATTGAAACGATGCACAAAAGTTATTAAAAAGTCCCCTCCAAAAAATCCATTGAACTACAGCAATAAAAAAAATCATCGTTTTAGTATTTTTATGTTTCTGAAAATAAATCACAATATCTGTAATACGATGACACTACATAGATAGATAGATAGATAGACAGATAGATAGATTATTTATCTGTTGGTTTCATTGGTTGGTCGAGCTTTATGAAATATCAACCATTGTTGCATATTTAATGTCAACTCCTTTATAATATATATATCATCATCATCATCATCTAGTATCCCCCCTCTCCAAGTAGTGGACCGTCACAAATTATACTTTAAATTCATTAGTGAGTAAACGGTAGAGCAGAACTGAAGATTAAGAACAAGCTTGCGCCACCAGAAAGCAGTTTCAATACTGGTTAGTATACTGTCTTTAAGTCGTACTATTTTAAATTGCCAAAAATTTTTTACAAAACTGTATGCTGTATATATATATATATATATATATATATATATATATATATATATATATATATATAGATAGATATTATTTGCAAGTGAATAGTTTGTCGGTTACATATTTAAACGAAAAAGAGCTCATTTGTTTGCACACAGTTAAATAGTTTCAAGCAGTGAAAATGATTGAATAGTTTGGTTTGGCCCATAGATGGAACTCTAAGACGTAATCCAAATTCGGATCACAGCGGACCTAGGAGTAATCGTAAAGAAGTAGTATTTCACACTACCCCATACTATGGGAGTGGAACCTCACCATGCGATTGTTTAGTGTCAAATCTAGGGCAATCGTTGGTAGATGTTACCCTTCTACCCAGGAGTAGTAATCATTTTAGATGTTGGTCTAGATAATAGTGTGTATGCGTATATATATATATACATATATATATATATAATATGTATAAAAAATAAAAGACTGTGACCGGAGTAGAGGGTGACCTGAAGGATCCCTTTTTAATAGCTACTATACCGAGGTGTCAGGGAGGGTGCTACTCCTTTCCCTAAATTGCTCCATTTTACCCTTGCTCCATACCTTATAATACTGAGTGTTAAACAAGGAACTAACAGGTTCGATCTTTTGGGCCTTTGGTATAACTCAAGGTGGGATTGAACCCCAGTCACCCGGGCCATTGGCGAACACTCTACCCACTAAGCCAATGAGCCAATATATATGTACACGAGGTTTGTTCAAATAGTTCTCAGTCTGACACTAATTCTAGATTTGTCGTTCACTATTGTCAGGGATTCAGAAATTAAAACAGAAATCTGATTTAATTTTTCAAGTTTCAAGTGGTAATGCATTGCTACGACGAAAATGTTCAACAATGTTTCTTCTTTTTGGGTAAAGGTTAGAACTTTTAGAGTGAACTTCTAGTATATATATATATATATATATATATATATATATATATATATATGTGTGTGTGTGTGTGTGTGTGTGTGTGTGTGTGTGTGCCATGATGAGCAACACATTCAGTTGAACGGTCACAGAAAGTGTCCCTTAATTTTAAAGGTCTTTGAGGAAATTTTTCAAAGAACCAAAATTCAATTACGAAAATTGGCCCTTTTTTCTCTAAGTACGTACAGGGCATTCATTTTATTTACAAGTACATCAAAGCAACAGTGCCAGCCTATGAACCTGGAGGTTGTTAGGGTGTCTTCTTAACCAAATTCGAGATGATACCCACCGGTGCTCCTGTTAGATAAAAGATACTATCTCACTGATGACCAGTTTCCACGGACTGATAACATAGAAGAAAAATGGTGAATTCTGATATAGCATTGATATCCTTCTTGCTGTTTCTGCGAGCAAAATCGTGACTCTTCGAGATGTATTCGTGATTTAACAACGGAAAATACGGCAAAAAGAAAAGATTTCAAAATATATTTGTATCTTTTATTTTGAAAGATCATTAGACTGTAACATAAAAAAAAATCTGCTGTTTTTAGGAGTTTACGCATTCATTATTATTTCAGTTTTAATATCATCTTACTCTCTCTCTCTCTCTCTATATATATATATATATATGTTTATATCTTTATACATTTATATATATGTTCATGTCTTTATACATACACACACACACACTCACACACACATATATATATATATATATATATATATTGTGAGTGAGAGACAAACAAAAGTGATAATGCAAATAGTTATATTTCTTAATGATTATTTGTTTTAATGTACTCATTAAGTTTCGAACTCAGCTGATCATCAAAAATTTTGAAGAACCAATTTTAGTTGCTTTCTTTATTTCGTTATTTCTTTCTTAGTGTTTTAATTGTATTAAATAATTAATAAGAGTTTACGTTATACAAAAGAAGTGACGAGTGATAAATTGGTAACGTAGCCTACAAATTCACTGAAGAAAAAATATTTTTCAGTATCTAAGAGTTTTGAGCTGACCATTTTATGATCTCTGCAATTACCAGTCAGATTTCTGCTATCGTAAACACTTGGAAGATCATTGACAGGAAGTGTTTTAATTAGCCGCAACAGTTTTAGTCAGACTTTGACATTAGTTTATTTATGTGTTTGTGTATCCACCCATATATGTCTTTCCTATTTCAGGGCTGTGTTTAGAGGATGGTTTAGTTTGATTTTAAAACCCCTGTAGGTAAGTGTTTGGGAATGTTTTATCCATTTAATTTCGTGGGTTTCTATAATCTCCGATGGTGAATGCTGCATTCCTATTAAATTCGTGACTGTTAGAGCGGAAAACTTATTCTACGTATATATATATATATATGTGTGTGTGTGTGTGTGTGTGTGTTATGGTAATTTACCCACGCACGCATTAACTCTCCCACCAATAAATACCTGTAAGTACTTCACAGAGGCAGAGGGCAAAATCCCAGCAGACAGCCCTGGCAGTCGAACCAATACAGTCTCCCTGGTAATCTCTCATTTATATTTGTTGTATTACTGTTCTTTATTAATATATTTGTTGTACTCAATTCCTTTCTCGTGTCTTTATGTTTAGCCCCTAAAAAGGCCACAACAATATATATATATATATATATATATATATATATATATATATAAAATGACTAAGAATCTATTGAAAAAAATGTTTTATAATTTATTTTTTCTTCTTCATTGTGTGATGGCTATCTGAAGAGGGTGGTTTCACTTATGGAATGGCCTGCAGAAATAATTGTATAATTGCCAAATGACAGTTTGTTGAATTTTCTCAGTTTTATGATTTTGCTCAGTATGGAATTTATAAATATATATATATTAATTATCGTACACTGAGCCCTCCTGCAGATCTATAAGACTCCTTTAATATACTGTCAAATTGAATTATTCCCAACTTATCTTCGTTCGATATATATATATATATATATATATATAGTCTGTCGTTGTTTCAGTGTTTTAATACATGTGCATGTTTGTGTGAGTGAGTACAACTGCATAAATATTATGCAGTTAACTCGAAGTATTATTTAGAAGCGAAAAATATCACGTTCTTTTTAGATATGATTCGTTAGAATTTAAAAAATGAAATAAAGAAATATATATATATATATATATATACTTACATTCATGTCTACAAGTTTACAAAAATGAAATTCACGAGATCGTCTCATAAATACGATCATCAATCCTATAAAACTTGTTTTTGCACAGACAGAATAACAATTCTGATATACAGTTTACGGAAATGTATTTCCCTTCAGAATTACTGCTTTTTTATTAGTTTATTTTATTTTATTTATTATTCAACATTTGCAATTTAGTGCTATTCATTTTCCCCAAACATTCAGTCCTCTTTTTTTATTCCTTTCGTGAAGAATGTTTCTTGTTTTCTTTTGATCCATTTGCGGACAAACAGAAGTCTTATGATACTGAATAACAGAAGTTTAAAGGATATGCAACAATTGTGAATTTCAGACCTCTTACAGTTTCTAGACGGCTATGTTTTTTGTTGTTGTTGTTGTTGTTGTTGTTGTTTGTTTTTTGTTTTTTTGTTTTTTTGTTTGTTTTTTTTTTTGTTTTTTTTTTGTCAATTTGCATCACAGCAAAATATTACAACAGTGCATCCCCAATTTGAGACCACGAAGTTTCTAATTGTTCCCGAAAACGAAAAATGCTTTGAAAGGTCAATTTCGTTTTAAACGACGTAGAAGTTGCTATATGTAGTTTATCTAAAGTTAACCAACAACTTACTTTATAGAATGAAAAACTTATAGAACGTGAGGAAAAAATGCTGTCTATGCTAAAATTAAACTTGCAATTTTGAAATGAAATACATCCATTTTATTTCGATACTATTTCTCTTCTTCTGTCTGACATGAAATCTTTTTAATAGATTGAATTCTTTATTTACTGATTAAAAGCAGTACAAACCTATTCTATTTTTAAAGGGTCTAATGTAGATTATTACTAAAAGGTTGTAAAGCTTTTACTCTTTTAGGTTCCGTCTTGATCAGGGATTTTTTTTTCTATTAGTTAAAAATTTAATAGTTTATTGGAATTTGTAAATTCGGCCGTTAATACCTGCTCGAATGCCATTGGATTATTTCAAAGTTGGACCGCTACTGGCCCCTGCGGCTATAAAAGCACGTCAATGAGGGCAGTTAGCCTCTTTGTTTGTTTTTTGCTTTTGCTTTAACCCCTTTATATTTCTTGCCTTCTGGTAGTTTGGTCTTAGACGGGAGGTATCTAGAACGCACCTAGTGGCCAGTTTGCTGGGCGGTGTAATCGATCATTCAGCCGACGCAAGGATGTCGAGCCGGGTCGAAAATCTAGATTTGCTATCCTTTAGACCACCACGACCTAAAGAAATAGAGTTAAAAGTCGTGGAAAAGCCGAGTGTGGATATTCTATTAGCAGAAAGAAAAGATCAGTTCCGTACCATCTGTGTATTCAGAGAGAGTAAGTTTTGGGTGACATACTGAAGCAGAAGGAATACAGAAGAAAATCATGGCAAAATTTGAATTCCAATGAGGACCAACCTCCGGAATTGACGAGACAAGATATAGAGTGAAGGAAATATTCTACACACGATACAGGATGTTTTTTTTCGGCTATTTCTGTTGACAGAAGCGGACCAGAAAAGAAAATGAAAAAGAAGTTTTAATTCAAATACCAAGAGAGGCTATTTCGTTTATAAACTGTTTCTAATAACTTCCTGCAAATTTGCAGTCAAAAGGCGAGAAAATTCGTCTGTTCCAATTCTTCTCCTTTTATTTTGCTACACTCATTTCTGTCGTTTTATTCTATGTTCATCTTTTATTTTCTGCTCTAAAAGAGCTGAGTGTGTAATTCAATCTTCATAGAGAAACATATGCAATACGGGTGATAGAATCTCTTTGTAAAGTTTCTTTTTTTTTCGGAATAAATTCATTTTTGTAAGAAAACAGTTGTTTTATTTTTATAAATATAGTCATCTCTTTCTTTACGAGAAAGTACTTTCCTTTCTTTATTTCTTTACTTTTTTGTTCTAACTTTCTTTCTCTCTTCTACATAACAAAACTTCGGCTGACTGCTATCTCTGTCCACTGCTAATCTCGAAGCTTTGATGACGTCTACAACTTATTTTAAGGACACACGTGTTTATTCTGTAAAAATTGCAAACTTATGATTCGTAAACCTTTTTTCTTTACACTTTGCGTAGTTAGTCATATCAAAAATTTTTTATAAGTTCTTTCAAAATAAATATAAAATAAGAAAAACACGACATACACGTACTATTCCGAACTTTCAGGTGGAGAAGGATGCGAAAAACTGCCAATTTATATGCGAAATTTTACTGGTTTTGATGCAGACTTTTCTTTTACTTAGGCCGGTAATGATCAAAGGTTTAAGAGCCCAGCTCACCCATTTATTTACCCATAGTTAAAGTGAGAATAAGTGGATTCATGCTGGATCGTAAAAGATCATTTACACTGGTTTACGTCAATAGAATATATATATATATATATATATATATATTGGAAATGTTATATTTTAAAAGAAAAGATTATTAGCAATTCTTTTTCATGTGGGCTTCGGTGAGTTTGGCTGCATAAAAAAAGAATCTCTTTGTAATATAACCTCCCCACCACCAATAGAACAGTGATGGGATCAGTTTAATGTCTACTCATGTCGTCCAAGAAAGAAGAGAGATTAGGTTCCGACAGACAGAGTAGAGTTTCGGCCAACGTATTGAGTAGAAGAATTCCTGTCCCAAGGGTCGAAGTCGGAATTTTTAACGCACTGAACTCGTCCAGTTGAAAGTTATCATTTTCACCGCTAATCTTCTCTCTCTCTCTCTCTCTCTCTCTCTCTCTCTCTCTCTCTCTTATATATATATATATATCGACTGATTGACGAAGATTACGAATAAGAAATAAAATATATTGGTTGCGAATCGTGTTTCGTTTGGAAGTTGGCGGGACAAAAAATCTCTCTTTCGATAAAAAATATTCATTTAAAAACTTATATAATTAAGACAATGTATAAACAGGATTTGACATTAGATAACCTAATTTTTTTACATGCCTTAAAGAACAACCAACAATATATATATATATATATATATATATACGAGAACATTAAATAAGTTTCCAGACTTTTTTTCGTATGGGTACTTTTATTGACAGTACACACATGAAACTCAAGTCTCCTTCGAAGTAATCTTCTCCGGCTGCAATGCACTAGTTGTACCGTTCCAAAATTTACTGGAAGGCTCCGTGGAAGTCCTCTTGTGTGAGCGTGTCAATGACCTTCGTCACAGCTTCTTTCATCTCCTCAATTCTCTCAAAACGACAGCCACTGAACTGAGGGAATAACCAAAAGTCACAGGGACCAAGGTCTGGACTATAGGGAGGGTGTGCAACTGTCTTGATGCCCATATTGTTCAAATGTGACAAGGATGGAGTTGTGGACTGGTGCATTGTCCTAGTGGAAATGCCACTGATCCTATTTGAAGAGTGCTGGCCTCTTCTGACGGCATCTATCGCTGAACTCCCTTAAAACCTCAACAGAGTAACCCTAACCCTAACCCTAAACCTAACCCTTTGGCCAATCAACTCTGGTGTATTGTCTTCCTTACTCCTCCCACACCTCTCATCATCCCTCACAGACTCCCTGCCTTCCTTGAATCTCTTATACCACTCAAAAACTGATGCTCGATTCATGCAAGATGGTCGAAAAGCAGTCTGAAGCATTCTATACGTTTCGGTGGCATTTTTTTTAAATAGAATTTTATTGCATATCGTTCGTCTAAAGTGTTCTCACGTCCAGATTACATTTTTGAAATTCACCAGCTGGGACAATCCGGCTTTAGTAGGGTGTATTCCAATTGGCTCTGTAGCTGTTTATTTGAATCTGAAATCATAAGAATCGGTCAGTCATCTCATAAGATGTATAACAATAACATAATACTGAATTTTCAAAAGTCTACGACAATTTTACATGCCTGTACAAAAAATGTCTGGAAATATATTGAATGCACCACAATCCCCTCCCACTCTTATGTGTCTACTCTAGTTTTTTTTATCTAATTGATCTGATGAAGTCCTGTTAATTTTTTTTCGTGTTTTTGAAAATTTCAAAAATGCGTAACAGGATGGAAATAAATTTATAATCCTTTGTGATTGGTTTCGTTGTTTTTTCTTAAAGAAAAAATATATATATATATATATATATATATATATATATATATATATAACCTCCGCATGAGGAGAATGTGACACAAAGTCAGTTTTAAACAAAGTTTAACAGATTTTAATTCAAAAATTTACTTCTCCGGAACCGGTTGCCAAACCAATCTTAAAGAGCATAATCTGTTCTACTGTTTACCTATTGCGGAAGGGAGAATATTTGGATCCATAAATTTCTCAAGTGTATTAGTACTATATGAAATAGATTTTTTTTTGTTTAGTTTTGTTTTTTTGTTTGTTTGGTTTTTTGTGTGTTGTTTTTTGTATTGCTACAACAAAAACCTCAGGAAGATGAATAATTCAATCTTGTATGACAGGAACACAACATTAATAGATAAACTAGTTTTTAAAAAATTAAGCTAATTTCTATCTATACAGCTACTACATTTTGCAGTGAGCACAGATATTCCTCTCTTATCCAAGAAGAAACTTATTGTAGGATAATCAATGTAATCATCAAACCGAAAAGTCACATTGTTCATTAACTAAAGCAGAAGTTAATAGATCATTTTACTAACACTGTAGAAATCTCTGAAATGTATCCTGAATTTATCATATCGTATTACTCCGCTCGGGTAGGATATGACACAAGATCAATTTTTAAGCGGAGTTTAACAGGTTTGAATTCAGAGTTTTCCTTCTACTAGTTGCCTCACCAAGGCTAAAAAACTTAGTCTGTCCTACTATTTACCCATAGCTGGAGGGAGACTAATTGGATTCATACCTTTCCCAAGGGTATTAGTGCTATGTGAAATGCAATCAGTCAGGTACAGGATTTGAACTCGTGTCGCCGTGTCCATTTCCTACGACGATAACCATTACACCACGGGCACCTCCATTATGTATCCTGAATTTATAACCACTAACCAAACTTTTTTTTGTGTTTTTTTTTTATATTTATAAACATATTATTTCTCCGAACTTTCCTCTAAATACTCTTTGTCTCCTGTATAGTCTTATAAAAATTTGACAGTATATATGTCTGAAATAAGTTAATAACAAAGGTTCATTTGTTGACTTATTATAATTATTATATTATTATGTTCAAGTTAATTTAAACCAGAAGATTTATTTGACCATTGAAGTCATTCAATATCTTTTTGGATTTCCTATTCCAAGACTTTTTTTAAAATTATGCCATAGATTTCTTTTTTGTGTTGACTTGATGAATTGAATTGCAAAACGAACCTATGCGTGAATAATTCATGGTGGAAAAAATTATCATACTCGAAGGATCCACTCTCTCGGATGCCTTTATCCACGACAATAACTGTTCTCGACTTGAGTTCCCCAGGCTTCAGTGAATGATCGAGACTTCTCAGAGCCACTTCAATACTCTGATACTTTCTACGGCAACTGTTGACAATGGCCCCTGTGAATGTTAGATCAACTGGCGATTTCTTTCACTCACTTCACCGGAAATTATTATTCACACGCAGTAGGACTGACAAAACCTGAATCACATCGAGGGTTTAAAAGCCATCAGCTGCTTTCCACCATGACTACTAACATAATGTCATATCAGTATACGAAAACAGAAATCTACTCTACCTTAAAAGGGTATTGTTTCGTTCAAGTAGCTATTGATTCATTATGGGAAAAGTTCCTTTTGTAGAATTGGTGCTAATTAAATAAAAATACAGGTATACCAGGAAAGGCTCTTGATTTGTTCAAATAGGTAACCGTGCATTCTCTGAGAATAGTGATACGTCCTTTTAGAATGTGACGATTCTAGCGTTCGTGGATTGGATTGGTTTGGTTTCTTTGTTTAATGGCATATCAACCTTTGTAGGTTATTTAATGTCAAAGTTATTATTCTAGAAGAACAGTGGTGGTACTATTTAACACATGACTAGGCAGATAAGGGACTTTATACCTTTCCCAAGAGTATTTGTCAGACATTGAACGCAATATTGCGACTGGAGTTCGAACACGCTTACTACGATTCGGTAGTTCATCGCTTTAACCATATTTACCCAACCCCTCCTCACGGGCAGGATATGATACAAGATCAATTTTTAAGTGAAGTTTCATCATCATCATCATCATCATCATATCGCGCTGGTTGCACGGATATCTCTGACCCTCTCTCACCACTCCTCCCTATCGTTCATCGCCCTAGGTAGGTCTTCAGGACAACATCTCGTATCCTCACATAGCTGCTGAATGTATGTTCGTGCTGGTCGTCCTGCTTTTGCACGGCCATGTGTGGGGGTCCATAATAGTATATCTCTTATGAGTTCGTACCTGCTTCTCCAGCAGTGTCCTGCATGTCTGGCTCGTCTAACTTGAATAGTTTTCGTGATAGGGGGCAGGTGGCCGTACAGTTGGTGTCTTGTGGGACTTGTTCAAGATTGCACGTAGCATTCTTGTGTAATTGCCGTCTAGCTTCTTCTCCAGCCGTTTTGTTATCGTCCATGTAGTGCAGCCATATAGCAGTATCGATGTGACCGCTGCCTGGAAGAAACTGCGTTTCATTTTATCGGTTAGGTCTGATTTCCATATAATCGATAGCCTATTGATAGCTGTCCATGCTTTTGTTAACCTCGTTTCGATGTCCTTTTCGGTTAACAGGTTTGAATTCAGAGTTTTCCTTCTCCTAGACTAGTTGCCTCACAAAGGCTGAAGAACCCAGACAACCCTACTATTTACCCATAGCTAGAGGGAGAATAATTGGATTCATACCTTTCCCAAGGTTATTAGTGTTATGTGAAATGCAATCAGCCTCGTCCAGGATTTGAACTCGACGATAACCATTACATCGCTTTAACCATTACTCTCCCCCACTGTTCCTGGAGTATGAAACATTGGGAGATACTTGTGTTGTTTTTACTCTATTTTGGGGGGGGTTCAATGAGCACATCTTCATGAAATATAAAATATGATAGATTACTGGCGTTCATTTACTTATACTCTCTCACTGTATAGATCAGGCGCCAAATTTTATAAATGAAATGCGTTCCCAAGTGAAATTTGTATTGTTCAATCTACCAAACTGAAATAAATGTCTATTTACAGGCTTCTTGGAAAAGCACCAAAAATTTAGGATAGTTTTTCTATCTAAGGTAATTAATTTTCTACATATCTTTTCTATTCTCTGGGTAATTCTTATTCTTGATCTTTTGTTTCTAATAATTCATTTAAAAGAAAAGCTCTTCTGTATGGCTTCGACTTATATTTTAATTATATTACTGTGGACTATCTTTTCTACATCAAGCCCACCCACCCTACTTTTTGCAATATAACGTCACGTGATTTAAACACACTCGTGTGCAAATGATTGCCTTCCTTCTTCCTTATCAGCATTGCCTCTTTCATTCTTTATCTAATTTACATATTCTGATTTCCCATTCTTACCATTTTTATAACAATCATTATGATCATCCTCATCATGCGTAATGTCGTGTGATCTTTTCAGAAAATATATTTTTCTTCTAAGGAGACTTATCATTTGAAAACGTAAATTATATATATATATATATATATATATATATATATATATATATATGTGTGTGTGTGTGTGTGTGTGTGTGTGTGTGTGTGTATATATTCATTATAATCTTGTCTATTTATTTCTGTTATGGATACATTATCAAATGAATTCTGGGAGATTTTTTTTTACCGATAAACATGGAGGAATACATGACCAAACAATGAAAGAAGTTTTCTTCAATTTTCTCACGTGCTGACTTGGAATATGCATTTAGTTCAAGGTGATTTTCAAGGTTCAAAATGAACCAAAATTGTAAAGAACCAATTTTGTATGACTTATATCATAACAATCAAAAACAGCATATTGAAGCGAAATTCCCGCTAGCGCAAAAAGGTTCAAATCACGACGATTGAGAATAATAAAATTCCAACTCAATTGAAAACTTAATAATAATAATAATAATAATAATAATAATACGAATTCTTCATCACGCTCATCCTGAATATTATTTTATAGTGGAGATAATTAATATATGCTAATTATAGAGTTCGTTCTTTTATTTATATATTAGCAATTAACTCATATAATTAGAATAAATATAATGGATTGTTAGATTTTAATGGCATGACAACTCGTTGGAGTTATTCTATGCCTAGAAGTTAGGGAATCACTTTCATTGTACAATCATATTTACATTTTAGTGTATTTGTTACTTAGGTCTTTTTTTTTATCGATGTCCTATTAGTAGCAGTAGTCACCGTAAGCAATTTGAAGCCAATGCCCCTGACTGAACAAAGCATTGTCAAATTGTCGACTCTTAATCAAGTCTTACTGAAAGCATCAATTCCTGTCAAGTCACCGAGGTTTTATGCTGCTATTATCCAGCACAGTTCTTTGTTGGGTGAGTACTTAGTTACAGCAGTTACCGTAAGCAATCTGAAGCCTATGTCCCTGACTGAACAATGCATTGTCAAATTCTCGACTCTTAATCAAGTTTCACTGAACGCATCAATTCCTGTCAAGTCACCCCGAGGTTAAGCTGCTATTATCCTGCACAGTGCTTTGTTGGGTGACTACTTAGTTACAGCAGTTACTGTAAGTAATTTGAAACCTGTGTCCCCGAATGAACAAAGCATTATCAAATTGTCGACTCTTGATCAAGTCTCACTGAAAGCATCAATTCCTTTCAAGTCACCGAATTTAACAAAGCATAGCCAAATTTTCGACTTGCGATTTAGTCTTGCTGAGAGGATCAGTTCCAGTCTAATCATTGAAGATAAAAAGTAACCGACCCTATTCAGTACATAAGTATAAGACTACTAAATAAGAAAGGATAAAAAGAACATTTAGCCTGTGTAACACACAAAGCAAAGCTTCGTAAAAACATATTACGCTTATACTCACTGTTTTTTCAATGGCAAAAATAGCGACTGTTAAAACGATAAGCATAGTACTTTCTCGTTTCTATTTTTCAAAATTGCCTGTCTTTTAAATTAACGGAAAATTATATCATTTTATATTTTAATTAAAGAAAATAAATGGATTAAATTTTCGGTGTTTGGATAAAATGAACTGGATTTTTATCTTTGTAATATATATATTTTTTTTTCTTTGCTTTGGTAGAGGCACGAGCGTAGCACGTCGTGATCACGGAGGCGGCTTGGCTCTTTCAGAGTCAAGCCAGGGTTAATGTAGGAGCTGATATGATGCAGAAATAACCCGAAATCAGCAATGAAGACAGCGCATCACTGAAGACCTCCCTGATGCATCTAAGATGTATGATTGATATATATATATATATATATATATATATATATATATATATATCCAGTGTATCACAAAAGTGAGTCCACCCCTTACATTTCTGCTGATATTAAAGTATATCTCTTCGTGGGACAACACTGCCAAAATGACACTTTGACACACTGAAAAGTAGTCTGTATGCAGCTTATATAACAGAGTTAATTCATTTTCCCCTCAAAATATAACCATTAAAAGCTAAACCCCTGCCAACAAAAGTTAGTACAGCCCTTAGGGAAAGTTGTCAATATTAACATACACCATGTCAATTGTCAACATTTTGTGCGGCCACCATCATTATCCAGAACTGCCTTTACTCTCCTGGGCATGGAGTTTACCAGAGCTTCACAGGTAGCCACTGGAATGCTCTTCCACTCCTCCATGACGACGTCGCGGAGCTGGCAGATATTTGAGACTTTGCACACCTCCACCTTCCGCTTGAGGATCCCCAAAAGATGTTCTATTGGGTTCAAGTGAGGAGACATGTTTGGCCAACTTTACCCTCAGCCTCTTCAGTAAAGCAATGGTCGTCTTGGAGGTGTGTCTGGAGTCATTGTCATACTGGTATACTGCCCTGCGACCCAGTTTCTGAAGGGAGGGGATAATGCTCTGCTGCAGTATTTCACAGTACATGTTGGAGTTCATGTTTCCGTCAATGAAATATAACTCTCCAACACTTGCAGCACTCATGCAGCCTTAGACCATGATATTCCCACCACCATGCTTGACTGTAGGCATGACACACTAATTTTTGTAATCCTCACCTGGTCGCCGCCACACATGCTTGAAGCCATCAAAACCAAACAAATTGATCTTCATCTCATCAGACCATAGGACATGGTTCCAGCAATACATGTGCTTTGTTGACATGTCTTCAGCAAACTGTATGGAGGCTTTCTTGTGTATCATCTCCAAAAGAGGCTTCCTCCTGGGGTGACAGCCATGCACACCAATTTGATGTAGAGTACGGCGTATGATCTGAGCCCTAACAGGCTGACCACCCACCTCTTCAATCTCTGCAGCAATGCTGACAGGACTCCTATGCTGATCTTTCAAAGAAAGCATTTGGATGTGATGCTCAGCACGTGTGCTCAGTTTCTTTGGACGACCTACTCGAGGCCTGTTCTGAGTGGATCCTGCTCTTTTAAAACGCTGGATAATCTTAGCCACTGTGCTGCAGCTCAGTTTCAGAGTGTTGGCAATCTTCTTGTAGCCTTGGCCATCTTCATGTAGCGCAACAATAAGTCTTTTAAGATCCTCGGAGAGTTCTTTGCCATGTGGTGCCATGTTGGAACTTTCAGTGACCAGTATGAGAGAGTGTGAGAGCTGCACTACAAATCTAAACACACCTGCTCCCTATGCACATGGGCCTAATAACACATGGGCCTTGTAACACTAATGAGTCACATGACATTTTGGTGGGAAAATGAAAAAAACAGTACTCAATTTGGACATTTAGAGGTGTAGTTTCTTAGGAGTGTACTCACTTTTGTTGGCAGGGGTTTAGCTTTTAATGGTTATGTTTTGAGTCATTTTGAGGGGAAAATAAATTAATTCTGTTATATAAGCTGCATACAGACTACTTTTCATTGTGTCAAAATTTCATTTTGTCAGTGTTGTCCCAAGAAGAGATATATTTAAATATATGCAGAAATGTGAGGGTGTATTCACTTTTGTGATACACTATATATATATATGTGTGTGTGTGTGCGTGTGTGCGTGTGTGTATCTGGACAGCAGTTATTAATTTAAGCATGATTGATTAAATACTAAAGACGCGTTTTATCTACATAGTTTTATTAAGATTCTTTTTTTTTCTTAGCTTCCTCACCAGTGTCTTGGTTTTTGTTTGGAATTAGTAATTAACTAAAGGCATTGCAAATCATAATCGCTATTTTCAAAGTTAATACTACTAATTCTATTTCTTTCTATATGTAGGGCTTCTAGAATTTGTAGTCGTAGCTAATTAATTACGTGTGCTATTATAGAGGTGTTTTCAATTAGGATATTTTGAAATTTGAATTTGGGAATAGTGTAGGTTTTAAGATATAAGGCTATGGAGCTAAAATCATTAAGATACAGAGGAAGACGTCCTGAAAGAGTCGTAGTGGTAAAACCAACGTACGTATCATTTACTTTGGAGACACAATCTCGCAAGGGACATCTGAACATATATGCGACGTTTGTCCTATACAGAAGTTCACTGGAGTGGGAAGAGTTATTGGAAATAATTAGGTTGGAAGTTTTAAATTTGTTGTAGTAAATTATGGGGGGTTGGGGGGGGCTAGGATCAGTAGGGAGAATATTTATGGATAAGTTTTTTTTATATATGCTCCTCTATCTTATAATTATTATGAAATTAGTTTTTGTTGAAAAGTTTCTTGATTGTTTATGGTTTTGAGTATTGTCCATGTTACGTTGTTCAATTTTGTAAATAAAATGTTTAATTTCTGTATCAACAATGTAGTTGGGAAACCCATTATTAATAAACGCTTGTTTTATATGTTTTTAAGTTCATTAAGATAGTTCGAGAGGAAGATATTGGTTTAAGTCTGGATATGAGTTTTTATGATCGTTCTTTATAACGGAAGAGGCATTTATTATGGAAATTGATGATGCAAGGATTAATATTGGTAGGTTTGGTTATGTGGTGTGTGTAAATCCGTCAATATTGCTTGTATCTATTAGTACACCAAACAATGGGATTTTGTTAATATTATTGAGTTATTTCGTGAAGCTAAGAATGGGGTTATTGTGAAAAGTCTCTTGTATTGGGTTGTTTTCATCAGTGTTATTAGTGAGAAGGAGTATGTCGTCAACGTACCTTGGATAAATATTATGTTTATTGATTGAATTAAAAACCTTATTTTCAAGGTTTGACGCGTAAAAGTTACTGAAAATAGGTCTTAAGACTGACGCCATCTTGAATCCATCCTTTGGATGTATATATTTCCATGGGGATCGTAAAATGGTACCTCAGTAATGCAGAGTAAAAGTATTTTACTTAAAATATTGGAATAGATTTTGAGTGGAGGGAGCCTTGAGCGGTGATAGATATTGTTTATTACCATATTGATAATTTCTAGAACTGGAACGTTTGTAAATAAATTTTCCATACCTATGGAGGATATTATTCCTTTGTGAGGTTTATGGGTTTTAAGGATTTCTTGCGTAGATTGAATGCATTTTATTCTAACATTAAAAATATAATTAAATGATTTTACATAGATAGATAGACAGATAGATAGATGGTTGGTTGGTTGGTTTTTATGGCATATCAACCTTTGTACGTTATTTAACGCCAAATCCATTTTCATGAAAATAGTTCTATTTCAAACAATTCATTTCAGGATAAATACGCAGTTTAAATGTAAATACAGTTTAATTGTGAAAAACATTTCTATTTCAAGCTATTCAGTTTAGTTAAGCAGTTCTATTTCCGCTAATTCAGATTAGTACAAGAACAGATTTTGTTTACACACTGTTAAATGTCAAAACATTTCTATATTAAACAATCCAGTTTATTGTAAGTACAGTTTCAATTTCAAAAACAATTCCATTTCAAATAATTCATTCTAGCATAAGCATGCAGTTTAAATGTCAGTACTGTTTAATTATCAAAACCCTTCTATTTTAAACTATTCTGTTTAGTAAAACAGTTCAGTTTGGCATAAGTATACCGTTTGTTCTATTTAACCCAAAGATAGGGCCCTTATCAGGTGCTACCATTCCGAGCCAGAGTGGACCTGGGAGCAATGGCAAAGAAGGAGTGTTCCGTATTCCCCAAAGCCCCAGCATCACTAGAACCTCACCATCAAATTGTTTAGTGTCCTATCCAAGACACTCATTAAGGGGATCTTACTCCTCTACGGAGGTGCAGTCGGTGTATTCTACAGCCCCAGTCGACTGGGCATAGATAGATAGATAGATAGATATATAGATAAACACACTTCCTTATATTGATATTTTTACGTTTGAATTTAATTAAATCTTTCAATTAATATCTGCCATGTATGAAAATCTGTTGGTTTATGATATTATTGGCAACTCCCTTTAATTCCAATGTTAAAGTTATGATTTTTTCTATTGATTCAATTACACATCTTCCGACCATCTAAAAAAACCCTCATTACTTATCTTCCTACTATTTAAAAAAGTAGACTGTAATAATAAACATATCATTTATTCTATTCTTTTTCTTTTTGTTTTCTTTTTCGATTTCTTTCCTTTTTCGACGGTAATTTCATTAGATTATTTATATGGGAGAAAATCAATCTTATTTTCAATTTGCACAAGTTTCTATGAGAAGCCTTAAAATATGTTTCTGTACATGTTAAATGTCATTTTCTCTATCAGAATCTTCTGTAGATTGGTTAAATACAAACAGAAAAATCTACTGCTGATCATGATTTAAAATGTCTCATACATAAACTGTAATTAATGAAAATGAATGTAGTTAGAATTTTACTTCTGTTTCAATTATTATTACTCATTCAATGACTGGAATGCTTATATAAAAACTAGATTATGTCTTGAATGATCTATAAAAAAAGAGATAAGAATTGGATTCATTACTTTTCTCACTGTGTAAGTGAAAATATTCTTTAACAATAATTTGGATCGTATCTCGTAGTCTCTAGTTGTGTGTGCATCACGGGTCTTTAGAAGACGCTTCTAATAAACTTAAGATTTAAAATGTGATTTCTATAGGCTCAAGATTTAATTTTTCGAATTACATAAGCGGATTATAGGGCATCTCTTACTTGAAAATCAGTGGCATCTCTTATCCTAATTAGTCTCACTTTATATGTTTTGTTAATGAGATTTGTTATTAATTGATTACAAAGGTATCAGAAAATCTGATTAATTTTAATACTAGCGAGAGTAGCCGTCTACTTGTCATGCAAGAATTGTTACAATCAGCAAATGTTACAAGAAAAGATGAATACAAATTTTTTTTAAATTTTTAACCAATTAGTGTGTTATGCCATATTCAAGATTAATAATTGTAGGTAAAAATTTCGTGCAACCTTTATTATACGCAAGATTCAAAGATTTTTAATAAATCTTAGATTCATAAAAATTCTAAATATATGTAAGATTTATAGAAAATTTGATATATGTGAAATTCATAGAACCATATACGTTTTTTAACTGTTTTCTTTTGATTGGTTGACTTCATTAGGCCATGATGTTATGCGATTATTTTAAATAGTGTGTTTAAATAATTTCATGCAACTGAAATAGGAATATTTATCTAAATATCAATAATGAATTCATTAAGACAAATTATTTCTCAACATTATTTAACATCTACGGTCCTCCGCTCTACCAACTGAGCTATCTAGGACCGTTTACTTAAGAACTCGACTCGATATTGAGAAAAATTAAAAATAGAAATACCCCCAGAAGTGTGGAAGACCAGTAAATTCTACGAAAAACTGCTCCGACACTGTAATGCCGTATACAATCAAATTCCTATAGACAGATGGATGAAGGGATGCATCCTCCCCTTCCCTAAAAAGGGTGACCTCGGATTAGCCAAGAACTACCGTGGTATAACACATACATCTATAGCGGCCAAGATATACAATGCCCTTCTACGCAACCGCATAGAACCCAAAATTAATAATATACTTAGGAAGAACCAAAATGGCTTCCGGAGAAATAGATCCACGACGTTACAAATTTTTGCTATCCGTCCAATTCTTGAAGCTGTACGAGCAAAAAACCTACAGTTTTAGAGCGCTACTACCAATATTATTTGTTTATTTTACTAAGGCCTTCGACTCCATTCAATGAGGAAAGCTAGAGTAGATTCTTCTCGCCGACGGCCTACCAAAAGAAACCGTCGCAGCCATAATGATGCTCTATAGAAACACCAAAGTAAAAGTCTGTTCCCCGGATGGAGACACAGACTACTTCGACATAGTAGCAGGCGTACTGCAAGGAGACACATTAGCCGCATACCTCTTTATTATCTGTCTAGACTACGTGCTTAAAACATCTACCGATAAAATCAAATAAAACGGTTTCAACCTAACAAAAGAAAGAAGCAGGCGGTTCCCCTCAAAAACAATTACCGACCCGACTACGCCGATGATATAGCGCTTCTGGAAAATGCACCCGCCCCAGCCGAAACCCTTCTACATAGTCTGGAACGAGCCGCTGCAGGTCAATGCACACAAGACGGAATATACGTGCTTTAACCAAACAGGCAACATCTTCACACTAAACAGTAGCGCTCTAAAACTAGTTGACAAGTTCACCTACCTAGGGAGCAGTATCTCATCAACCGAGGCATTAACACGTAACTAGCAAAGGCATGGACATCTATCGATAGGCTATCGGTTAGTTCTGACTTCCATATGACCGATAAAAAAGAAGCACAGTTTCTTCCAAGCAGTGGTCGTGTCGATACTGCTATATGGATGCACCACATGTGCGCTAACTAAACGTATGGAGAAAAAGCTTGACCGCAACTACACAAGAATTCTGCGAGCAATTCTGAGAAAGTCCTGGAGACAGCACCCCACAAAGCGGCAGCTGCACGGCCACCAACTACCCATCACGAAAACTATCCAAGTTAGACGAACCAGACATGCGGAACACTGCTGGAGAAGAAGGGACGAACTCATATGTGATGTACTACGATGGACCCCTACACATGAATGAGCAAAAGCAGGACATCCAGCTCGAACATACATACAGCAACTCTGTGCCGATACGAGATGTAGCCCTGAGGATCTGCCGGAAGCAATGGACAATAGGGACGTGTGGCGAGAGAGGGTCAGAAATACCCGCTCCGATAGCGCGATGTGATGATGATAATTTCTCAAGTATTTTAGACAAATAATTTGTTGATAATTTGTTTTTGCTTTTGAAATTAGGAAATATTAGTTTTGCATAAGTTCAAATCTAAGAGCAACATGGTTTCCTCCGATTCGTGATAATTTTCATTAACGCTTCAGAATTTAAACACCTATTTACCATGGGGAAGACACATTTCTTTCCTCTAATCCTGCTTAGTATGCACACAAAAATTCGCGGCCCAGTCTGCAGCGGGGTAACCCTCCCACAACGTGTGTCCTGGAGAAGACACTAAACAATCTAATGGTGAGGCACTAGCCTCAAAGATTTGGGGAATTCGGAGAACCCCTTAATTACCATTGCTCCCAGGTCTACTCTGACCCGGAGGGTCCTCTCTATAGGGCAAATAAAGCAATACTTGAAACCATTTAATTCTGTGTACACAAAAGAGCTCAGGCTCTTTTTAGCATGTTATCAACAAAATGTGTGAACAAATCTTATATATATATATATATATATATATAATATTTGGCATTAAATAACCTACAGTGATTGATATGCCATAAAATCCAACCAAACAACAAAAATTCTCGCTGTACCTCCAGCCCTATCGTCTAATCTTAGAATACGCTGACTGTGAACCATACAAATGTGTAAGAGACCCAAAAATGAATTCCGGGCAATGACACTAAACTGTATCGGATGGTGAGGCTACAGTTCTGAATATCTAAGGAGTGTAGAGTACCTCTTCAATACCATTACTCTTAAGCCATCTCTGATCGGGGATTGTAGTACTTGCTATATTTATAGATCAAACAGATCTGTTTAAAAAGGTTTCATATTCGATAGAAATACTTGATCATATATAGCTGTAATTGTTTTGAATTAAGAATAGTTACTTGTAGCTTTAATTGTTTACTAAGTATTATTATTAGTTATGTGAAATCTTATAGCTATGTGCAAACAAAGAAATGTTATAAAATATAATCAATTATTCGAAGCCATATAATGGTAAGTTTTTGATAGGAATACTTGAAACCATGTATCTGTGTGCAATGTGTATTTGGTTAGAATACTTGACATCATATAAATGTGTGAAAAAACACTTATGAAACAATTACACTAAAGATGTAGATATAAATATACAATGAGTCTATTTCCTTAAACTCTAGTCATAAGTAAAGTTGGTGACCATTGTCGAGGGCGACCCGAAGGCTTCCTTTTCAATAGCTACAACACCAATGTGTAGGGGGGCACTACTCCTTTCCCCGGATTGCACCACTTTACCCTTGATACGTACCTTTTATTGCTGAGTGTTAAGCAAGGAGGTACCAAGTACCATTTTTTAAATCGTTGGTATGACGCGACCTGGGACTGAACCCAGGTTTCCCGTGCCTTTGGCGAACACTCTACCCAAATAGCATTAAAATACCGTTAAAATCAATTAAACAATCGCTCTGCATCAAATCGTTTTATCATCCTCAAAGTACACCCAGAAAAATCCTTCCCAATTATTAATATAAACATTATGATTATTATTTGAGCTTTCACACCAATCGTATCTATTAATACCAAGAATTTTGTGTTGATATCTTTCTTTAATATTCCATTATTCTATCCAGTATTCTTGCCGATATCAGGGAGATTTTAATTCCACTCATTTCGAAATATTCCAATGTCATGTCTGTGAGGCATAAGATACGCTGACTGTATCCACTGCAGAGGGGTAAGACCTACCTCTAAAAGAGGTGATCTGCGTATGTCACTAAACTGAATCAGGTGTTGAGGTTCAAGTCCTAGAATTCTGCCGATTGCGGAGTAGTATCTTCATTGATGTTGCACCCAAGTCCACTCTGACTGAGAGTTGTAGTATCTCTTAGAGACCTGGAATAGAGCTGTTTGCAAATTATTTGGATTAGTGATGAATATTTGATATCGTATAACCATGTGCAAAACAAATCACCAAAAGAATGTTAGAATAAAAATACAATGTACGCAATTCCCTGACCTCGTGGCATGAAATAATCCTAGGTGGTTTGACATGCAGTTGACATTGATCAATCCTTTAATTAATTTTCAAGACTTCCATGGCTTCTGGATCCTCTATAATTTCAGTTATCTTGAAAGATGACTGCATTTTTCAGCTCTTTGGGCTTCTAATTTTACTGTGTGATCAGCTGAAACAGCGATGAAGAATACCTGAATTGTTTGGCTCTTTGAATTATCTTTCTTATAACGTATCAGGTTTTTGATTTTCCATGCCGATTAAAAACATCATGGCATCTCTCAGAATAATGGAACTGTATTTGCAGGGCCCACCTTGCCATGAGTAAAATGCGACAAGATTTGCTGAGTAAATAGTTCCAATTATAAGAAAGGCTTTTTGATCTTCTTTCTTTGTTCTTTATAGCTTAAAAGATGAAATTATTTAAATTCATCTTTTGGTCATTTCTTAAGCTTAGCTTAATTTGCATAAGATTGGAAGTATAGAAGACTCAATGATAATCCTCCTCTCTATTAATGTTCTGCTCGTGTTCTGCACTGTGAGCGGCGTATTTCGCAGATTTCAAATATTTTAGATTGAATTTAAAATTGCGTAATTTTACTTTTGTAGGTCTTCAATCCTCTCTGATTTTCCTCGTTGTTCATTTGCTTCATTACTTTGTAATCTAACCATGTACGTATTTGCTCAAACCCTCTGCTACGAACAGAGCTTGATTCAGAGTCAATTTTTAAGAGAGATAAAGTTTGAATTCAGACTTTTCCTTCTCCTAAATCGGTTGCCAAACCAAGGTTGAAGACAACAGTCTTAGCAACTGTGTATCCATAGTTGGACGAAGAGCCGATGGATTGATGCCTTTCTCAAGGGCATTAACACGAAGTGAAACACAATTATCTTTGTACTAGAGTCGCTGAGTCTCTTTCCTACAAAGATATCAGTTATACGCAGCGCTTTGTTATTTGACCTTATAAATCTCAATTCTTTTGTTATGATACCATATCTTATCACTTGGCCGGGTTTAAGTAATGCATCTGAATTTAAAACGTTCCAAGTATGTTTTTCTTTCTGTTTTCCAGGACGGAATCTTCCTCTATTTCTTTCTTTCAACCATTGATTTTCATGGTTAATGCAAGTCTTTGGAACAATTCTAAGTAAATTACTCTTCCTACACAATCATCTACTCCCGTGCGCTAATCGACCCAAACTCATTGTAACATTAGCTGTTTTATCCTAGTCTTCTTGCATGCAACACACTGTTGTTTTGTCCTGCTTTGTATGCTTTGGATTTAAAAGAGTTTTCAGTTATTAAGTCTATGCTAACACTGCTGCTGTTTCTGTTTGTCTTTTAACTATTCCGGACGTCAGAATCAGCAAATTTATCTAACCTGAAATTCCCCATGGATTTCTTTCCTTTCTATTCTAGTGTCTACTTTTCGGGTTAGCTGATCTATCATTTGTACTTTTTTTTCAATACTTTTGCAGTTCCCACTTGTCATGATAATTCAATTTTCTCTGCAGTTCGTTGAACCTTTCATTATCCAGTAAAAAAGACATGAACATTAAAAGATTTTTCTTCTATATTACTGCTTTTGAAACCACTACTATTGCCACTACTACAACAACTACTACTACTACTAATAATAATAATAATAATAATAATAATAACAATAATAATAATAATTTCATTATTTTTATTATTTGTATTATTATTTTATTACTTCTTGCTATTTTTACACTAGCGTTAGCTACTGGCATTTCCCTGGAATCTGAGTGACAGCAAGTCTCCTCAAGTCTCCAGCACTCTCCCCAGTAAAATGGCCGACCTCAACAATACTGTAGTCTACAGGGTCACGATTCTACCTCTGATTTCCTGCTCCACCAGTATTTCTTCCAAGCCTATGGGAACCGTTCCAAGCGAGCCAATCACAGTTGGCATCATCGTCACCTTTAAGTTCCACAGCTCTCTGGCAAAGGTCCAAGTAGTTGTCTATCTTTTTTACTTTCTTTCATTTTCACTCAGTAGTCTGCCGGGACAGCCAAATCCTCTAAACGACAAGTTTCTTTAATTCTTTTTCTTTTCTTTTTCTTTTTCTTTTTTTTAATTATCATTAGGTCTTTTCTCTAAGCAGGAATAATGGGATCCTTTTGTCTCTCAAAATCCCAGAAAATCTTATACGTCTCATTCTTTCGGACGGATTCTAGTTTGTGAGCATACATTACGTAGTATGTTAAAACTTTAATATCTTGTAAAATTCTCAAATGATCACCTTTCCTACTCATTTGTGCCAAGACGTATATTCCCTTTGTGTTAATTTTCTGCATTCGTTTCTCCTGTGATCAATCGGTTTATCTCTTTCTCTACATAACCTACTCTAGCTGTTATGCAGTATATAATCGATTTTCGCTTTAATATAATTAGTCTTCATGACATCATTGGTGCTGGTATTACAGGAGATTCAGTTTCTCTTTTGAGATGTCCCTTTCGTAGCCATGTCCATGTCTTTTTACTGTGCAACCTCGGCAAATTGTCACTTGAAATCTCCATATATTTGTTTTTCTTCCCATTTCTGTTTCCAAATATTTATTGATTTTCTGTTCGTCCTTCTGCTGCCTATGCTGCTTTTTGCTGTTGTAATTAGTTTTACTTTGCTCTTTTTTATGTTCTTTTCGAGTCATTGTATGATGCATAAACGCAACCCTCAATGCTGACAAGTCTTCCGTCTTCTTTTCTTGACCAAACATTCTCCTAGACTAATTCAGCTCTCATCGTCAACTTTCTTGTCTTCTAGTCCATTTGTCTGAATTCTTTCCTTATATATTTGAAGAACAGTCCTGAGTATCTTACAAGAAAGGCCGCCCATATATCTATCCTTTTGATGTGATTTCTGCTGCTGAGCTTTGTTTCGAATGAGCTTTCTCGTTCGTCTGAGGTGCTTTTCTTAGTAAACCTACATTTAGACTTGTTTGATGTGTGCTTCAAATATTCCAAGTACTTGGAATTTCCCTTTTCCCGAAGTGTTCTAATGCTTCCTTGATTTGGCAGTTCTATTCCTTCTGATGTTTCTCTTTTCCTTCTCATCATGAGCATTACACATTTTCAATGCCAAATTCCGTTCTTATATCCTAGCTACATAGTCTTATTGCTTGTATTAGATTCTCCCGTCCTTTTTTATTTTTCGCAAATATCAAGATATCATCCAAATACATAAGAGGAATATTATTTTCTTGTGATTTTGAAAATTTGTACTCCTCTGTGAACTTTCTAAGAACGTAGTTTAATGGCATCATTGCTATAACAAATATTAAAGACAAAAGTGGGTCTCCCTGGAAAATGCTTTTTTGTATTTTTACCTTTATTAGGGTTTGTCCTCCCGCTCCAGTTTTTCATAGCATTCGTGGCGAAGTTTTCGATTATATTGGATATTTGGTACATTTTCAGATACTCTTAACTAAGTTTGCAGGAACATGTCATAGGCTTTCCTGTTGTCGATCCTAGTCATGGAAAACTTTTCCCATCTCGTTTTAGCGTCTTTCGAGGTGGTCAACATATAGTCAGTCATTTACTCCTCTTGTTTACTTTGTGGCATACTTTGTGTTCTTCCGGAAATAATTGGCAGTATGTAAGCGACTGAGAGATTTATTCTTTTCTCACTGGGATTAAGATTTTCCACGCCATAGGTAAACACGTTCTTGGTCAATATTTGTTGTAGATGGGAGTCATTCTGAATCAGGGTGAAATTACCTTTTGTCGTTCATTTGATTAAGCTTTTTCTACTTTTACTTCTTCTTCTTCTTCTTCTTCTTCTTATTATTATTATTATTATTATTATTATATGAATCTACGCGAGTTTTCATACCCACGCTAGCTGATGGTCTTTCACTGCAATCTGAGTGACAGCAAGCCTCTTCAAGTCTTCTAGATATTTTTCCGTATTTTGGCCAAACAATAAAAAAGTTTGGATAGCCTCAGCTCGTCCTCCGATTTCTAACTCTTCCATTCTGCTTAAGAAGCTTTTGGCATTATTTTTTTGCTGTTCTCAAAAGAGATGCTGCTTCTCTCCAAAAATCTTGCTTTCTTAATTAAGAAGAGTTTATATCGTGAGTAATTTCCTATGTTTGCTGTTTGAAGTGTTACTGCAATTGTTTCTCTTCGTTTTTTTTGTTTTGAAGATTTAGATGTTTTTCTCTTTGTTCCTCACTTATGTAGGATGCTATGACTGGATGCTGTGACTGGTATTTCTTTTTTTCTTTTGTTATATATTCCTCGAGTCACTGACTTTTTACATCTACACAATCTTCAAATATGACAAGTCTTCTTCCTCCTTCTTTTCTTGATACTTAAAGCCTATCTGTATCCCCTCTCGGGTGTATCATGCTTTGTCTTGAATTTCCTTGTTCTTTTGTTACTCTATCTGAATTCTTCTCTCGCTTATTTTTAAAATGGCCCAGAGTACCTGACAAGGGGTACTGTCCAGGTGTTTATTCTCTTGATAAGATTATTACTACAGATTTTGGCTTCAAGATTTCTGCTTATCTGAAGTTGTCCTTTCTTACCCTTTCTTTCATCATCGCTTGCTTCTTGGTATCCACTTCAATTTTCAGCTATTTATTGTTTTACTTTTTTTCCACGTGTCTTGGTGTTTTCATGATTATTCAGTTCTGTTTATCCTGTTCTTACATTTTTACCGTTTTCATTATAAGTATGGAACATCTTTCAATCCTAAATTCTATACCTATATCTTGGCTGTAGATTCAGATACCTTTTATCATGGTTTCTACTTCGTTTTCTTTTTTGGCAAATATAATATCATCCATACGCGTGATGTATTTTTTTCTGCAACTTTGTAGATTTACTGCTCCCTTTGTATTTTCTTATTATATAATCTAATTGCATCAATGAAATCCCAAATAGTAATGGCCATTATGAGTGTCCTGGGAAAAGGCCTTTTTGACTTTTACGTCTTTTACAGTTTTTTTCCTCCTATCACTAGGTCCACTCTCAAGTTTTTTTTATAGCTGTTGTTAATGAAGTTTACGACTTGCTTTGATTTCTTGAATATTTTCAATCATTCTATAATTCAAGTTACGCGAATCACATAAATTCATCAATGTAATCATCCATCCTGGCGAGTGTTCTATCTTCTTCCTTTCAAAAAAAAAAAGTCTGTCTATTTCAACTTTCGGGGGTAATATTTTCTCTGATATCTCGAATATTTTCAGAGATTTTGCTATCCACATTTCCAGGAATATTTATCATACCTTTCTGTAGTCCCTTCCTTCATGAGCTACTTTTTCCTTCTTTGTTTTTAAATGGCCCTTGTCGTTCTTAGTCTGACGTTCCTTTTGAGCTAGTTTTCAGCATTCACTTAATAATCCAAATCAAAAAAAGAGTATAAGACTACACACAACTAGGTTGGGAAGGTAATCCACTAGGAATTATGAAGAAATTTAGATTTGACTATACGAAAAAATGGTATACGCACGACCCAGAATCCGCCCTAGAAAATGAAACGCACACATTTCTTTGGGACTGTGAGATACAAATGTATCATCTAATCTCGGCCAGGTGACCAGACTTTGTAAAAGTCAACAAAAAAGAGAACCTGCTGAATAGTAGAGTTTGCTGTTCTCGTTGACCATAGGGTAAAACTGAAAGAAAGTGAAAAGAGAGATAAGTACGTAGACCTTGATAGCGAATTGAAAAACAATGGAATATGAAGGTGACGGTGATACCAATTGTAATTGGAGTGTTCAGTACAATCATCAAAGAATTGGGACAGTAGACTGGAGGACTTGGAAATAAGAGGACGAATGGAGACCATCCAAACTAGTGCAATGTAGATCAGCCAGAATACTGAGGAGAGTCCAGGAGACTTGAGAAGACTTTCTATCATTCAGACTCCTGTGAAGAATCATCAGCTCGAGCTGGGGTGAAAAACTATTGAAAGAGTAAAAAAATTATAATAGTAATATCACAATAGATGAAGTGAAAGCGTATTTCCTTGATTTTCAGAGCCTTTACCATTATGACTTGAGCCTCTGTCGCTTTGTTGATCAGCAGTATCGACAACTGATTTTCACCGTTCCTCCTTTATAATCTTGAAACAGCTTGTGAACCACCACAATTTCTGCCGCGTTGTGATATTTTCTTCTAAGATTTTCGGATTACCAAAATTTAACTAATGACGTTGGAAGAAGGATATTCTAATTAGACCCCTTTGAGGTATTATTTGACCGACACATAATCGTGAATCATAAATGTGCTGTTTAAATATCTACGAAAAGATTACTATCCTTCCGATCTGACGTTCTATTTTTTATCAAATAGAATCTTTTTTTCAGACAAAATAAGATAAGATTTTTTAGGTCATGTTCTGCTCTACACAAGAATTCAGTTATTGAAAAAAGGACAGTAACTTAGAGAAGTGCAAAGTCTCTCTCTCTCTCTCTCTCTCTCTCTCTCTCTCTCTCTCTCTCTCTCTCTCTCTCTCTCTCTTTATCGAATTCTCCTGGCTGCTTTATTCTCTTTTAGAGTTTTATCACATTTCACTATCGTTATGAATTCTAAACGAAATATCATTATAAACGCAATTAATATAATCATCACATTCTTTTATTTGTTGTTTTATGGTCAAATTTAAAAGAGAAAAAAAAGATTCGTGCATTCACTCGACCAGCAATTCACACTCGATCAATTTAAGACTCCTTATCCGCTTGGCGCTAAACAATTAATTTCCAATTTTGAATTATCTCCTCAGAGAGACAAAAGATTGAAATTGGTAGCAATCTGAGCGTGAGGTAAAAGCTGTGAGCAGAACTGGTCGGGTAGGGCAGAATGAATGGCGTATCTTTTAAGGTGCGTGAAAACGAGCCAGAGTAGGATGTTTTAATCCGGTCAGCAGCGCTGTTTTTAAAAGCCTGAGACCTAGAGATAAATATATTTGCATTAAGATGTAAATTTTGCTTACTGATTTCAATATAACCAGATCATCATCCACGTAATCGTCATGGTCGTCTATCTCTTCTTCTTTAACTTGTTCACTTTTTCTTTTCTTTCTTTTCTCCTTTATTTCTTCACTTACCACTTTTTTAATTTTGTCTTTTTTATTTCTTACTAATATTCTCTGGTTTAATACGGCAGAAAACTGAGGAAATCTCTTTTTTGAAATTTTCTTGTCATATGGAGTCAATCTATATCAGCACTCAAGGCCTTGTTAATCGTCATCGGTGTCTTTGTCCATATTTATGAGTTTCTCCCTTGTCAAGTTTAAGAATGGTCCAGAGTACCTTACATTTCTCCCAATGTGTTTGGTATCAATAAGTACGGCTTTCTTACTTTTTCTTTCATCTTCGTTAGCTTAATGGTACCTGCTTTCCTGGTATTTCTTGTTTTCCTTTTTTCAATAGGTATTCTGAGGATTTTTTGATTGAGCTGCTCTGTTCATTCAGCTATTTCTTTTTCCTTTTTGTCTTTATAAGTATGTCGTATTTTTCACTTCCAAATTCTAATCTAATATCTTGATATTTTTCTTATCTCAGTTCTTCTGAGTTTTTCACTCCAGCGTTAGTTGGTGGTCTTTCATTGAAGTCGGAGTGGCAGCAAGTCTCTCTAGGTCTCCAGGACTCTTCTCAGTATTCTGGACGATTCCAATACTGATTTAGACTAGAGGTTCTCGATTCTTCCTCTGATTCCTAATTCCACCAGTCTTTTTTCCTAACCATTGGGGACTCTTTTAAACGCTCTGATTACTATAGGTACCACCGTCACACTCATGTTACATAGTTTATGTTTCTCTACTTCTCTGCCAAAGTCAAAGAATTTGTCTATCTTTTCGCATTCTTTTATTTTCACTATGTTGTCCGATGAAACAATGAAATCCACTAAATGACAAATTCTATTTCTCTGGTTAATTAGCACCAGGTGTTGTCTTCTGGCATGGATTAGATTATACGTTTCTTTTCAAAAATCCCACTGTATATTATACATCTCATTTTCTAGGATGGATTCTGGTTTGTACATATGCCATTTGGTTATTTGTTCGAATTTTAATCACTAGCATCATTCCTAGTAGATCACCGTTCCTACCCAGTTGTGTTTACTCTCGTATTCTTGGGTTAGTTTTCTGCATTCACTTATTTTTATGCGATTAATCGTTTCATCTCCATCTCCTGCAATTCTTTTTCGTATAATCAATTTTGGCTGAAGCATAAGTAAAGTTGGCGACCGTAGTCGAGGGTGACCCGAAGGCTCCTTTTTCGATAGGTATTACACCAAGGTGTAGGGGATGGCGCTAATCCTTTCGCTGGACTGTTCCACTTTATCCTTGATCCTTACCTTATAATGCTGAGTGTTATCAAAGTGGTATCAAGTACCATTTTTTGAGTCTTTGGTATGACTCGACCTGAGATTGAACTCAGGTCTCCCGGGCCATTGACAAACACTCTAACCATCATGCCAATGTCTGGTTCAGCCTAACTGGTCCTAATGGTCATGTTTTAATCTGCTTTTAAAAGCTGTACAATCACGCCAGTTTATTGCTTGAAGTATCCATTTACTGTTTTTTCTTATCAGTTCCTTTTGCTGGGTTTAGTTTGTTTCTTGTTTTGCTTTTTCTTGTTTCCTTTGCTCTTATTATTATTAGTAGTAGTAGTAGTTGTAGTAGTAGTAGTAGTTGTAGTAGTAGTAGTATTTATAGTTGTATCATCTGTAATCTTTGTTGTAATAATGTATTAAGCCTTTTATTTTGATGTGGCACAAGGCCACGTGAATGGGGGTACACAATGAGATTCGAACCCACTCGTGAAGTTTTGCTAGTATAAATTGCTAACCATTACAAAGCGTCCTTAAATTTGTTTTTAGTAGCAGTATATCTTTTCAAGATTATAAATTTTAATAGCTTTGCTAAAGAGATAAGGCAGTCAACTCAATCAAGACCGAACATTATAAAAGCAAATCATCCTTCATTTGATGAATTTTCTTATAGCTATCAATATCAAATAATTAAGATCTTTAGTTAATGACTCAGCGATATTCCTTAGTTGATAACAGCACTGATTAGACATGGATTTACTTTGAGTCGTAACAGCAAGAACTTGATCAACAGTTATTATGATTAAACTGTGTTTCTCGACGTTTTGGATCAACTATCAAATAATTGATTTTCGAGGTATAATGAGAGCAATCGACAGTATGAATAATTAGTCTTCATTATGTGAGGAGAAATTTCTAAAGTGAAATTGTCACCCGCAAGTATGGCTCAGTGGTAACTCACTGAACAACACTCCTATTCATTCCTAAGCTTCCGTAGGAGAGTTTTCTAAATCCTTATCCACATTCTCTCTCTCTCTCTCTCTCTCTCTCTCTCTCTCTCTCTCTCTCTCAATCTATTTATCTCTTTCTTTCTATCTATCTATATATATATATATAATGTGTCCAGGACGAAGCCGTTTGCATTTCACAAAAAGAGCTAATACATTCCCTATTTCCCTCTAGCTATTGGCCCTGTCTGTTGGGGCTGTAGAATACACCTCCTGCATCTCTGCAGAGAGGTAAGACTCCCCCAACAATGAGTGTCCTTAATATGACATTAAACAATTTGATGATGAGTTTACTGTAATGCTGCAGCTTTGGCGAATGTGGAGTACCTCTTTATTGCCATTACTCCCAAGTCCACTCTGGTCGGGAGTGGTATCACCTGTCTATGGATCAAATAGAACTAAACTTTGTACTCATGCCAAACTGATTTGTTTGAAATAGAATTGTTTTGACATTTAAACTGCGTACTTATGCTAAACTGAATTGTTTGAAATCGAACTGTTTTTTTATGTATAAGAATGGATTTGGCATTAAATAACCTACAATGGTTGATATGCCATAAAACCAAACCAAATCAAACCATCTAGCTATGGATAGATAGTTAAGCTGACTGGGATATTTATCCCGGTATGGCAGCAGGTCTAAAAGAAGGAAAGCTAAATTCAAACTTGTTAAAGTCCGCTTAAAAATTGACCTTGTGCTGCATCCTTTTTCTGCGGAGGGGTTGGGTTTATATAGAGAGAAAGAGGGAGAAAGAGAGAATTAATATCGGGTGAATATCAAGTAACTTCTTTACAACGTAAGCTTTTGAGTGAGTAAAAGAAATGAGGCGATTTATGAAAATACGTATATATTTTTGAATTTTGAATATATAGTTTTGAATGAAATAAGCCAGAAATAGAAATAAGTGAACAGGAAAATCAGATTGACATTTTTTCTCAAGAAAACTTGCATCATAAAAATGCAAATGAATATATTACAAAAAAAATGTACCGTTTTGTTTATTCTCAAGTCTCAGCCATATTCATTTATTCTTTTCTTTAGGTTTCTGAATGTTTAGTCGTTATATTTTTTTATGTATCTTTTAGGTACTTTTGGACGGTTTCGTACATATCTACTGTGGATGTCAAATCTTTTTCTGTTTATTACAAGATAAATTATTACTTACTTGTAACACATTTCATGTTGATAAGGGGTACTTTTATGCGGTATATTATATTGATATGGAATTACATTTATCCAGAGTTTTTTTGTTGTTTTTTTTTTGGTTTTGGTATTGTACGTATGTTATAAACAATCTTTTTTACGAATATTGTTCCAATATTTAAGCTTTTAATTTATTTTTATGGAAACTAGTGGGTAGAGTGTTCGTCAATAGTCCGGGAGACCTGGATTCAATCCCGGGTCATGTCATACCAAAAGACTTTTAAAAATAGTACTTGCTTAACGCTCCGCAATGTAAGGTACGTACCAAGGGTAAAGTGGTGCAATCCAGGGAAAGGAGTAGCGCCCTCCCCGACACCTCGGTTTTGTAGCTTTTGAAAAGGGAGTTTTCTAGTCACCCTCGACTACGGTCACCAACTTTATTAACTTACAAGAATACAAGGAGTACAATAACATTTTTGGAAAGGGCAGCTTTTCAGCAATAAATAACAATTTTGATGAAATAATAATTAGAAAAATTAAGAAAAGATCAACAAAATTAGGGTCTTATCTGAGAGTCAAAAGAGTTGGGTGACATAAAGTTAATGGCTATACCAATTTTAATTGGTGCGCACGGAAGGGTCACCAAGATATTTCCTAATGCACATAAGGTTTCAAATAATCCTATCTAATTTCTACACGTGAATACACTTTCATGTAAACAACAGCAACAACAACAATAATTATAATAAACACTTGGGCAGCTCCCTATGTAAGATACTCTTAAAATTGACGAGGGAAGAACTTCAAAAAATGGACCAAAAGGCAAGAAAGCTAATGACGATGTTTCCCAGAGATAGACTGACTGTATGTGACAAGAAAAGGAAGAGGAAGAGTGTTGGATTGTTTGAGGGAGAGGGGAACCTGTGTGTGTGTCGGTATTTGTCGTTTGTCCCACCGACCGGACAAGTGTGGCAAAATGCCTTTTTCTTGGTGGGTTCGGGTGCTGGGCCATAACCCAGACACATGTGTGTGGGTCGGCTATCTACAGGTTATCAGCAAATATTCATAGACTTTCCCATCAGTAGAAGCAGTAGATTATCCAATTAGAGGCGACTAAAGTAGAAGCAATAGAATAGCCAATCAGAGGCGGCTAAGGGAAATATAAACAATAGCAAAATCTCAGTCTAGACTTAATGCAGCCTTGTAGCTTAAGGGGAGTATCTTGTATTTCTCAACTAAAAACAGGATGGCTACCCAAATTCCAATAAAGAGAACTCACCAGCGTTGAAGACATCGTCGATGCATCGATACGAGGACTCGAAGACTACATAAAAAAAGAGCAAATAAAGACTTATTACAGCGATCAGAAACAGCAGAAGCAGCATAAACATCAAGAGAACAACAAGAAAGAAACAGAAATGAGAATAAAAACAACAGTATGGATGATTCAAGCAAGGAACTTACGAAATCTCCCTCGAGAAAATCTGGTCATGGTTAAGAAAAGGAAACTTTAAGACAGAAAAGAAATCTCTTCCAATAGTTGCACGGACCAACTCTGTTAAAGATAAAACAGATAACATTACAACAGAATAGCAAGTGTAGGTTGCGTAGTGACAAAGTCTAAACGATTCAACACTTTAAAGCGAACGTAGCAAACAAACGCAAAAAGAGTATAGGACTAGACACGAATGAATGGGGAAGATGATCCACCGGTAATTGTGCAAAAATTAAAATTTGTCCATATACATAAGAGAAGCATGCTCAACCCAGAATCATTCCTGCAGAATGAGGTGCATTAAATTCTGTGGGACTTTGAGCAACAAACAGATCACCAAATCTCAGCCAGAAGACCAGACCATGTGATAGTCAACAAAAAAAAGAGAACTTGCAAAACAGTGGACTCTCCCGTGCCGTTGGACCACAGAATAAAAATGTTTAAAAAGGGAGATAAGTACGTGGACCTTGCCAGAGAACTAAAAATATTTGTGAGGGTGATACCAATAGTAATAAGAGCGCACGTAACAATTCCTAAAGGTTTGATAAAAGGGATAGAAGAGTTGGAAATCATTGGAGAAGCCGAAATCCCCAAACTGCGGCACTGTTAAGCTAAAATACTTAGAAGAATCCAGGAAACTTGATTGGTTTGGTTTGGTTTCTTTGCTTAATGGCTTATCAAACTTCGAAGGTAATTTAATGCCAAAGCCATCTTTCTAGAAGAACAGCACCGGCACTATTTAACCCATAGGTGGGAGGATAAGAGGGTTCATACCTTTCCCAAGAGTAGTTGTCCGAAAGTGAACGTAATAGCGGGACTGGAGTTTGAACTCACTTACATTGATCTGCAGTTCAGCGCTTTAACCATTACACTACGAGGACACACTGCTAGGAAACTTGAGAAGACTTGCTGTCTCTCAGACTCCGGTGAGAGACCATCAGCTAACAATGTTGTAAATAACTCATAAGGAATAATAATAATAATAATAATAATAATAATAATAATAATAATAATAATAATAATAGTGATCGTAAGATACTCGGGACCATTTTTGAAGTGGACGAAAAAGAACTTAAGTACCAGAGAACAAAAAAACTAATAACCATGCATAAGGCTTTAAACCTGAGTGATGACGTTGACAGACTTTATGTGTCAAGAAAAGAAGGAAGATGATGACTTACCAGCATTAAAGATAACGTTGACGCATCGATAGAACGATAATAAAGACTACATTGAAAAGCGCAGAGAAGACTGATTACAGCCACCAGAAACCATACTGACAACTCGACGACCAAGAGAACGACAATGATCAGAAATCAAAAATGGAAAGAAAAACAATTCTATGGACGTTTTAAGCGGTAAACAAGCAACATCTCACAGGAAAAAACGTGGACGTGGCTAAGAAAAAGAAACCTTAAGAGAGAAACTGAATCACTTCAAAGTAGTACAAAAAAACGCTGTAAGGACCAATCATATCAAAGCGAAAATAGATAAGACATAACAAAACTCCAGATGTAGGTTTGGTGGTGAAAGAGACGAGATGATCAATGACATAAAAAGTGAATGCAGCAAATTAGCACAGAAATAATTTAAGACTAGGCAGGACAGGCTGGTCAAGGTGATCTACAAGGAATTATGTAATAAGTTTAAATTTGACGATACGAACAAATGGTTTATGCACAACACAGAATCTGTCCTGGAGAATGAGATGCACAAAATTCTCTGGGATTTTGAGGTACAAACGGATACCTAATCTCAGCCAGAAGACCAGAACTTATAATAGTGATCAAAAAAAGAACATTTGTAACACTGTGGACGTTGCAGTCTCAGCGGACCACAGAGTAAAATTGAAAGAAAGCGAAAAGAAGGATAAGTACCTCGACCTTATAAGGGAATAGAAAAAACTGTGGTACATGAAATTGACAGTGATACCAATTGTAATTTGTGCTCTTGGCACAGTTACGAAAGGATTGGTACAGGGATTGGTAGAATTGGAAATAACAGGAAGAGTGGAGACTATCGAAAGTTCAGCTTTATTCAAATCATCCTGTGAAAACTTGAGGAGACTTGCTATCACTCAAAACTAGTGAAAGATCATCAGCTAACGCTGATTTAAAAAAAATCCCAAGCAGCAAAATAATAATAATAATTATTATAATGATCAAGGTGATCCACTGGGAAATGTGCAACAAATTTAAATTTGATCATACTTACAAATGGTATATGCACAATCCTAGAAAATGACACACATAAACTCCTATGGGACTTTAACATACAAACGGGTCACATAATCCCGGCCAGGAGACCAGACCTTATAATATTCAACAAAAAGAGGAGACTTTGCAAAATTGTCAACTTTGCTGTCCCGGCGGATCACAGAATAAAACTGACTGAATGTGAAAAGAAGGATAAATACCTCGACCTTGCTTGAGAATTGAAAAAGCTGAGGAGCATGAAAGTGACGATTGTACAAATTGTGATTGGTGCTTTTGGCAGAGTAACTAAAGGATTATTAAAAAGCCTGAACGACTTGGAAGTTAGCGGACGGGTTGAGACCATCCAAGTGACAGTATTGCTGAGAACGGTCAAAATCCTGAAACGAGTACGAGAGACTTGAGGAGACTTGAGGAGACTTGCTGTCATTCAAACTCCAATGAAAACCCATCAGCTAATACTGATGTGAAAAACTCTAAAGGAGGAAATAATAATAATAATAATAATAATAATAATAATAATAATAATAATAATAATGGCGTTTAGTTGATTTTTCTGTTCTGGCGGATCCCAACGTGAAAATAAATGAAAGGGAAAAGATAAACAAAAACTTGGAACATGTATGTGACAAGGATACCGTTTGTAGATGGGGCGCTTGGAATGATCACCAAAGATTTGGAGAAGGAACTGGAGAAATTCAAAATCAGGCGAAGAAACGAGACCATCCAGACTACAGCGTTGCTGACATCGACCAGAATACTGAGAAGAGTCCTGGTGACCTGAGGTGATTTGCTTCTAGTCAGACCCCTGGGAAAGAACTCCTTCTAGCACTTGTATGAAAAAAAAATCACGAGATTTAAATAATAATAATAATAATAATAATAATAATAATAATAATAAAAGCAGACTTTATCAAAAAATCATATATAATGGAAAAGTCAGAAAAATTGCCTCTTGTTCATGCATCGCCAATGGTGGTATCTAGTGAGAAAACTAGCTTATTGCGCTCCATATATCTGGCCGAGTTTCCATGAAATTAAATAGAGGCAATTACTTTTAGTGTTGCTATCACTTTGAATACGATTATTATTTTTGTAATGCGTGCATAACGAAAATAGTGTGATTTTTTTTTCTTAGAACAGCCATTTGAATTCACTCAGTGACGAAGTTTTTACGCCCAACATACTTTCTCTTCCCAATCAACTTCTGCTGATTTGATCATATAAATTTGGACGATACACGATTGGAAGTTGATTATAGGAGATGACACAATTTGAGTCGACAAATAACCAAATTACTGAAATAAAATATTTATTAACATCTGTAAACTTAATTGGGTTGCACAAGGAATTTTTTTTTCAAATAATCTTGCAATGGCGTCTAAAATTTAAGTGCATTATTTTTTGCTCTTTTGAAAATTACTTAGGATTAGGTTTTGTTAATTTGTTTCATTGCATAATAACCTCCGTGGATTATTTAATGCCAAAGCCATCTTTGAAGAAGTAGAGTAAGAGTACTATTTAACCCATAGCTGGTGGTATAAAGGATATTCATATATTCCCCAAGAGTATTAGCTCGAAAGTAAACGTATTAGCGAGACTGGGGTTTGAACTCACTTACTTCAATGTCACAGCCTAGCATGTTAGCCACCACGCCATAGGGATTTACCCCTCTTAGGATTATTAGAGCACAGACATCTCTGACGTGCTTTTGTTTCAGATCTCTGCTCCTAAACATAGATCGAATAAAAGCACCAAATTTTGTGAAAACTTTCTCGGTTGATAAATAGATTCTAAATCAATTTTACTACCAAAAAAAAAACGAAGTTCATTCAATAAATAATGAAATATTTTTTAATTCGGAAACATCTTTTTGGATAATTTTGGATTAAATATAAACTCTGCAAGATTGGAAATTGGTTTATAGAATCTTTTTTTAAAGACGGTAAATTAAAGAGTGTGCTCCAACCTCGACCCATCACTACTGATTTTTTCCCTGTCGGCTGGAGCTGTAGAATACACCGACTGCATTTAGGGAGAGGGGTAACCCCCCCCTATGAGTGTCCTGGATATGACACTAAACAATCTGATGGTGAGGTTCCAGTGATGATGGAGCTTTGGGGAATGCGGAGTACCCCTTCATAGCCATTGCTCCCAGGTCTTCTCTGCCCCGGTGCGGTAGCACCTGATAGGGCCCTATATATGGGTTAAATAGAACTAACGGCATACTTATGCTAAACTGAATTGTTTTACTAAACTAAAAAGCTTGAAATAAGCGTTTCTGACAATTAAACCGTTCTTACATTTAAACTGCTTACTTATGCTAAACTGAATTATTTGAAATGGAACTGTCTTTTGATATAAAAACTGTACTTACACTAAACTGATTTGTTTAATATAGAACTGTTTTGACATTTAACTGTGTGTAAACAAAATCTGTACTTATACTAAACTTAATTAGCCGAATTAGAACTGCTTGACTAAACTGAATAGCTTGAAATAGAAATGTTTTTCAAGATTAAGCTTTATTTACATTTAAACTGCGTACTTATCCTAAACCGAATAGTTTAAAATAGTTCTATTTTCATAAAAATTGATTTGGCGTTAAAAAAGACATATAAAGGGTGATATGCCATAAAACCCAAACAACCAACCAACCACTAATGATTTCCTTGTAAAAGGTGCCACTGTAAAGAGTCTTTCCAATTAATAACTTTTAAAACAAAAAGTTCACCTTATTTATTGAACGATCCTTGTTGTATATTGACCTCCGACCCGGCCGTGCTGTCAAAATAGGAAATGCACCTGTGTAAATAACAGGTGAATCCGGTCGAGGAATATCAGAATATAGCCTTGACCGTGGACAGGTTGAATGAGTGCGATTTGTGACGCCCACAAGTAGAAGGTGGACGTTGAACTATTATATAATTCAATGCACAGGAAGTTCAATCAGTTGGAGATAAGATGCGATAGAGAAAACCAGCACCCAACAGAGGCTGGGCCTCCAAGTCCCCGGTTTAGCAGCCCAGGAGAACGGGAAAGAAACGCTGTTATGGCCATAAGAGTGGGGGTCAATATGTTGCAGTTCTGTTCGGTCTCCAACTCCCTTTCACACACAACCCTTTCAATAAAGTGAGAGGTATATTTTTCTAAAGAAGTGTCGCTCGTCTTTATTGAGTCGTCGTTATGATTCCGCATGTATATGTGTATGTATAGTGGTCATGGCTATACAACATCTTCAGGATGACACAACATTTTCTGTTTGAATCAAATTGAAAATATATAATTTCTAAAGGAAGATAAGTATCAGATGCTAATCAATCAGTGCTTCATTCATTTATTCATTTTTAATTATCAAATAAATTCTTGAAACCAGATATGAATTAATAACTAATTTGCTGATCTTTTTTAAGCGAATTTTTAAAGTTATTTATGAGATTTTCAGTTGGTGTACGTAAATATGATACTTGTTTGTTTTGCAGATGATTGATATAAATCATCATCATCATTATCATCAAGGCGTACCGACAGCATGGATTCATTGATGCTCTCTCTCTCTCTCTCTCTCTCTCTCTCTCTCTCTCTCTCTCTCTCTCTCTCTCTGCTCTTGCTCTTGGTAAATCTCTTGCACCTACAGAGAAAGTTCTTGTCATTGTCCTATTGTTTTCGGTCCCATAACTGAATACCAGGATCACTGCAACTGTAATATATTCTTCATGTTAAAATAAGTATTCTAAGTTATGTAATAGGCTATTCTACATGTTAAAGCAAGAGAATGATGATTTGGCTCTAGAATTATGCTTTGTTATTTATTTCAAACTTGGCAAATATATCGTCCACTTGCTGGAGACAGGAATTGGCCAACTAAATCCCCTAATGACAGGTAAGAACAAAAACCAAAAGGATGTCCTGTTTATGACCCTAAAAAGCATCCAGTGGTGAGATGCGATTTCCAGAGCTCTGAGGAATGCGGAGTACCCCTTCGTTGCTGATACTCCGAAGTTTACTCTGGCGTGGAATAGCAGTATCTTTTAATGCCCTATTTTAAAATAACTATATTATAATTGTTAAGGAGGTGCCCGTGGTGTAATGGATATCGTCGTAGAAAATGGACACAGTGACACGAGTTCAAATCCTGGACGAGACTGATTGCATTTCACATAGCACTAATACCCTTGGGAAAGGTATAAATCCAATTATTCTCCCTCCAGCTATGGGTTAATAGTAGGGACGACTAGGTTCTTTAGCCTTGGTGAGGCAGCTAGTCTAGGAGAAGGAAAACCCTAAATTCAAACCTGTTAAACACCGCTTAAAAATTGACCTTGTGTCATATCCTGCCCGAGCGGGGTGGGGTTGGTCGCCGTGTTCATTTCCTACGGCGATAACGACTACACCACGGGCACCTCTTTATACGTACATTATAATGTTGGGTGTTAAGCAAGGAGGCATCAAGTACCATTTTTTGAGTCTTTGGTATGACTCGACCTGTGATTGAACCCAAGTCTGCCGGGCCATTGGTGAACACTCTAATCATCATTCCAATGTCCTGTCATATATCAAATTAAAAAAATAGTTTCACACTGAAAAAACAAGAAGCAGACGATATCTTGCAGAAACTATGACAGACACAGACTTCATAGCTGAATTAGTATTTCTTGCAAATACATGTGTTTCTGCCGAATACCTATTTTATAGTTTGCAGCAAGTAGAAAGAAGCATTGTTCTTTACGAGCACGCCAAAAAATTGCAAAGTTTATGTGTGTGTACAAAAAGGGGGCTCTGAAATAATTAGACCTGTTCACATACCTTGGTAGCAATATCTCATCCACTGAATGAGATATCAACATATGCAAAGGGAATGCTTTGACAGCTATTGTCCAGTTATCGATCCTATATAAGTCTAATCTCACTAATTAAATAAAATAGGATTTCTCCCAAGCTGTGACTGTGCCGGAACTGTTGTATGGATGCAATACCTGGACTCTCATAAAACGCACGGGGTAGATGCTTGATGAGAACTACACAAGAATACTACGTGTTCTTTTTAAAAAGGATCTTGAAAGTAAAAGCCTTTTAAAAGCAGCTATAAGGTCAGATACCTCCCGTCATACAAATCATTCGAATTAGATGAACAGACATGCGGGACTGTATGGTTGGAGTAATAACGATCTCATGAGAGACTTTCTCTAATGGATTCCTACAAGTTTTGGCCGATCAGCAAGAGCTTACATACATCAGCTGTGTGAGAACACAGGGTGCATTCTAGAAAACCTACCGGGAGCGATGGACGAAACAAGGCGAAAAAGAGTCGAGGAACTCCGTGCTGTCAGCGAGACTTGATGACGATAAAGATAATGATGATCAAATGCAAAGAGGAAAATCTCTTTTCTACCACCTGTATTTCACTTCTATAGCAGCAAAGACAATGGGAACTACTACATTCCAAGGTATCGTTTTATTTTCAGTCTTTATAAACAGCAGTGGTCATGCCTGGATCACTTATCTGATGTTGATGGGTCATTCTGCTAATGTATATATATATATATATATAGGTACTTAAGCTAATCGAAAAACTTTTAAAACTCTTTTTCAAATATAATATGAAGCAGCATATTTTATTAATGTTTTACACGTCGATAAGTCTTGAGATAAATTTTCATTTCAGAAAACAACAGAAAATTGCACGGACTTAAGTCTGGTGTGTGTTTCACTCACACAATCTTGTGTTTTGACAAAAATATTTCATTAAAAAAATACTGAGACTTGCTTCATACTATTTTTTACATTCTACTCCCCCATCCCCTCCCTCTCTCTCTCTCTCTCTCTCTCTCTCTCTCTCTCTCTCGTTCTCTTTCACCCAGTCGAAGTTTAGACGTCTCGACATCTTCACATTTTTATACAACTTGCTCTACTCTGCACATATCTTCATTAAATTTTTTTATTTTAAAACAATTTAAAGCACAAGCCACGATACTTTTACTTAGTTGATTGATTTGGTTTTTTAATCGTGTCAAATAATTAGGGGCGCCCGGGTTAAAATTAAAAACGTATCAGCAGCGAATCGACAACGAGTTCTGACTAGCTAAAGTGAACTCAAGTGAAAAAGCCATAGGGCAGTGAATGCTGGATAGTAGAGAGAGAATGGTTAGTCGGCGGCCGAAAGCGACGAGATAAAGACGGTTAGTTTGACACCAGACACGACGGTGTGAATTTAGTCGAAAGATGCAGCCTCCATTGTGATGTGAGCTCCGAAAAAGGGTCTCTCACAAGACGCGATGCTCTGAAGACGAAACCAGCAAACAAACATATTTAGAATTACCGCAGAAACGTAAAAGATAATTTAGGATCTGTGTCGGTCCTCTTTATGACATTTTGTTTCTCTTTGTCTACCTAATGCTACGTTATTTCTCTCTTCCCGACAACTACTAATAAGTATAACAGTAAATGAATATTTGTATTAACGAATCAAGACTTGGTTTTTGTGTGTTGGTCACTTTTTTCCATGGCGAAGTTATCACGAGGTCCGACTGGTGCTTAAGAAGAATTGTATAACAAATGTCTATTGAGACCGTACCAGCATAAACTTCCATTTGAACACCTGAGCGTTGCAAACTTCGATTTGTGCAGTGTAATGTTACAACCGTCCATTTGGTGTGTAATGGTACACTGGTATATCAAACTTCGGGAGTTATTTAATGCGAAAGTAATGTTTGTTAAATACTAGTCATTCTGTTTAATGCATAACGATGAGGATAACTGAGTCCATGCTTTTCTCAAGGGTACTTATCTGAAACTAAACATAATAGCGTGACTGGTGTTGGAACTCACTTACTTCGAAGCCACAGTCCAGCACTTTAACCATTACGCCACGGGACTTCTGCTCCTGATACTTTTGATCATACACCCACACACTCAGTGGTATGTGTGAGATAATTTTATGTTGTACTTGATTCCTATAAACCTTCATTGCCCAAAACTTTTTTTCAAAAGTATGGTGACTGCCTTCATATTTTTCAACTTGTTATAATTGAAAATGATAACATAGATGAAGTAGACACTACAGCACGCGGGAAAATGTAGGGATGTATGGGTACTTAGCTAATTGTCTGAGTGACTGAATTGATTGACTGTTTGATTGATTATCTTGATCAACCATTCTTGGGTTGTTACAAGAGTAACAATATCGTTGTCCCGGTAACAAATGTAACGCTATATCTGTCATCGATGCCACGTAGTGCACGGAATTTGTGTTAGCAAATGTAATTCTATTGTTGACAGTACTGTTGCTTTGGTCTTATACTGGTAACGACACCAATTGTAACAATGTGGCCCTCACAGTTACCGAGACCACCGCTAAATGTGGTACTATGCAGGTAACTGTTCCTTATTGTGACCTCAGCTCCTTGATTACCACATATGTATCTAGTACTTTTTTTATCAAACCTCTTTGTGCCCACTTTGTGTTTGAAAGATCCTCTACTGGGGAGTGACTCAATCCATTAGGAAATTCTGACGGTCGGGGTGATTCGTTGGAACAAGCTGTCTGGGTGTTGGCAACTCAAAGACAAGAAAAATTCTCCATCGACAATTAACAACCATTTATTGTAACTTATTGGTTTAACAATATGTCCAATATATATATTGACATTGTCGCTTTATTTTCCTCATATACTGTTCAGTATTTTGCTGATATCAAAGCACAAGAGAGAGAGAGAGAGAGAGAGAGAGAGAGAGAAAGAGAGAGAGAGAGAGCTTGTAAAGGTCTATAAACAGAGACACAAAGAGATACCCCACCCATCACTGCTCCGAAGGGCTCTGTGGGTCTCATCTCAACTAACAATCGACTCCCAAACGACTATTTCTTCAAATGAAATCCATCTGACTACTTTTTCAAAATTCGTTAATTTTTATATATCTAAATTCGGGATATTGTCTGTGTGCTGTTATCTCACTAAGTAATTGCGTCATCTCATATGTATCCCCAATTTTTACCGTGTTTTTCATTTCCTCAATCAAACTTGTGACAAGACATGAATCTATATTGTTTACATTTAGTCTTCCTGTGAAGAAATGACAGGTGTTCCCTATTCTGGCCGCTGGTGAACGCGCTTGAACTTTATAATTTGACTGACATTTTCACTCAAAGAATTTTAACTAACTTAACAGCAAACTGAAAAACTAAACTAGATAATTAATACAATCAACCATCACAGTGATTAGTATTTACAAGCCTAAAGATGAGAGAATCGCATTCCTGTACGGTCATGTTTATACCTTTTCTACGGTTGTTTCATTAGACTATTTTAGGGAAAGTCTTGTATTCCACCCTGTCGATTACGAATATTTTTCCACTGATTTATTTAACCCATAGATAGGGCGTTAACGTGTACTACCTCTTCGGGTCAGAGTGGGCCTGCAAATAAAGGCCATGAAGGAGTATATTTAGCTCCACATAGGTATATATGAATATGTTACACCTATACACACACCCGTTGTGATTTTCCACATACATATATATACGTTGACACAACAGCATAGATATACATGCTGCTGTATGCGCATATGCTCTCATGCACCTATCTGGACCAAAAGGCAAAGGAATTTATTGTATCAAACAAGAAATAAAATACAATATATAAAATATAAATAAATAGAATAGAATGTAAAGAACAGCGTTGGAGTACTGTAGTCTCACCATCAAATGCAATTTAGTGTCATACACAGTACACCTCTTTTTGGGGAGTCGGGTCTTACTCAGCTGCAGGGGATACCCAGTCAGCGTATTCTAAGCTCCCCTCCTGACAGAACAGAGCAGAGTTCAGTATTACTTCACTTTTGCTTTTTGTCGTTTTGGGAATTTTTCATGTCTATCTTTTTATTGAACACCGTGGTAAAAATTATTATACTCATAACATTTTCCTTTTCATTAATTTTAAATGTATCTCAGGAATACTTACAAACTTTATTATTCAATGTCCTATCATTTTTTTAACTTAGAAAATAACGTTGGCGTTTTAATGGTTTACTGTTGCTTAAGTGAAAGCGTTAATCAATTCATGCTATATTTTAGAGCTCCTCGTCAAAATTCAGTTAACTTCAGTAGAATTTTGAGTAAACAAAAAAATTTACTTTTACTCCTAAAGACTTATCCTACATTGTATCAGTTCAATTATCGGCAAATCTTCCTCGATGTCTACACCCTTTTATTTTAATGTTTTTAATCACGCACATCACTTTTATTGACAGACATCTCTCCTCAGGCTTAAGACACTGCTGTGATAGTACAATATAAGCCGGTCCTATGAGGAGGCTAATACTTTATAACAAGTGAAAGCGAACCATAAAAGAAGAAGTGTGATGTTTGCCAAAAACCGGCCAAGTGAAGGAATTTTTTTATAATAGATAAATCACAGTTTTTTTTTTTCTCATTTTTATTGTACCCAGTAAAAGGCTTTAAGAAAAGATATTTCATTAACTCCTAATATTCTTAATATAATGGAATAAATGTCTAGTTTCGTTTGCCAGACGAGCAGGAGAGACCGTCAAGTAGGTCCCCGTAGTGCAAAAAAATGTCAACTATATATGGACAATACTTTAATAAAAAGGTCACTCTGTCGGTGGGGCTTAGAATACACTGACTGCATCTCCTAGATAAGTGTAAGACCCCCTACCCGAAAAAATGTGTCAAGGGTATAACGCTAAACTGTATCAGATGGTGATATTTCAGTCCTGGAGTTATCATATTTACCCAACCCCTCCGCTCGGGCAGTATATGACACAAGGTCAATGTTTTAAGCGGAGTTTAACAGGTTTGAATTCAGAGTTTTCCTTCTCCTAGACTAGTGGCCTCACCAAGGCTGAAGAACCTAGTCTGCCCTACTATTTACCCATAGCTGGAGGGAGAATAATTGGATTCATACCTTTCCCAAGGGTATTAGTGCTATGTGAAATGCAATCAGTCACGTCTAGGAGTTATGGAGAATGAGGAGTATCCCATTATTGCCATTACTCTCAGGTCCACCCATCCAAAGTGGTTTCTCTAGATAGGGTTTAATTGCTGCGTCAAATAGATCTTTTTGAAAATCATTCATATTTGATAGGACTATTTATAAAATGTTCAACTTCTGCACAAAAAAGAACATAGAAAGAATAGGATTCCGTAATCTATCGACATTAAATAAGCTAAGGGGGGATGCCATGCCACTAAAATCAATCAATTAAAACTATTGCAATTATTCTAAGTTGCTCTAAACGTAAATTTCTCATAATTAAATCTAGATCTTCGTACACATTTTAACATATTTTCAATTTCGGATAACCATTCTTAAAAGGTTTCTTAAAGAGTAGCAGTGAACGATAGACATTTAATCAAGAAACAAAAGTCTTAAAATTTAAAATATTCCAATTTAAAATCTTGTGTTACAGTTTCTTAAGATTTTCGTACACAGCTATACATCAAGTTTTCCAATTTAATATCAATAATTTATACAAAGTTGTATGGTTTCAAGTATTCCTATCTGATATAAAAAATCATATTTTTCCAGTAATGAATTCAACTTCATTTCAAGTGACTAATAATAATCCTTAGTTAACAATAATATTTTAAATACAAATTATTCAAAGTTACAAGTATATTTCTTTAAAAATTAGTTCCAATTTTGATACTGGATCTACATTTTGATCCTATATATTACTATTTCTCAGAAATCAACAATGAATGAAATGTTAATTTTCTTCAAAGAAGTACCCTTGTCGTTCTTTTTCCAGCAAGTTTTCTGTTAGTCGAATCACATCTGAAACTCATTTTTTGATATATTGTGAATGTGTTCCGTCACATCTATCTTTCTATGCTCCAGGTCCTCAAATATCTTTGCCTTGAGATGAATGTTCAGTTTAGGAAAGACCAAAAAGATGCATGTCGCTTAGTCTGTGGAATATAAATGACGCTGCATTTAAACACTGCAGTGTTTTGCTAAAGGCCTTTCCTTCAAATCATATCGAATCGGGATCCATGTATTTTTCCCAAATTGGCACAGACTCTTCTAGACGAGTTCTAGTCGTTTAGACAGTAGTCTACATACTATTACTTTATTGTAAAATTTGCTCTGCCGAGCATAGTTCATAATTTAAATTTCTAATTTTAAAGTCTTGATACTGGATCTACTCTTTGATTCTGTATTTAGGGACTTAACCTCATTTTGATAGGTATACGTGTATTACAATATCATGCCAGCATCGAAGTATTTTGATTCTCCTTTTGGTTACAAGGGGAGGTGCTGTTGAAGGGCTAGGAATTATCGGAATCAGGTTTGTCTCGTTTTGCTTTATGGCATTCTGACCAAATACTATTATACAACAGAAGAAGAACAGATTCTATATGTTAATCCTAACTGGAAGGACGGGAGCAGATCGTCTGATCCTTGTCAAATTTGCCAACAGGAGATCTTCTGATTCTAAATAGAATTCACAGATTCTTCTCTCTGATCATTAACAGAAACATTTTGAAAGGAACTGTGCCAGTTTTATGTACGATTTTCAATTTTCTCATAGATGTGTTGGAAAGATATTTTCATAATTGAAGAATAGTGACTTTTAGTAGACTTGAAAAATATAGGGTATTTTTGTATTGCTAAGACACGAATGATTGAAAAAATAATGACTTATTTATCGCTAAACGAAACATAAACGTGTATATAAAAAACAATATACGCTTTAATAAAATTCGCAGAGCAGAAAAAATAAAAAAACGATACAAAATATTTAGATATCAATACATAAAATATGATTTCAGTGCCTAATATAAAATGTATTGAATATAAAACAAAACCGAATAAAATAAACTGTCAACAAAATATATATGCCTAAAAGTTTTAAACGCAAAGTTTTATGAATCACAAATTTATTAGAGTTCTCTACACAATACACACAGCCATAAAGGCGAATCAGAATTTGAGCAAGACGATTCTTAAAGAATACATTTTCGTTATCAAACTACTTGAATCTATCATTCAATATGTCTACTTGTGTATTTTTCACTATTGAGGACTTGATATAATCACGCCTAGTCGGTGTAGTCTAAAATGTATCCAATGCAGAAATGTACCTCTCGAAATAAAAACCGAATATCCTAGGTATGACATTAAACTGCATTCGGTGGTGAGGCTCCAGTCCTGATGCTCACGGAAGGGTATTGTACTATTACTTCTGGGTCTACTCTGACCCCAAATTGTTGTATTTGTTAGTGTCCCATCTACGTGTCAAATATATCAATTTGAAAATTAATTGTACGATATGGGAAACTTGAAAACATGAATTTTTAAACTGAGAATAGTAATATAAAGTTATTATTGTTTATTAAGGATAATTATTAGGCCCTTAAAATCAGATAATTGCCCAGAAAAAAATACTGGCTTCCATATATGATAAACTGATAACAGTTTACATGCCATAAAACCAAACAAAATTTTTAGATAAATCTATTTTCTCGGTTTATATTGTATAATTTGTATATTCTATGTGGACAACCAGCAGCTTAATCCAGATGTAACAGTCCTCAACACAAGTCCGTCATCAAATCTAAAATTAGAAAAAACCTACGTGTATCGTGGTTTCCAGAAAAAAAAACTCTTTCCTATTTTGCCGCCAAAAGCCAGTGAGTATAGACTGAATCCCTACTACTCGTGGGTGGCAGCCCAACAGTTTCAGAATTCAGACGAATCAAAAGTATTAGATTCAAAATTCCACGAGGGTAAAAAAGTTTTATCCTCTAAAGTATTTCAGAAATGATACGTAAGTAGGCATTTCAAAAAATACTGAATAGATTTATGTACACAATAAACATCCAAAAATATATGATTTCAAAATGCATCTTTTGTAAACTTTTGCTCTTTACCAGAAAAATAATACATTTGGTGTTTTGGAGGTGCCCGTGGTGTAGTCGTTATCGTCGTAGGAAATGGACACGGCGACACGAGTTCAAATCCTGGACGAGACCGATAGCATTTCACATTGCACTAATACCCTTGGGGAAGGTATGAATCCAATTATTCTCCCTCCAGCTATGGGTAAATAGTAGGACAGACTAGGTTCTTCAGCCTTGGTTAGGCAACTAGTCTAGGAGAAGGAAAACTCTGAATTCAAACCTGTTAAACTCCGCTTAAAAATTTGACCTTGTGTCATATCCTGCCCGAGCGGAGGGGTTGGTAAATAGTACCAGAAAAATAATACATAAAATAATCATTTCTTTTTCAATTAAGTTTCCTGTTACTTATTTTGTTCTATGCTTGTTTTATTATGAATTAATTTCACCGTTAACCCTTTTATCACAGTACCTGAGAAACTCCTCAGCAATAAATCTAAGCTACATTTCGTAACGAACTCGTTACGCATCATTTACAAAAAGATACACATTACCCTCGTAACCAGGTGACCAAATTTACTTTTCATATCTTTTAAAACGAGTGAATTGTTTTTTTTTTAATTTTTGAGGAAAGAGGAGACATCATTAAACTTTGATCAATGAACAATAATCAAATGTAACTCTTGTTAATGCAAAACGTAATTAATTTTACAGAACGTAAATTTCGCAAATCTAAAGAAAAAATATTACAGAATTATTTATCTGACTAAAATAATTATTCACATTTTATCAAACACTATTGATTAAGTATATAGACTGTTCTTAAAACTGTAGGTGTAAAATGATTACAAAGTATTATCGATTATTTTAATTGATGTAAGGTCTATTATTTTTATCTACTGGAAATTAAATCGTTTCAGTGGAGTATTTGTACAAAATTTGTACCTAAAACTGTTCCTACAAACAAACGAATGCTTTACTTTACGGTATATTCTGTTTATTTAGGTTCTATATATTTTTCTATTTCTTGTGTGATACTATATTTTCCTCTACTATTGGGTGCAGGTAGATACGTAGGAACAAGCATATATGTCCGGGTCTGCATACGTATGTATATATATATATATATGTGGGTGGAACATAACTCTGTCTGTGTGTGTGTGTGTGTGTAACATATACATATATATTTATGGGGAGTTAAACATATGTTAGCATATGTAGTACAGATCTATTGGTTTGCATAAGTGTTTGTTTGGTAACAAAAAATAGTATATAGAGCTGAAAAGTCCGTTCAGAAAACTTAGTAAGCAATAAATTTGAGCTTTAAAAAGTTTATTTTTAATGCCCCTTATGTCTATTTTTCACTGCGTGGCACAGTGAAAGTTCGAGAAATAAAAGGCTGGCTAGTTTAATTGCCTAAAAGGTGAGATATCTGTAATCAGGTGGGGGCAGGAATTCGTGTTTTCTATGAACAGATTAGCACTTTAGAAATGATTAGATTGGCCAAAGAGGTCGGACGTTGCAACACGGACCAACATTAAACCAAGACAGAAAACATAGCGGTAGGCTGTTTTGGCACAAAGAGGGTTAAAGGAATTTCATCAGCCATCCACATTGCGATAGTAAAAGCTCCGTACATATGACCATTTTGAAAAGTGTCACACATACAGACACACAAATACAAACACGACTAAGCAAAATATCCTCAAAGTTTTTTTTTTCTTTTCCCCTGGCGGTGTTCTCGTGGCTTGTGCATCATTGACCCAAAACTTCAATACTATCAACGTGGTGTTGCTTCATTCTTATCAGCGAAGCATTGTGCAGACTAAGTCACATGATCTGCAGGCAGATAGTCTCATACTTGTTATTCGTACGTTTCTGAGATTCTTGATGATAAACGTAAAGATGTTAGTCGCCAATTTTACTTCAGTTTTTAAAAAAGGTTTGTTTCTCGTAAACTGTCTTCATTGCTCCATAACTAAAAGCTCAGTAAAGTTTATTGTGGCGTTACTACATAGCAGATGGTAATCTACCAGTTAAGCGCCATCTTTTTTCAGAAAATATCCATTTTGACTGATTCAGGGCCATCACGGAATGCACATCTGATGATAACTTGCACACATAGGGTTAAAAGAACGTTTCTTTTATACAACTCATAAAAATATTCAGCCTACAGAGAGAAAATTAAAAAGTATGGTGCAGTCTTCCGTTCCAATGAGAAAATGGAAACCCAACCAACTCTTTGAAACTATCAGAAGATAATAAATGAATGCAGTTTTATGATACATCTATGTAATATAAAATTGATGCAATTATTTTTGAAGTCATATATATTTTTTATTGAGTAGCAGTTAAGTTTGCTCGGCTTCTGGAGGAAAAATAAAAGAATCTTTCTCATTTAAATTTATCAGATAATATATTCCCTTTTGTTCTATCTTGTTTTATCTTTCAAACAACTTTCTAATTCCACCCTCCAAGATATAAAAAAGAATTCTCACAGCAAAGAACTGCTTTCATTGCCCTTCGATGTCTTTGCAGTACTTAAACAAAAACTTGAATAAATAATAATTTGAAGTTGCAATATCCAGTGAATGCCATGGAACTTCACAGCCAACTTCGAACAATTTTTGCCTGGTCATCAAAAAAAGTGCTGACTAGTGTTATATGAATGTAATATTACGTTTTTTCCCTTAATTAATTCTGGTCAATTGCTTTTCATCGATTGCTACCAACAGTTATTTGGAATGGGAACAGTAGTTGGTCAAGTCAATTGTTTCGTACTCTAGAAATAGTTTATATTATATTTGGTGGATATCGACTTTTTGTTGTATAAGTAGTTGTTTATTTTGCTTGCTCCACAAACTATGATGTTTCATGTTGCTGTAAAGTGTCTACTTTCCATATCTTGTTAATTTTTTTTCACTAAATATTTAAGTACAGTCCAGGAGTTTAACTTAACTTTAAGTTATATAACAAGATTTTTTTCAAATATACAAAGAGCACAAAATCATAGAGAATGGAGAAATCTGAAGTATAATACCACTGTAAAATGTAAAGTAAAGCTGGCAACTGGAGTTGAGGGTGACCGAAGTCCCTTTTTTGCATTAGCAATTACACAGAGGTGTAGTGGAGGGTTCTAATCCATTCCCTGGATTGTCCCACTCTACCCTTGATACGTACCTTATAATGCTGAGTGTTAAGCAAGGAGGTATCTATACCATTCTTTGAGTCTTTGGTATGACTCGACCTGGGATTGAACACCGGTCTCCCTGACCATCGGCGAACACTCTACCCACTTCTGGTAAAGACCCGGATATCTGAGGTCTATTATTGTATTGATATTGTACAATAGAAGGCCACCCACGAACCTGCACATTTAAAGGCCGTCAAATGAACCCATTGGCCCATCATAGTTATTTTCTTGATACATATATCTTTATTGTTGAATAACAACGTTCAGCGGCAAAATTAGATGATATAAGTGTTTCCTTTTATTACAATCTTAAACTATTTAGTCAGTTTTAATGGTTCCATAACAGTAGTTTATGTAATGAAATGATTTTTTTGTTCAAGGGTATATAAACCTTCGAAGGTTATTTAATGCCAAAGCCATCCATATACAAGAGCTGTAGTGGTGCTATTTAAACCATTAAAGGTTGATAAATGGAGTGATACCTACTTAAAAGGTATTAATCCGAAAGAGAACGTATAAGCGGAACTGGAGTTTTAACTCGCTTTTTACGATGCCGCAGTCCAGAATGTTAACCACTATGTCACATGGACTTCTCGCATAAGGGAAAAAGTAGAATTCCCTATCCTTATATTTAATAATAGAACTCTCCTCGTGCGTTTCAATATGTTTAAATCGTTGGCAACAGTCAGTAGTACTGCTCCATTGATTAATGTGTAAAACAATTCTAAATGTGGCACAAATGTCTAGCAAAATTATTCTCCTTTTTTTTTCCACTCGTTATTTTGTTGAATTCAAAAGTCAAGAGCATGTCCTGCTAGTAGTGTCGTCCTTATGAATTTTCAGTGCAATAAAGACTTAGTTTTTGTTGAATCTTTTCGTTTAGTCCGACAGTTTCAATTTAGTAGCAAGCAATTTAGCTTCATCATTAATTTCATTTTTTAATCCTTGTGGGGCATTTTCTTATCAAATTCAGGCACATCATTTTGTAACATCTTATTATATCTATTCAGGTTCATTTAATATAAATTGCCTGATTATTCAACTATGACAAAGACGTTGGATGATTTCTGTAGAGATTGGAGATCCTTTTTCAATTTGGTTACTGACGGGATTTTTATCGCGTGGAATTTGATGTTCGTTACAAAACCGATCAAATCGCATTTAAAATCTATTAATTCCTTTATAGAAGGTGGATACCGGTTTGATGGATTCCTGGCTTTCATAAGATGTTTGATGGATAAAATTATCTTTCTTAGAGAATGTTCACATACATTTTCTTTATTTAGCTGTTAAAAAAATCTAATAATAAATGAGATGCAAATAATTTTCTATCATACAGCTGAACATTCTGATTGCATAAAATATATCTTGAAAATAGATTATCTTGAGCGGAATCCCCATAGCGTAATTGTTAGATTGCGGGATGCGGCTTCCCGGGATGCGAGTTCGAACTACTGTCGTTCTAATATGACAATACCCCTTCGGCCCCCGTTACATCAACTTCTTTGAACAATTCTATCTTCGTCGGTGATTCATCTAGTGGTTCCGACAGGGGTATCACACATTTCTTTACGGCACAAGAAATACAACCGAGGGAGCGGGAGAAAAGGAACAAAGAACAAACGAACAATAAGGGCTTAGGTTGACTCAAAGGGCAAGAAGGGGAGTTCTGCAACACTGCATTCCCTGTGCATCTGCAGACTAACGCTCGCGTGTATTTCTAGCAAAATTTCTACAAAGCTACTAGGAATGCCAACTCATCCTGACTGGCCTTCCCTCACTGCTTCTTTCTGCTGACCGTTGTTGACTGCCCCTCTGCGTCACCCTTCACCAACTGCCTTCTCTGCGTTCCTTTCCAACTCTCTGATTGGCGTTCCCTTGCCCACTTCCGGTCGTGACGAAGATCTCGAGCTCCGGCCTTTGTTTGGTTTCTCGCCAAAACAAACAAAAAGATCGTCTGCTTGGCGAACCCTCTTCATAGTATCACACTAACTCGTTTACTATCCGACTTATATTCTTTAGAAAGGTCTGAACTCCTTTATCATTTCAGCTATGAGTACAATTGTATCATTGTTTTTTTTTTCTACAAAGATGATTTTGGCATAAGATAGCCCATACATCAAAGAAAACAAACTAGATCATATTATTTAAGTAATTTTTAATTATTCTGTATGTAAATCCGATTTCATTCAACCGATTTTTTACAATTATGACACAAATACCTGATTCTGCCCCATTTGTTTTTCATTTGTTTTCTTGTATATTTTCTATTTTCAAGACATATTGCTTTTAGCTTTATTTCCCGACATTGTAATGCTTTTAGTGGTCTACCCCTGTTTTCTTTTTTGTACCGTAACCCATCAAATGGACGATTGTAACATTACTTGGCAAAATAGAAGTTTTCAAAGCGATGATGTTCAGATGGAAGTCTCAATAGACGTTTGTACTACAACTACTACACATAAACATTAGTATTACAACGTATCGAACGGGTTTATGCATGTAGCGCTACGTTTTAAGAGTCAGTCGGACTTCGCCTCGTCGCATTTGGTCTCCAGCTAACTATTTTCTGTTTGCTATCCCGCGCCCACTGAGTTAACGGCGTTTTTATTTTTTTCTTCAGCATGAACTTGAGAAAAAGATAGCATTAATTTAAATGATTTAATCTAGTCTTTTTAAGGTATTTTCTATGAAACCAGAATTCTCAGCTATGAAAGAAAATAGTTTTTAGTTTTATCTGCTATTAAAAAAATGTACATTAACATTCAACAAGGGTAATAATTCTACAGCTTTTGCTAGGGAATATTATAGTGATGGAATAAAAAAGAAGAAAGTGAATGATCATGAGAGATATAGAGACAGAAATATTGCAGATACATAGACGGGGTGTTGTGAAATCTACAAAGTTACGAGGTGCATACGATAAGTCACCAGAATCTTTTTCGTATGGGCACATTTATTGATAGTACACACATGAAACTTTAGTCCCCTTCGAAGTAATCTCCTCCAGCTGCAATGCACTTGTTGTGCCGTCCCAAGAACTTCTGGAAGGCCCCATGGAAGTCCTCTTGTGTGAGCGTGTTAATGACCTTCGTCACAGCCTCTTTCATCTCCTCAGTTCCCTCATAACAACAGCCTCTGAGCTTAGGGAATAAGCAAAAGTCACAGGGAGATAGGTCTCGGCTATAGGGAGGCAGAGGTATTGTCTTGATGCCCATCTTGGTCAAATAGTCTGTGACAAGGATGGAGTTGTGGACTGGTGTATTGTCCTGGTGGAAATGCCACTGACCCCATTTGAAGAGTGCTGGCCTCTTCCCAAGGAATTTCTACCTGAACTCCCTTAAAACCTCAACATAGTAACCATACCCTTTGGTCAATCCACTCTGGTGTTCTGACTTCCTTACACCTCCCACACCTCTCATCATCCCTCACAGACTCCCTGCCTTCCTTGAATCTCTTATTCCACTCAAAAACTGATTCATGCAAGATGCTCCAAAAGCAGTCTGAAGCTTCCCATACGTTTCTGTGGCATTATTTCCAAGTTTAAATCGGAATTTTATTGCATATCGTTCTTCTAAAGTGTCAGATTGCATTTTTTTAAAATTCACCAGCTGTGACAATCAGGCTTTAGTAGGGTGTATTGCAATTGCTGGTGTAGCTGTTCATTTGAATCTGAAATCCTAAAAATTGGTCAGTCATCTCATACGATGTATAGCAATAACATACTGAATTTGCAAGAGTCTATGACAATTTTAAATGCCGATATGAAAAAAGTCTGGAAACTAATCGTATGCACCTCGTATTTCCAGTGAAAAGAATCAAGGATATATTTGGATGTTTATTAAATTAATTATTTTTTTAAAAAATATAACATATTTTATGACTATTATAAAATATTATCGAGTTATTATTGATATTATCGAGATATACAGCATCTCATTCATTTATATGTTGTTTGTATCTTGAGCATAAAATTCGCATCATTTTAAGCTCTATTTGACCTGACGAGGTCGTGTCCAGTTAAAGCTGATAAAAACTATTTTCAGGTAGATTCAGTTTACACAGTGACTTGCAATTGCACATCAATTCTCTGATTTTAGATTCAATGAAAATAGCTACTTTCTTCTGTTGGTGAGAATTCATTTCTGGATTTATGGGGAGTACCCTTTCATTGACATTACTCATTGGTACACAAGCCTACAGTGGTTGTATCTGCTAGGATCCCATCCATGCGTTTAATAGATCTGTTTGAAATTTTTTTCAATTATCTAGAAATACTTGATGTGCAAAAGACAAAAGAAACTACACAAAAAATGTAAATATGAATGTATAATGAATGTAATTTTCTAACCTCAAGGCATAAAAAATCACAGACGGGTTGACATGCTGTTAAAAGCCATCAGTCAATCAATCAGCCGACTTTTATTTTTTCTTCATCTTTTTTTTTTTGCGTCAAATTTTGATCTTAGGTTGTGGCATGCACAACCAATTTGTATTTTTTTGATTTAGAACTTCTTCATGAAACCAAGTTTGATGTATTGGGAAAAAGTAAATATTTTGCGGTTTTACAGTTGACTTATGATGTATATAAAACAAAACTTTGGATTCGTTATCTACCCCAACAGCAGTAGATTCCTTTATCGGTGCATCCTGTCTTATATCACATATTCAAAAATTGATCTTGTGCTTCATTCTGCACGAGGCAAAGAGATTAAGTAAATACATACTTAAGGAAGTGAGCTAAGCGAAATGGTTATAGTCGTAGGGAGTGGAATTGGAGGCTTGAGTTCAAATCCTGGACGAGACTATATCCATTCCCACTATAATTTCCTCTGGAAAAGCAAAAATTTGTCTCTTATCAACTAGATGAACCGTAGGGAACACGGGTTTTTTTAGTCTTAGAACGGCCACAGGACTTGGAGGAGAATCCTACATTCAAATTAACTGAAATCAGTTTAAAAACCAACTGAAATCTTCCCATGTTAAAAGTTTGTGTAAGCGTATCATCCAGTTTGCTCAAAAGTTGTTTTGTCTTCCATGTTTATTCATCATTAAATCAGTCCAAATATGGGTACATCTTACATATTGCTAGATTAATTTCTCACTTATGCAAGCTTTGATATTTTATTAGTCTACCAGTTTGTTTCAGTTTTTATATTGGTATTACTCAAAACTTCTGGCAATTAAGCGATTTAAAAAACTTCTACATATTATGGTCATGTTCAGAAACGTCATTCTAGCTACGAGTAAATTGTAGGGTAATTTAGGGTCTTTAGTCTTGATAAGGCAACCGACAGAAGAAAAGGAAATTTATTGTAAACAGTTTCTCTTCACAATAATACCTAAGGCAAAAGTGACTTATTCTCAGTTCTCTTCCAATTATGGATAAATACTTGGGCAGTCTAGCTTCTTTAGGCTTTGTAAAGCAACCAGTATAGTAGAAGGAAAACTTTAAAGTCACCTTCACAATGCTCAGAAATTGACCTTGTGCCCATCCTGCTAATGATGAAGAGTTTTAGTAAATACATACTTCACATATTCAAATAAGAGGAACTCATTGAAGAGTGAATTCAATTCAGAGTAGAATTTCCGAATCACCATAGACGATTTAGTCTAAATCGTGTGGTTTTAACCAAGTATCCAAATTATATTACAAAGTATTATCGGAAAATTAAAAGATGCACAGTCGGCTTCTCAAACTTAAAACTGACTTAAATAAAGTTACCACCTGTCGAAGAATTTGGTACCGCGCCCAAAAATCTTTCACGACTTTCAAGTCTTGAGATCATTTTCAAAGTTTTGTCTTGCATCAATCTTCATCCTGCCAAACGCTTGAGTCATTTGAATTTGACTATAAATAGCATCTTCCGCGTCTTCGTGCGAGGAATATCGAATTAGCAGTAATGGCGATTACGGAGACCATTAAAACAGTCAAGCGTTATGACTGTATTGTGTATCATCAACGATTAAAGTAGATCAATGAAAAACGGCTGATGGATGGAGAAGTTAACATTAATGAAACAGCGATGCGAACAGGAAACGATGCTGTGAGGTATCAGAATACAATAATGCTGCTTTTAGAAAAGTAACATAGATTATAAAATTATCCGATGATTTATTTCGACCAACGCCTTCATTATATATATATATATATACACGATATATATTTTTTAAATATCATATCTTTTTTATACTTGAATGTCATCGGCATTGTCACGTATACAAAGCACGATAAGTAATAGAACAACAATATCAAATAGATTTCATAACACGAATTCAAATTTTTTCAGTTTAAAAAATTTCAGGAGCTAAATATCTTTGTTTTTAAAACTCTTAATCTCAAAAAATATTCACGCAAAATCATGACATGTGATACTTTATCAAAGTTTCAAAACTTTTTCAGTTGTATTCATTGATGAAAAGAAAAAAAAACAACTCCAAGTTTTCAACTTTTAGTTCCTTTCATATATATATATATATATATATATAAAATGTGATAAATATCCACAGTGGACGTTGGAATATATATTTAATTTTAACCTTTTGGATACTAATATTTGCACCGCCACATGGCTGCAAACTCTGCTTGAAAGATACCTGAACGTAAACGTGTTGAAATCTGTTATTTAACAGTTTTACAGATAACACAACCCAATATTCTAGAGACAATTGATGCCTCTCAACCACATCTTTAGGAAATACACTGCCCAGTAAATCGCAAGAAAATATCAAGCACTTGATGTACATGGACGACATCAAACTTTTTACCAAAACGAAAAAGGAATTGGAAAGCCTAATATAAACTTTGAAAAAAATACAATCAATATATAGGAATGGAATTTGGCTTGGGAAAATATGCCATGCTCGTTGTGAAAAGTGGCAAAAGACGCATAACAGAAGGAGTCGAACTACCAAATCAAATAATCAGAACACTCGGAGAAAAGGAACCCTACAAATACTTAGGGATATTGGAAGCAGGCACCATCAAACAACTGGAAAAGAAAGAAAAAATTAAAATAGTGTTCTCAAAAGAGCCAGAAAATTACACGAGACAAAACTCTGTTGCTGAAACCTCGTCAAAGGGATATATACCTGGGTTATAGCCCTCGAAAGATACTTGGTACCATTCTTGAAGTGGACCAGAGATCAACTTAAACAAATGGACCAGAGAACAAGAAAATTAATGACCAGGCAATGCATCCCAGAGATGACGTTGATATGTGTCAAGTAGAGAGAGAAGGAGAGGACTTGCCAGCATTGAAGACAGTGTGGACACATCGATACAACTCGAATACTACATCGAAAAGTGCGGAGGAAGACTAAATACAACCATCGTGGAAAATAAGAAATCGAAACATAAACCAAAATGAGGACCAGATGACAGGTTTGAGTGTCATGATAAGCAGGTGCTCCCTTGATATCCAATATGGGACTTCCTGTCTTCTTTCAGGTACACAAACGATGAACAAATCGACCTCTCACACCAGAGACCACTGCGTAAAAAATAGACTAAAGAAGATAACAAAATAGCATTATACTGTTATGCAGCAAAACGATGGTATAGAAAAAGAATGATAGAAATCTAGACAGAATTCAGTAGATTTAAGGCAACAAACCAAAGGCTCACTGACCAAGTTAGGTCAATGAGAAAGAATAGTCGGTTTTCTGACCTTGAAATACTGGAAATCCACTAACAAATATATAGGCAAACACGTCAACAACCCCATAATACAGTAACCGAGACACTAAACACAGGAAAGCCAGAAACCCCTAACGAAGCACTACATGGCAATGACCCATACATTACGAGTATACAAACGATAACACTGACCCAAGAGGAAAAAAAGAATCATGTCTGAAAAGAAAACCACATTGCCTTCTCTCAGAAACTAAGACTAGCGGAGAGTCAAGTTCAAAACCGAGAAAGTGAATGAAAAATAATCCAACAAACCACATCATGGTGTTAGACGATTTAATATATGCAGGAGCAAAACTAGTCTGTGAAAAAAATCAGGGTCCCCTTGATGGCCTCAGACAGAAAATCAAAACCCAGGTGGGAACTCAGACCAATATCACAAATGAAAAGACTACGGCACCAAGCAAGAATACTGAACATTAAGAAATATTCGGACGAAACTGAGAAAGCACAGCAATTAGAACGAAAAATAAAACTTTTAGAAGACCAACTAAAAAATACAGGTAAAAGAAGGAATACTAAAAAGATACCGAGATAAGAACAAACAATACAGACAAAACAGGACGTTCAAAAACAGCAAAAAACATTCTACCAAGAAGTAGGAGGAGAATGGACAAGCCATACCAACAACCCGATACGAGAGAAGTAAAAAGATTCGGGAGCAAAATATAGTAACGGAATGACCATAACAAAAAAGTCGAATGAATAAACAACATGGAAGGAGTGTTGCAGATGCTCGAAGAAGGCGCTCAGTTGAACAATGCACCCAGACCGGCTCAAGACAACACTTGAAAAATATGAAACTGGAAAAACTCAAGCCAAGATGGCATACACGGATTTTGGTTTAAAAATTCACCTCCATACCCAACAGACTTGCGAGAAAAATGAACAAATGCATAAAAAAACTGGCATGCGTGAATGGATGACCAAAGGTAAGAACACTCTAATCCCTAAAGACCCCCACTATGGAACCACCACAAAAATCTATTAACTTATAACGTGCCTGTTGTGAAAAATACCAACGGCAAAAATTAGGGGGAAGATTTGCTACTCACTGATAAGCCGTGGAATCTTCCCGGACGAAGAGATAGGATGCTGCAAGAGAACCGGGGGCACAGAGGAACTGCTATATATAGATAAACATACCCTCAACGAGAGTAAAACAAGACGGAAATAAAAACTATGGCGTGGATTGACTATAAAAATTTTACGATATGGTCCCCCAAAGCTGGATAATACACAGTCAAAAATGTATAAAATACCCAACCAAGACCTAAAGTTTATCGAGAAGACCATATAAACCTGATGAGTGGGATTTCAAAGAGGCATATTCCAAGGAGATGCACTATCACCATTACTATCTGTAATAACCATGATGCCACTCGACCACTTCTTTAGGAAATGCACAGCCGGATACAAAGCCAGTAAATCGCAAGAAATGAACAACCACTTGATGTACATGAGCGGCATCAAACTTTTTGTCAAAAATGAAAAAGAATTGGAAAGCCTAATACAGCAAATGAGATTATACAGTCAAGAAATAAGAATTGAATTAGGCATCGAAAAATGCACCATGCTAATTATGTAAAGTGGCAAACGACGCATAACAGAGTCGAACTACCAAATTAAATAATCAGAACGCTCGGAGAAAAGGAAACCGAAAAATACATGGGGATATTGGAAGCTAACACCATCAAAAAACTAGGAAATGAAAGAAAAAAAAATTAAAAAGTATCTCAGAAGAACCAGAAAATTACTCGAGACAAAACTCTATTGCTGGAACCTTGTCAAAGGGAAAAATACTTGGGTTGTACCCCTTGTAAGATACTCTGGGCCATTCTTGATGTGAATCAGAGACCAACTCAATTAAATGAACCAGAGAACAACAAAAATTAATGACCATACACAAGGCAATGCATCCCAGATATGACGTTGACAGACTATATGTGTCAAGAAGAGAGAGAGGAAGAGGACTTGCCAGCATTGAAAACTGCGTTGACGCCTCAATACAATGATAATAAAGACTACATAGAAAAGCGCAGAAGAAGACTAATTACAGCCACCAGAAACAATACTAACGACACGAGGATCAGCAGAACGACAATAACCAGAAAACAAAAATGGGAAGATAAACAACTCAATAAAAGTTTTAAGCGACAAACAAACGACATCTCAAACAAGATAATTTGTACGTGGCTAAGAAAACGAAACCTTAAGAAAGAAACTGAATCTCTTCAAATAGCAGCACAAAACGACAAAGTATATCAAACGACCAAGCATATCAAAGCTTGCATAGATAAGACGTAATAAGATAGCAGATATAAGTTATATAGTGATAGAGACGAAACAATCAATCACATAATAAGCGAACACAGCAAATTAGCTTGAAAGAATATAAGACTAGGCACGACTAGCTGGGCAAGGTTATCCACCTGGAACTGTGCAAGAAATTGAAGCTTGACCATACAAACAAATAGTATATGCACAACCCTGAATCTGTCCTGGAGAATGAGACACACAAACTCCTCTGCGATTTTGAAATACAGACAGATCACCTTATCTCGGGCAGGTTACCAGACCTTATAATAATCAATAAAAAAGAATTGTGGACTTTGCACTCCCAGCGGACCACAGAGTAAAACTGAAAGAATCCAAAAAGAAAAATAAGTACCTCGACCTTTGCTAGGGAATTGAAAAAAAACTGTGGAACATGAAAGTAATGATTATACCAATTGTAATTGGAGCTCTTGGAACAGTCACCAAAGGATTACTACAAGGACTGGAGGAATTTAGAATAACGTAACATATGGAGATTGTCCAAACAATAGCATTGTTGAGAAAACTTAGAATAGTCCTGGAGACTTGAGGAGGCTTGCTGTCACTCAAACTCTAGTGAAAAACCATCAGCTAACGCTGATGTGAAAAGTTCTAAAAGAGTTATTATAATAATAATAATAATACAAGCAGATCATCTAATCTCGGCCAGACGACCAGATCTAGTGATACTATTTACCAACCCCTCTGCTCGGGCAGGATATGACACAAGGTCAATTTTTAAGCGAAGTTTAACAGGTTTGAATTCAGAGTTTTCCTTCTCCTAGACTAGTTACCTCACCAAGGCTGAAGAACCTTGTCTGCCCTACTATTTACCCATAGCTGGAGGGAGAATAATTGGATTCATACCTTTCCCAAGGGTATTAGTGCTATGAGAAATGCAATCAGTCAGGTCCAGGATTTGAACTCGTGTGGCCGTGTCCATTTCCTACGACGATAACGACTACACCACGGGCACCTCCAGATCTAGTGATAGTCAACAAAAAAATAGTAGACTTCGCCGTCCGGTAGACCTCAGAGTGAAAATAAAAGAAAGCAAAAAGAAAGTTAAGTGCCTAGATCTTGCTAGGGAACTAGAAAGAACAATGAAACATGAGAGTGAATACAATACCAATTGTGATAGGTGCACCTGGAACAATCCTCAAAGTATCGGTAAAAGGTTGGAAGACTTGAAAATAAGAGGACAAGTAGAGACCATCCAGACTACCGTATTATTATTAACGGCCAGAATACTGAGAAGAATCCTGAAGACTTGCTGTCACTCGAACTTTAGTGAGAAACTATCAGCTAACCCTGGCATGAAAACCTCTCAAAAGAGGTAAATAATAATAATAATAATAATAATAATAATAATAATAATAATAACTGACGATAGAATAAAACTGAAAGAAAGTGAAAAGAAGGTTAAGAACCTTGACCTTGCAATGAAATTGAAAAAAAATGATGAAACATGAAGGTGTCAATGATACCAATCGTGATTGGGGCTTTTGGTACAGTCACCAAGGATTATTAAAGGGACTGGAGGACTTGGAAATAAGAGGACGAGTGGCGACCATCCAAACTACTACATTATTGAGAACGGCTAAAATACTGAGAAGAGTCCTGGAGACTTGGGGAGACTTTCTGTCACTCAAACTCCAGTGAAAGAACACCAGCTAACACTGATGTGAAAAGCTTTCAAGGATTAAATAGTTATAATAATAACATCGAGAATCTACATTCGGAATCCAACCCGCCGGGTCATTTGTACTTCTAGGAAAGGCACAAAAACCAACCACTTGTGTTCTATTGGGTGAAAATTTTAAATTTAAATGATGTGAATGCACTGCTGAGCATCTCGTGTAATAAAGTGATGATGTCTAGACATCTAGACTGCAGTTTACACGCCGAAACAAGTCAATTAAAAATGAAAATTCTGAAGCCAGTCTTAGATTTTCTACGAAATGCTTCTGGCTAAACACAGATTGTGTAAATGAGTCATAACCTCCGCAAATTTACCTCAAAAGAAAATAGAAGCGGCAATGAAGCTTTACTCTGTATCAAAAGTAAAGGAGCTTTAACCAATGTAAACCTCTCTGGAATAACTGCATTGATGTCGAGGTCCTGATTGTCTTTTAAACACACACACACATAAATATATATATACATATATATATATATATATATATATATATATATGTGTGTGTGTGTGTGTGTGTGTGTGTGTGTGTGTGTGTGTGTGAGAGAGAGAGAGAGAGAGAGAGAGAGGGAGAGAGAGATAATAAAGAGAAGACGAATTGGAATAATATTACTATTCTTTTTATTTTTATACTTTTTTTTGTGATCAACATAATTCAATACTTTTCAAAATTATTTTACGAAAGGTTTTACAAAAAAGAGTTTTAAATTCTTACATACCGAAAAAGATATAATGCTGACTGAAACAATATGGTATATCTACGCTTTATATTTATGAAGACATGAATATAACTAAATGTATGTATGTGTGTGTGTGTGTATGAATGCACATTTGTGTATGTATGTATGTATGTACTCGTTGTAGCATTGCATATATGATACGCATCGAGAATTCTGTCGATTAAAATGGTTGATGGAAACACCACAAAATTATTCTATTGAAAATTTTTACAAGAAATTGTTTTATTATCTAGTCAGGCAATGATAAATATATTTTTTAATAAAATTCTTGCTATGATATGCATTGTTGTTGGATTACAGCTACATATAAACATAATGATATATATATATATTATAACAGTGTTGGTTGTCACTGAATCACTTTGTGGTTATGTGTCGAACCAAATGCAATATAATATGGAGAGTGCTCAATATCTAGGATAGAGCTATTTTTAATGTAAAGATTATGAATGAATATATATTATATATATATATTTATGTCATAGAATTTAATTCGATGAATTAAATATATATATATATATCTAATATATATATGTATATATATACATTATGTATATATATATATATATATATATATATATATATATATATTATATTATATATATACATATATATATATATATATATATATATATATATATATATATATATAAGCCGAATCCCAGCAGTATAGCCAGGAGCAAGTAGCAAGAGGCATTGGCATTGAGGTCTATGTGAACTTGAATAAGTGGCAATCAATTGAAATTAGTAGACCAGTTTATATAGGTCAGCAGCAATATTTTCTCGACTGAAAGCGATGTCAACATACACATAAGAGAGGCCTTGACTGCGATTGACAAGTAACTGATCACATGGAAATCTGAAATAAAATATGATGGGATTTTTTTATAAGTTGTGGATGTGTCCGAATTTCTGTATGGATGCACCATGAGGAGAAAAAGTTAATAAGAACTATACAAGAATTCTACGTGCTGTTTTAAACAAATCCTGGAAGCAACACTCCCTCAAAACAGCAGCTGTACGGCCACTTACCTACAGTCTCACAAATCCTCCAAGGAAGACGAATAAGACTTGCAGTACAGTGTTGAGGAAGCAAGGACAAACTCGGAATCGACGTTCTCTTATGGACTCCGATACATGGACTCACCAGTGTTGGTCGACCAACTCTGTGAGAATGCTGGATATGGTCGAGAGGACTATTTTTGGTTTGGTTTTATGGCATATCAACCATTGCAGGTTATTTAATGGCCAAATCCACTTTTATACGTATAAACAGTTCGATTTCAGACAATTCAGTTTAGCTTATGTACAGTTTTTTTTTTATTAACACACAGTTAAATATAAATACACTTTAGCATGAGAACACTTTAGTTCTATTTAACCCATAGATAGCACTCAATTAGGTACCACCACTCCGAGCTTGAGTGGACCTGGGAGGAATTGTATTAAAGAGGTACTCCGCATTCCCCAAAGCTCCAGCATTACTGGAGCTTCGCCATCAGATTGTTTAGTGTCATAAACAGAACACTCGTTGGAGGAGTCTTACCCCTCTGGAGAGATGTAGTCGGTGTATTCTGCAGCCCCAGCCGACTGGGCAAGGGGTGTCCTCGTGGTGTAATGGTTAAAGCCATGGACTGCGGAATCGTAGTACGCTAGTTCGTACTCCAGTCACGCTATTACGTTCACTTTCGGGCAAATACCCTTGGGAAAGGTATGAACCCTCTTATCCTCTCAGCTATACGTTAAATAGTACCACTACTGTTCTTCTAGGAGAATGGCTTTGGCATTAAATAACCTAAAAAGAGTTGATATGCCATTAAACAAAGAAACCAAACCAAACTGACTGGGCAAAGAATCTACTTGTAGAGATAGACGATAGGGACGGATGGAGAGAAAGAGTCAGGTAAATCTGCGCTATCAGCATGACTTGATGCTGATGATGCTGATGATTATATCAAGTCTCTTATGTTTTGTGGATTTATGTTGTTTTTTTACCGTCTGTTCGGTGTAAATGCATAAATGACAACGAAAATTCCAAATAATCATTGGTTACTAAACTTAAGTAAAAATATAAACTTTGCTTTGAGTAAACATCAGTAAAAAAAAAACAACGGCTTTCTTCGTCTCACTGTGTCTGATATTAAAGTTTTGACTTCTTACCCGACCTAAACTATTATGTTTGCAAGGGTATTTTTGTTAGGATAGCGTCGACAAAAAGTCAGCGAGGCTTGATAATAGCCAGTTTCTTCACTATGCATTCATTATGCCAGGTGCTTCTGAGGCGGGATTGATATTTTTTCAGGCATGGGTTGATATCTTTTTTATACCATGCATCCTTGGAATGGGGAGAGTGATCTAGTTTGTGGGTTATCCCGTGTTGTGTTCGCTTACCTATGCGGATATATCACGTAACACTTTTGATTTGTTGATTCATCTACTCTACTATATTTGAATTACTGCCTTCCGTTTTTGTTTTTGTGTTTTGTTTTGTTTTGTTTTTTATTTGGGTTGTTTTTGTATTTTTGTTTTATTTCTGTTTTGCTTTGGGTTTTTTTTTTTGTGGGGTTTCCATATCATTATTACTAGTATTCCTATAATAATTTTAACCCATGATAAGATTCGTCAATATTTATGATTCACGGTTTTCAGGCTATTGTCCTCACCTAATTGTTATATCCACAACGTTTCTGCCAATGTGTCCTCCGGCCTTCTATAGGTGTTTCTTGCCGAACTCGGGAGCCTACACGTAACTTCGAATCACATTCTTTATTTAATTCACGGGGTTGCTGGTTCTAATTCCGTTAATCATAACCGAGTACAAGTGTTAAGTATTCCTGTACTGTTACTCGCCTGCAATCAGGATTGAACCTGCAACCTCCAGATGATTGTCACTTAGAAGCTTAGTAAATCAACGACTATACCCGTTACAGCAGGCGAGTAACAATACAGGAATACTTAACGCTGTTACCCGGTTAAGGTTAACGGAATCAAAGAAAGTGACCCCAGTGGATTAAATAAAGTATGTGGTTCGAAATTCAGTGTAGGCTCTCGAGTTCGAGAAGAAACACTTTAAGAAAGTCTAAGGGCATATAAGTCGAAAAGTTGCAACGATGACAATAAAGATGAAGACAATAGTCCTTACTTATATCATATATCCTTATTGATGCATCGGGATGGGTCATCAGGGATGTTTCCTTCGGGTTCACGGGGAGTTTCGGGTCTTGCAACATCAGAACCTCTCGCCCAAATGACCCAGTTGGCATTGATCTTACGCCAACCCCCATCACGGCAGCTAAACTATACTCAAAACAAATGACTGCAGACATGGCTCTATTTATGGGTATCACTTTTAAATCTTTTTTTTTTTCCACAGCCAATCAGAGAATCGAAGTCTTTGATGACTACTGAAGCTTTCCTTTAAAATTGGGAGGCCACTTTGCGCTTGTTTTCCCTACAGCGATGACGTCGTTATTCGGTTATTTATTCAATCCGGTATGTAGTTTTTTTCCTCCTCTCGACCCCGAAACTTCGTTACAACTTACAATAAAAAATACTGGAAATAAATATAAAATTGCGATTAAATTAAACAGACTCCGGTTTAAAATTGAAATATACGTTTACATTTCGAAACTTAATTACAAAAAAAACATTGTTCATAAATATACAATTACGAACTAAACAACCAGACTCCGCGTATTACTATTGAAATATACATTTAAAATTCCTTATCGAAAAAAGTGAATGATAAAAATCAAGCTTCGTCTATTTAACCAGCTTTATCAATCAATCGTTTATTTTCTTGTCTTGTTCCAGTCTTATGTTCTTTATTGTTTTTATTTCCCTGAGTCAGCGTGGGACCAATATAAAATTCTTTGCGGTTGCCTCTGCCCGATAAAATCTTTTTAAAGTTAATGACCTATGTTGTAATTTTTTTTAAAGTAAAGGAATAATATTGTGAATTGAATTACCAGAGCCAGAAATTCCTGCGAACACTTACGCGCGACATACAGAAACACTGAACAGCTGTTTCGACCTAATTAGGTCTCATCAGCAGTGTATACCGTGATCTCCACCAATGGAGATCGAACCAGCGACCACAGAACTGAAACTCTACCACATCGCACACAAATGACGCCAAATTAACTAGTCATGGCAATTGCGCGGCCAGTAAACCTGAATGTGTCTTGAAAATTATATCCGTACTCTTTACAAAGGACACGGTCACCTCCAGGGCCACGTCTTTCCCAAGAGGACTGGAAATACGCATCTGCGTAATTATAATAACTTCTAGTTCAAGGATATAGATGTACATTTTTTTTAAGTAGAGGAATTTCACTGTGGATTGAATTACCGTGACCTGAAAATCTAGCGATCTTCAGTTGTGGAGATCACGGTATACACTGCCGATGATACCTAATAAGGTCGAAACAGCAGTCCAGTGTTTCTGTAAATCGTGCACAAGTGTTCGCCGGGTTTTCTGGTCATGGTAATTCAATTCACAATTAATCATTCTGAGTAACTTAAAAATAGGCATGGATATATATATATATAGAGAGAGAGAGAAAGAGAGAGAGTGAGAGATGAGAGTGATTCATTGAATAAGGAGATTTTTAAAAGCAACTTTTTATACATAGGTGCTAACAGTGCTTTGTTTTGGAATTATTTCATAGAAAAAGTTATTTCGCCATCACAAATGGGTTGACGCTAACAAGAATGGCATCAAGTTATTGCTGGCTGATATGTAAAAACAATGGGAAATTCCCAGAACAATGTATGATGTGTACCAGGAAGCATGTTTTTGTCAAAAATGTTAACAAACGGGCTAAATATAGGATTGCCAATCCAAGTGAGTCCATGGACACTGTCCTAAAAAAAATCTGATGGCAGCTGTCACTAAAGAAGGTCATGCTGACACTCTTCTGGGTCATGAAATCACCTATCACTATTGATTGATCATCTGATCTGATGGCATATCCACTCTTGTGGGGTATTTAATGCCCAACTCTGTATAACATTATAATTGGTGCGTCGGAAACCTGGAGCGAGAGAAATCTGAGAATAATTTTAATAGTGGAAAAATTATCGGCTAGGATTTTAAAAGAAATAATGCTGTTTATTGTCAAAATAGAAAAGCGTCAAGAAATATTGTTTAATTTTTGGTCAAGCTGAAAAAACGAAAAATAGGAAATAATCTTTCAACCAGAGAAAGGAAAGTGAGAAAGCCAACATATCTGTTTTGATTGTACTAACCGTATCATCTGAAATTGCGTTGTTAAAACGACAAACTTTAAATGATGTCAGAGAATAGTCTATTACGACCCAGGAGCAGGGAAATATCAGACACTGAGAGATTGAAAAATTTTGTTTAATTTTTTTCCTTCTGAAGACTATGTAATTTACATGATGTTACGTGAGTTAGAGGGGGTCACCAACTACTGAGAACGGGCGCAGCGGGCGATACATGGAAGTGGGAGGAAACCCCTACCCACTTGAGTAACGGTCATAGACATTACCGTTGGATTCAGAGTTAAACAACTATGAATGAACTTAATTACTGAAATCTAATTAAGAAAACCATTGATGAGATACGCCCACTTGGAAATAAAAGAAATAATTATATAAACCACGATTTTTCCTAAATCAAGACTGACCGGAAACAGAAGCCAGAGGTAGCTGTCAGCAGTAAACTCCATCGCTCCGCATTTGAAGCCTTGAGTCAGAGAAACGAGAATCACAAAATAGAAACGGAAGACTGTCGCGATAGAATTGATAGCCTTATTTCTAAGCCTCTTACCTTTTTGAAAATCTCAGTATACTACTACGACTAGACTGACAGCTGAGATAAAAGAGTCCAGGTCTCTAAATCCCATTACTTCACTCAACGAGGAAGAGACTTGTATGGTCAGATGTATTCATTTTTAAAAAACTGACCTAATTATTTTTCAAGAAATGGACTTTGTTATTTTTTTAACTAAACTTTTTATTGATTATTAAACACCCCTTGTTTGGTTTTGTCTCTGGCCATCGACTTTAATTTATTTTTCTTTGAAATAGCAAATCTGTCCAATTTATTTGGCGATCGACGAGAGGTGACCTCGCTTATCTGAATCTAAAAACTCAATGTGGGCAGGTGGCCAGAAAAGCCTTGGTTCTGTCCTTTATAAGAGCAATTACCCATCGGTTGTCTAGGTGGACGACTGGGTTTTACTTCTTACATATATGTATATATTTTTTGTAAGCGAAAAATTTGGAGGTAACTTTATTTTAAACGAGTTATAGCTCATTTGTAAGTACACAGTTAATGGTTTCAGGTATTTCTCTCTGACATGAATAATTCTATTTAATAATCAACATTTTTGTGCGCAGTTAAATGGTTTCAAGTATTTCTACCTGACACGAATAATTCTATTTAATAATTAACATTTTTGTGCGCCGTTAAATAGTTTTAAATATTGCTATCTAAGCCCAATTTAACCTTATCCATCGCCTTCTGGCACCTATAAGATAAAATTAGGTCAGATCCCAAGAGCAATTTGAAGCATACGGTCGGGACACTCATATAGGTGTTCGGGCCTCATATGACCAGCTGATTGATCAATACGGCCTCTTCGACCGCCTGTTTTGTTCAGTAAGAGTCAAAGGGCAGTGTTGCAGATTACGTGACCACTTCAGTAACCGAGCTATGAACTGCTCAGCCACTAGTATTTAGTTCTCAACCATTTCGGGTCACCACCCACACGGCCAACAGGTAACCTCACTGACGCGGGGTAGGGAGCAGCTCTTACCACTCCAAAGAGTTTTAGTTAGCGTATTCTACTGCCACAGCCAATATTGCTATTGATTTTCTTTTGAAAAATGCAACGGTAAACAGTATTTCTAAATGCCATTTCCTTACACAAAATTCACCTTTTTCATTGAATGACCATTATATATACATATAACTTCGAATATAGCTGTCATATAGCAGCCACATTTTAAAATGTCTATAACATATGTTTCACCAATCTTCCTTCCCAGTCTTCCGTCCTTCTCTGAATATTCTAATCCTTCATAAATTTACTTTTCTCTTGTTTTTCTTCCTACTTAGGCGCTATATTATTAATTTTGAATATAATTATAAACAAGCAACCTCCCGCCTAAACATTGAGTTTGGAGGAAGAACACTTTATGAAAAGAATTTTCTAGAAAGTGCTCAACTTCTACAGGTTCTATATTATAATAATTTTGATTATTGCACATAAGTCATTCTTCTCGACAATGGACTGAGTGGAACAAGCCATTTTAAAAAGACTTAACTCCATGCCAAAAATGGCAGAGCTGGTTAAAAAGCCGATGTTACAAAATGAACCAAAAGCTACATTACATCGACTCTGTGTTTCGTGTTGGGCATTCAACATTCTTGATCACACACACACACACACACACACACACACACACACACACACACAAATATATATATATATATATATATATATATAGTCAACAGCGAAATAAACAGACAGAATAAGAAGCATCATCACGATTTGATATGAACAGTGAGATAAACATACTAAAATAGATATAAATACATAGCCTAAGGTCGATAAATAGATTTATAAATACATTCAAAAGCAATTTAGTTTCTCGTTCTGTATACGACTGTGAATTTATATGCGTATGCCTGCCTGCGGGTAGCTACATTTTTCTTTTATTTTTCTGAACATGTTGTAATGTATATATGTGCGAGGTCAAATATAGGATAGTCTTAGCATATAAGTAAAAATCAATCACTGTACAATCTAATATATTCATCAGTTACTGTCGAATTTATTTATAGAGTCACTATTACGGTTACTGGCCTAAAGAGATTGGTTCGTTGATATGCCGAGCCCCAGAACTGTCCTTTTAATAGTGCTTTTATGACAGATCTCAATATAAGCTAATGGAAAGTCCGTTATCTTACAGCTTTTTTCTTATATATATATATATATATATATATATAACGCATGGGAAGTGGACAGAAAGACTAGGGTTCAAATTCTGGACGAAACTTTTACATTTCACGTAGCGCTAAACTCCAGTGAAAGGCATGAATCTAACTATACTCACTCAAGCTATATGTAAATTGTCAGGCAGACTGGGCTCTTTAACCTGTCAATAAGAAAGAAAGCTGAATTCAAAAAAAAATTGACCTCTTGTGGCATCCTCCTGTCGTGGAATGTTTTGCTAAATATAAATATATGCACGCACACATATATATATACATAATTATATATATATATATATGTGTGTGTGTGTGTGTGTGTGTGTGTGTAAAGGGAGTGAAAGAGAAATTAGGATAGAGGTGAAGGTAAAGTAGGAAGAAACCAGAGGAAATAAACGTATAAGATTACATATATGATATGATTACATATAAATGCATAATAATTATTCCGTATGTTAATGTTAGAAAAATTATCTACTTTCCACACAAAAAAATCTCTATTATTGTCAATACTCCTTATCTACTAATGAATATTAATCAGCTTTATCAAAATTATGCAGTGAAATATTTCCGATCAAAATTCAACTAATAACTCCGAATATATGGATCTATCGCTCTCTCTCTCTCTCTCTCTCTCTCTCTCTCTCTCTCTCTCTCTCTCTCTCTCTCTCTCTCACACACACAAACACATACTGATATATATATTCTATGCACAAAAACGGCAATAATAAAAGTAGAAAATAAAATTGTTCAAAAATGAACCATAATCATGTTTTAAAACACCAAACACATGCGGGTTTTCGGGAAACTTAACATTTCTTTTTGAAGTTGATGAATTTGCTTTGATGTTAAACCCTGTATGAAGTTCATTAGATAGTCATATGGGAAAAAACTATGAAAAATACTAGTGAACCTTTAAAAAATATGAGGTTGTCCTGATAAGGTAATTAGGAACGCCGGTCATTTTGAAACTTCAAAGTGGGAAACGAAAAACATTCACGCTGAGCTTTTTTCCCTTATTTAAGATATGAATTAAAAAATTGTTCGTTCTTGTTCAAAATATAACATATTTCATCCAATGTCATGCGCATATCAATAAAATTCAACAAGAAACTTCCTTTTAAGACGAATCTGTTAAATGTACAAATGTTTTAAAATGAATATGACTAAATACTGATTATGATGAAAAAAAAATAGTTACATCTGAAAACAATTTGTCTTTCTTTTTTCCCTAATTCCATTATTCTAAATGGTTAAAACATGTTTTATATAATTTGAGGGATTATTTATCACTTAATTCTATCTATATATTTCACAGACTACTCCAAGTTTAATTAGTACTTGATCTTCAGGTGAGTAATAACAGAATTAAAGCCACCATTTGTTTTTAAATACAGATTGTAACAAAAATAGCGCCCACGTTTTAAACAGTCTATTGTCACGTGATTTTGCATTGGTATGAGTAAAAGGTTGGCGACCTAAGTCGAGAGAGACCTGTAGTCTCCTTTTTCAATAGCTACTACACTGAGGTGTAGCGGGGCGGGCTACTCCATTCCCAGGATTGCTCCACTTTACCATTGATCCTTACCTTATAATGCTGAGTGTTAAGAAAGGCTGTATCAATCACCATTTTTGAGTCTTTGGTATCACTCGACTTGGGATTGAACCCCGGTCTCGCAGACCATTGGCGAGCACTCTACTCATTAGGCCAATGGCCCGTTTTAGTATACATACTCTAAAATAAGCGTTATATGACATTTTGAAAGTCAGTCTTGAAAATTATATATATAAAATGATGATGAAAATAATAAGCATAACGAAAAGCCTGAGTGGATACACAATATAGCAAGATAATTAGAAGATAATAAGGCCCGAAAGCGGAAATGCATATCAATTTTTTCAAAACGACACTAAAAAAATATCAAACTGGAAAATGCCAGGCCATGATGCAATACATGGTTTCTGATTCAAGAAATTCACCTCTATTCACAACAGACTAACATTAGGAATGAACAGATACCTACAAGGAGCACAAGTACCCGAATGGATGACCAAAGGAAGGACCACATTGATCCAAAAGGTCCAAAGCATAAGAACCACCCAAACAACTACGGACCCATAACTTGCCTACCGATGATATGGAAAATATTAATACTACAAAAAAGAAAGATATTCACTACTCACTAACAAGCCACAGATTATTTCCTGAGGAACAGAAAGGATACCGCAAAGGATCCGGAGGCACAGCAGATTTACTTTACATAGATCAGCACATCCTAATCGAGAGCACGACAAGACAGAAAAATCTAGCTATGGCCTGGATAATTACAAAAAGGCACTTGATATCTTTCCGCAAAGCTGGATAATAAACTGCCTCAAAATGTACAAAATATCACATAAAATCATAACATTTATCGAAAAAACAATGAAAACTTAGAGAGTGAAATTGACAGCAGGAGGAAAAAGCTTATATGAAGTAAAGACCCAAAGGGAAGGTGCAGTATCACTGTAACTATTCATAATTGCCATGATGCCACTTAAACCCATATTCAAAATATGCACAAGCGGATACAAACTTCGTAGATTGCAGGAAAAGATCAATCACCAAATGTACATGGACGACATCAAACTATTTGCAAAAAATGAAAAAGAACTGGGAACTCTAATATTCGCAGTTAGAATATACAGTCAGGACATAGGATTGGAATTTGGAATAGAATAATGTGACATGCTAATAATGAAAAGTGGCAAACGACATCTGACTGCTGGAATGGAACTACCAAATCAAGACAAGTTTAAAATGCTCGGAGAAATGGAAACCTACAAATATTTGGGGATCTTCGAAACTGTCACCATCAAACAACAGGAAATGAAAGAAAAAATTTAAAAGGAATATCTCAGGAGAACTAGAAAGCTACTCGGGACAAAACTGTCAAGCAGAAACCTTATGTACCCTCATTAGATAATTGGGACACTTTTTGAAGTGGACCAGAGAAGAAATTAAACAAATGAACCAAAGAACAAGAAAGCTAATGACCATTCATAAGGAATTACATACTAGAGATGACGTTGGCAGACTATTTGTACCAAGAAAGGAGAGAGGAAAAGGACTTGCCAACACTGAAGACAGCGGTGACGCATCGATACAACGACTCGAGGACTACATAGAAAAACACGAAGGACTTATTACAGCCATCAGAAACGATACTGACAATACGATGGACAAGAGAATGACAATACCTAGGGAAAAAAATTGGAAGACAAACAACTCTATGGGAGTTTTAAATGAATTATAAACAATATCTCACACGAGAAAACCTGGACGTGGCTAAGAAAAGAAAACTTTGAGAGAAACAGAATATCTCTTAATAGCAGCACGAAACAACGCCATAAGAACCAATCACATCAAAGCGAGAATAGATAAGACGCAACACAATGGCAAATGTAGGCTATGTGGTGATAGCCACGAAACCATCAATAACATTGTAAGTGAATGCAGCAAATTAGCACAGAAGGAGTTAAAACTAGACACGACTTGGTCGGAAAGGTGATCCACTGGGAGATTTGCAAGAAATTTAAATTTGACCATTCGAATAAATAGTATATGCACAACCCAGCAGCTGTCATAGAGAATGACACACAGAAACTCCCATGGGACTTTGACATATAGACGCATTGCCTTATCTTGCTCAGAAGACCAGACCCTATTATAATCAACAACAAAAAAAAGAGAGATTGCAAAATTGTGGACTTTTCTGTCCCGGCTGTCTACAGAATAAAACTGAAAGAATGTGAAAAGAAGGATAAGTACCTTGACCTTACTAGGGAATGGAACATGAAGGTGACAATGACACCAATTGTGATTTGAGCTTTTGATGCAGTAACTGAAGGATTATTAAAGGGAATGGAGGACTTAGAAGTTGGAGGACGTGTGGAGACTATCCAAACTACAGCCTTATTGAGAACGACCTGAATACTAAGATGAGTCCTGAGACTTGGAGAGACTTGCTGTCTCTTGGGTGACTTAGGTGAAAGACCATCAGCTTAAACTCATGTGAAAAACTATAATGAGTAAATGATAATAATTATAATAATCTTATATACAGAACTAATTAACATGATAAAAGAAACGTTGAATAGAGCCTCAATAACACTAAGATCTAAATCTAAATATAAAGAGAAATGAATAGTTCTTTGAAACAAATAAACAATTGAATACGTTGAAAAATTACAAATTTATTTCCCAAAATATTTTTTTCGAAATTGTAAAGTATGTTTTCCAATTAAACCAAAATTATAGAATCTCTAATATATATATATATATATATATATATATATAAATATATATATATATATATGTTGGGCAGCAGTCTTCTATTTAAGCATGTTTGATTAAATAATAAAGACACATTTTGTCTATATAATTTCATTAGGATCTTTTCAAGTTTCCTGATAAGTGTCTTAGTTTTAGGTTGGAATTGATAGATGAATTTACCAAAATTGTCCCGAGCGCTTTCGGACCTTTCATAAGCCATCATTAAGGATTATTTTTATGTGTATAATGTGTTTTTTAAAAAAGTTTTAAGGTTTTTATTACATTACAAAATTACATAAACGCAAAGTTGGATAAAACTAAGATGTCGATGATATTGAACGAATTTAAAACAGAAAGCTATCAACAGAAATAGAATATTATCAAGAAAAATGGAATATTAAAAAAAGACTAAAGATATTTCAAAACATTGTCGCTCTTTTCAGAATTAATTCTAGGCTTATGTTGTTTTTATATGTAGGACTTCGAGGATTTGTAATTGAAGCTTCTTAGTTCCGTGTCTTTATCATTTAATCAAGCATGTATATATATATATATATATATATATATATATATATATATATATGTGTGTGTGTGTGTGTGTGTGTGTGTGTGTGATTTTCTCTGATTGACTATCAAAGCGAAACAAGTTTTTTTTTTAATGTATGTATTCTAATACAATCATCAATGCTTCATTAGATACCCCTGAAGATTTTTGAGTGATGAATATTTCCTTATTCATTCCCAAAAAGACTTTCCGTCTTGAGTAATAATTCTAGCATTATGTGTATAAATAAGTTATTATTATTAATCATACCACAAGACTAAAAGGAATGCAGAAGGTTTTGTTGCATCAATATTAGAATATCAACATATCCAGAAAAACCGTTTTATTTTCTAATCTGAAACAGAATTTCATACGAATGAATTGCTCTTCAAGACACTTCATTGTTTAAATTTCAAGATTTGAAACAAAAGTCCCCACAAAATATGTTATTAGAGATTGTTTATTGTTCAACTCTACAAGATACTTTTATTGTTCACTGTTCAAAAAAATAAGAGAGCACTTCATTGTTCAAGTCTAAAAGATTTGAAAGAGAATTTTCCCCCGATTGCTCTTCATTAACCTTAGATTTGAAATAGAATTTCACACAAATTGCTCTTCATTATACTTCATTGTTAAATTCCATAAGATACTTCATTGTTTATTATCTAAAGTATGAAAAGAGACTTCATTGTTCAAGTCTTCAAGACTTATAACAGAATTTCACACAAATTGCTCTTCATTATACTTCATTGTTCAATTCTGCAAAATACTTCATTGCTTATTGCCTTAAATATGACAAGACTCTTCATTTTTCAAGTCTTCAAGATTTGTAACAGAATTTCATAAAATTGCGCTTCAAAATATATAAAAACATAACCACCTTGTGTAAACTTTTAGAATAACACCACATCCCAATTGTACTTGTGCTATAATTAACTAAACTTAGTAAAATACTAAGTGATTAACTTATATTTTACACTTGAAGGATTTAAAAGGAAAGTGTTGATAGTAATCGGGTTTTTCAGAAAATCTTTAAGCTCTACACAATCGTATATATTATCTATCGTTCTGTCCCAACGGTGAAAAATGCTAGTAATCAACGGGAATTATCACAACTAATATATACTTATGTCGACAGTCTCAACGGGAATAATACTTGTCAAAATATAAAGTCAAAAGTTCATTAATTAGGTTTAGTAAAGGACAATGTTTGAGATTATTTTCACACCCGAATAGTTATCAATCATTATGAGTTTGATTGTTTAAAAAAACAGAGAGAGAGAGAGAGAGAGAGAGAGAGAGCAAAGGGTGAATCGCCGTCTGAATTACGCAAAAACGAAAATAAAACAAACATTTCCTTTATCAGATAAATTTGCCAAAATTTCATGAAAATATCTTGAAATATCATAAATTAAATTTCTTCAACCACTGATTTAGAATCTCTGACTAGCCTTGCGGGCTTTCTAATAGTTTAAATTCGTAAATGCTGCCGTCATCTTTGTTTTTAGTTCATATTCGGTATAGCACGGAATGTTGATGGTTTCTTGTTCAACCCCGCCCCACACAAAGAGATTGATATCGGACAAGTTAGGTGACAAGATGTTTAGGATGATGAGGTCGCAGAAATGTTCTCACACCGAACACAGAGTTATGTTTGCGTGGCTTAGGGCTGGTTCCCGATAGCAGAGGTAGAGTTTTCCAACCGCCACACTCTCGATTCTGGAAAATTACCCTCTCCAGACAACTGATGATGGCACCCGTGTTGAGTCTGAGGCCATGTGAGAAGATGACCACCTCAAACGCCATGATGTGGGTGAACTGAGTGTTTGGTTTTCATCAATATGAATATGAATCTGTCCTTAGATTGACAACCAAACACTCTGAAATCTTTGTACTGATGCATACGGCGTGAATGCCAACTGTACAGTATGCTGTTTCTAAATTTATGGATGAGTGATTTCCATCATTATGCTGCCTTCCTCTCAAACAGTTCCCAACTGTTCCTAGTTTGCTGCCCTACTGACAAAACGCGAAACAAATGAAGCACATGAGTGAAACTGAAGATTTACAATGGTGTCATCACACCGTATATATCATCATCATCAACATTTTGTTCCACGTGCAAGGATTTCCCAGACTCTTTCGCTCCATTCGTCTCTGTCTGTGTCTGTGTCTGTACAGAGTTGTGATAGATAGGTTCTAGCCGGACTTCCAACACCTGCTCGTCCGTATGAAGAAGTTCACAGGAAAACGTCATTTATGTGCTCACCCTTACTCCTCCAGCAGTGTCCCACATGTCCTGTTCGTCTGATTTGAAAGGTTTTAAGAGATGGGTGGAAGGGGCTGTTTTGTGGGATGTTGCTTCCCTGGATTTGTTCAATATGACTCGTAGCATTCTTCTGCAATTGCTGTCAAGCTTTTCCTCCATGCGCTTAGTCAGCGTCCAAGAAGTGCATCCATATCTACTATATCCTATTTACCAACCGCTCCGCACGGGCAGGATATGACACGAGGTCAATTTTTAAGCGGAGCTTAACAGGTTTGAATTCAGAGTTTTCCTTCTCCTAGACTAGTTGCCTAACCAAGGCTGAAGAACCTAGTCTGTCCTACTATTTACCCATAGCTGGAGGGAGAATAATTGGATTCATACCTTTCCCAAGGGTATTAGTGCTATGTGAAATGCAATCCGTCTCGTCGAGGATTTGAACTCGAGTCGCCGTGTTCATTTCCTACGACGATAACAATTACACCACGGGCGCGACTGCTGCTAGGATATGTTTGAATTCCATATGACCGATAGCCTATCAATAGCTATCCATGTCTTTGCTAGTCACGTACTGATGTCATTTTCAGTTGATGAGACGCTGCTCTTGTGGTAGCTGAATTTGTCCACGCGTTTCTTTTGTAGATTTCACATAATTTGCACTTTTCAACCGCCCAAAATCTGATGAAAGACTGCTGTCCAAGCCTAAAACCCTCTGTTTAATTTGCTGCCATTTTCAATTGCGTGAAAAATATTTTTGCTTGATTAAAAGAATTCTTTGCTATAAACCAATTCCTATCAAGACATTGTTTACATTTATGGAAAGAAGACTCGGAAAAAATGTATTTTGTTTTTTAAGTCCCCTTCTTTATTGAATGACCCTCATACATACATACATACATACATAGGAGGTGCTTGCGATGTAATGGTTAACGTCATTAGAAATGGACACCGTTACACGAGTTCAAATCCTGGACAAGGCGGACTACATTTCACATAGCACTAACACTCTTGGGAGGTGCCCGTTGTGTAATGGTTATCGTCGCAGGATATGGACACGGCGACACGAGTTCAAATCCTGGACGAGACTGATTGCATTTCACATAGCACCAATACCCTTGGGAATGGTATGAATCCAATTATTCTCCCTCCAGCTATGGGTAAATAGCAGGACAGACTAGGTTCTTCAGCCTTGATTAGGCGACTAGTCTCGGAGAAGGAAAACTCTGAATTCAAACCTGCTAAACTCCGCTTAAAAATTGACCTCGTGTCATATCCTGCCCGAGCGGAGGGGTTGGTAAATAGGACTAACACTCTTGGGAAAGGTATGAAGCCAATTATCCCCCTAACAGCTATGGGTGAATATATAAATATATTGGGTTCTGTAGCTTTGAATTCAAACCTGTTAAACGCGACATAAAAATTGACTTTGTGATTCATCGTGCCTGAGCGTAGGGGTTGGAAAATACATGCATACGTACGTACATATATACATACATATATGGTAGACACAAAGATTTATATGATAAAATGAACAGACAGAGAAAATTACGAGGTGCGTTTGAAAAGTAATGGGACTGGTGTCACAAACAATTTACATCAATTCCAAATAATGCTCTAAGTAATTGTACCTTCAAATTAATCCACCTTGAGTTTAATGCACATTCTCATCCTTCTTTTCCACGCACCCTTCTCTATAAATTACTGGAAATATTCTTCTAGGATGTCCCTTTTGATGGTGTCTTCGCTTTAAAAATAGGTCCCCTTGATACACTTAAGCTTGGAAAGAAAAAACGTCACAAGGATCAAGGTAATGTAAATTGGGTGGTTGTTACAGTAAGATGATGTTCCTCTCAGTCAAGAACACCCACATACTCATCACATACAGTTACTTTTCAGACATGCTTTTTCATATCCAGTTGACTTGTAATCATTGAACCCTCAACCGACGATCACTTTTCACTAACTGTCTAACCTCTCTGTTCCACCCTTTTAACCTCTAGAGCTACCCAAAAACACGTGTTCCCTTCATACTTGAACGACCTGAAAAAGAATAGGTGCAAACAAAAGCATGGGGAAAATGCTCTGGTTGCAGAAAGCTAAGAGTGCAGCATTAAATTTCCAAGATGTCATTTTAAATGAAAGCAATATCTACTTATCCCTCTTTCGCCTGTGGATCATACTGCAAACCCACTGCCAACCCTGAATACAAACACACAACTAAGCCAACTATTGCAAGTATATATATATATATATATATATGTGTGTGTGTGTGTGTGTGTGTATGTATATAGGAGATCGGGTGATTTATATGGCAAGAAAACTATACAGAGAAAATTACATTATTTATCCATTATATATACATATATATATATATATATATGTGTGTGTGTGTGTGTGTGTGTGTGAATATAACTCCAAGTTCAAGTCATTTATACTCGTTAGTATATATTTACTTCGATTAATCACTGCATGTTGTGATTATCCGAAGATTTATGCAAATGATAATCCTCTTTCAGGTCACGTCTCAAGAACTCGATAGATGGCACGATACCCAGGGTAATCAAACCACATTGTATGAGATGGACGTGTAGCAGTTTAGGAGCAAAATCAAAGCTCCTCATGAATGGGTACATTAAAACATACGATGAAAACGCCCAACCCCTCTTTAAAAGCAGACAGACGCAGTGGAAATCGCAGTTATCAGTTTATCTCTTATATATACATAATTATACAATGTCTCATAAGTTAGAAAATTCAGTCACGAAAATCATGAGAATTACCAACTTATACATGAAGCGAAATGTAATTTTACATAAAACAAGTTCGTCGTTTAACATTCATAAATATGGCCAAATCTGTGAAACTGATTAATGTACTTACCCAACCACTCTGCCACGGGCAGGATGCATCACCGTCTGGCGGAGTACAACTATTTTGAATTCAAAGGTTTCTTTCTCCTAGAATGGTGGCTTACCAAGGTTAAACAGCCCTGTCAACCTTTCTACTTACCCATAGTTGGTGAGAGAAAAGATGGATCCATCCGTTTTGAAAGAGCATAAACGCGAAGTAAAACGCAAACAATCTCGTCTTGGATTTGAACCCGGGTCTTTTAGTTCATTTCCTCCGACTATAAGCGTTACGCCAAAAAAACTCTATACTTCAGATGGAGGAATGGTCGTTTGACGTCAGAGAGTTCCTTGTCTCAGACCTGTTGCCGTAACAATTTTAAAGAACCCAATCTGTCTCACTTGTTGAATTGAGTTCTTTTCCGGTTAATTCTCACAACTAACCTATCCAAAAAGGTTTCTATACATATCTTAGTACTTGGAGTCCTATTCAAATATTTCTGAACAGAGTCTCGATTTTTTTACTGCCATTAAGAGTTTTATCAATAGAATTAATATAAAAGATATGTAATTAATAAGTTTAATTATTATCGTGCATTACATACTATATACTCGACAATTTTTTTACTCAAGCTCCTTTCCACAAGCAATTAGCTTTTATATACAAAACCCTATGTACAGAGTTAATATTCAAATTAGTATGTTATTATCTCTTAAACTTGGGCACTGCCAACAGAAAACATAGGTAACAATAACTATTTTCATTATATCACAAGTAGATTTCCGTATAAACACCTTAGCTAAAATCCTCATGGAAAACTTTAGAAAGTTTTCAGAGAATTAAATAATTTTTATTTTCATTTAAGTAACCTTAAAAGATCACCTAAAATATTTGGAAGAATCCTAGAGACATGAGGTGATTTTTCACGCATACTTCAGTGATAAACTACTAGTTAAAATTAGTGTGAAAACTTAACTAAGTGAAACCAACCAACCAACCAACCAACCTGTCCTAAAAAGTATATTTTTGGATCTTCCGATTACATTTCACTGCTTTCGTTTCCGGATGAATGAAAATTGGATGTTTTTCTCGCATATCCGAACTGCTGGACAAACAACGAAAAACTCGTAGATATATAAAAATATAATTTATATTTTTATTCTTTGACGGCGACGGCGACGATTGTATGTCAGTCAGAGAGAGGCCGCACATATCTTTCTTCTGTGGCGGCGACCCTTTGTGTGTATTAGAACGACGGCCGGAGAACACATGTGACGTTTGCTTGAGTGACCAGCGGGTCTTTCTCTTCGCTTTATAGACCAGCGGATTTCTTCCCTTCGCTTTATAGACCAGCGGATTTCTTCCCTTCGCTTTAGTGGCCAGCGGATCTCTACCTTCAGTCCAAATTTGCAGACCTTATATTGTCTTTTCAAGTTCCATGCGGAAGTATAAACATCCTCTTCGCCTCACGTATTTTTCTGTTCGTGGCTGATCATCGGCACTTACCGGTTTTTTTTTCGGTAATTTGCTGATCATATCTGCGAACGGGAATATCTGTCATTCTCTTCACAGGCAATAAATTACCTTTTTCTCTTTCCTGTGAAACTTATTTGTTGATGTTATCTTACGACAGCATTGAATCTGCTTAGTTCATCGTCGCCTGCTAAGGTAGTATATTACATCTTGTGAGGAGATGTCTTCTGATATGTATACAAGATATCCTTGCACTAAACACCCCAATCATCTGTAAATGCTAATTACCACAAATTCTGCTCTTTGGCATTACATCCTGTAAGTGTATTTATTCCATCACCTGGAGAAGTATACATCATGTGGTCAGCATATGTGCGTGTGGTTATGTGTGTTTTCGGAAAGATATTATAAGAAAAAAAAATAAATAAGCTGCTGACACCCTAGTAAAAATCAAAGTTTTTTTTTTTAATGTAAAACAAGTCATCTTTCACGTTATTTATCCCTGATTGGTTTAATTTGGTTTCATGGTATATCAACCATTGTAGGTTATGTCATGCCAAACCCGTTTTTTTATATATGTACTAGATATATATGATTTTTAAATGTATGTCAACAAACTTAAATATTTTTCAGTATTTCTATGCATCACTAACAATTCAATTAAACAGCTGTCACTTGTTTACACACAGTTTAGATTTCGAACAATTTTATTTGGCCCATAGAGAGAATCCTATCATGTGCTACCACTCCGAACTAGAGTGGACCTGGGAGTGATGGAAATAAAGGATACTTCGCATTCCCCAAATCTCCTACATTACTGTAGCTTCACTATCAGATTGTTTAAGTTCATATCCAGGAAACTGATTTTGGGGTCTTAGCTTTCTGCAGAGATGCTGTCGGTGTATTCTATAGCCCCAGCTGACAGGGCAATCCACTCTTGACTTTTGTTAAACTGCCGGGGCCATAACGTCTATATGATTTGCTATACATTTAGACGATTCTTGAAATTGAAAAGTACAAAGCAATTTTAACGATCAAAATATGTTAAGTACGCATAACATTTATTAATCATGTCATGGGAAATATTCAATCAAACATAAAAATAGAAAATAGTATTAACAAAAAAAATACTTAGACTCTTTAATACAATATTGATTTTTTTAAATGTGTTTCTGGGGTCACTTCTGTCTGTTATCTAAGTACCAGGAGTCGTATTCAAATATTTCAGAACATTTTCTCTATTTCTTTACGACCATAAAGAATTTTTATCTATTGAATTAGTAGGAAAGATGTGTAATCAATAAGTTTAATTATCATAGAGCATGATAATTACTTACTTGACAATTTTTAATCAAGTTCTCTTCCACAAGCGATTAGCTTTTATAAAGCAATCTTAAGAAAGCAGCTAATATTCAAATCAGTATATTATTGTCTCAAACGTGCACACTGCCGACAGCAAACATGCGTATAAGCCTGTTACAGTATTAACAGTTAGTAACAAGCCTTATGGTAAACTTTAGAAAATATTAAGAGGATTGAATAACATTCTATAATCTTTTTAATTTGAATAACCTTAAAATATCATCGAGAATATTTAGAAGAGTCCTGGAGATATGTGGTAATTTTCACGCAGACTTCAGTGATAAAATACTAGTTAAATTTTGTGTAAAAATTTAGCTTACAGTGAAAAAATAATAACAACAACAAAAACAAGCAACAAAAACAACAACATAACAATAATAAAAATAGTAATAATAATAATAATAATAGTGACGTGGGTGAATATTGATCCTGTAATTTCAAGACAAAAACAGTGAATAACCGAGAAAAACAGAAATATTGGAATCAGAAAAATGACAAAGGTAAAGACTTGAAATAAATAGTGTAATAAGAGAAAAAATATACCAAAACGAATAATAATAATAATGATAAAAATAATAATGTTGCACCCCCAGCAAGGATCTCCCTGGCCCTCTTTCAGCACCTGTCTCTATCGGGATGTCTTCCAAGATATATCCTATATTGGCACAGGGTTGTTGTATATAGGTTCTTGCTGGTCGTCCTGCCTTTGCTCGTCTATGTGACGGGGTCCACAAGAGTACATCACTTATGAGTTCGTCCTTACTTCTCCACAGTGTCCCATATGACTGGATAGTTTTTGTGATGGGTGGTAGGTGGCCGTACAGCTGCTATTTTGTGGGGTGTTGCCCCCAAAACTTATTCAATACAGTTTGCCGTATTCTTGTGTAATTGCTGTCAAGCTTTTTCTCCATTCATTTTTTTAGCGTCCATGTAGTGCATCCATATTACAGTATCGACACGACTGTTGCTTGTAAAAAAAACTGCGTTTTATTTCATCTGAGAGTTCTGACTTCCATATAACCGAGAGCCTTTTGATAGCTGTCCATGCCTTTGCTAGTCACGTGTTAATGCTTTTCTCGGTTGATGAGACGCGGCTTCCAAGGTAGGGGAACCTGTGCACCCTGCAAAAACAATTACGGACGTCGACTACGCTTATTACATTGCGCTACAGCCAAATACTCCCACCCAAGCCAAATCCCGGCTACATAGTCTGGAACGGGCAGCTGGTGGCATAAGCCTCCATGTCAACGCAGACAAAACGGAATACATGTGCTTTAATCAAATATGTGACATCTACACATTAAGGGATAGTCCTTAAGACTGGTGGTCAGGTTCGCCTACCTCGGAAAATAATGATTATAATAAGAGAAAAAGGGAGTTGATTTGGACATGGCTACTAAGAGGAAATCTAAAACGAGGATCGGAATCTCTGTGAATCATCGTCAAGTCGCGCTGACAGTTGGGGGTTCTCTGATTCTTTTTCGCGAACTGTTCCTATCATCCATCACTACTGGCTGTCTTTCTAGGATATATCATGTGTTTGCACAGAGCTTATATAAGGCATTGCTGATTTGCCAATACTCGAACGTCCATGTTTTACATAAGAAAGGTTGCTTATGAGTTCTTCCTTGCTTCTCCAGTAGTGCCCTGCGTGTCTTGTTCGTCTTCCTTAAATGGTTTTTGAGATGGGTGATAGGTGACCGTGCAGCTGTTGATTTGTTTATGTTGCTTCAAAGATTTGTTTAAGTTCGAGCATTGCATTCTTGTCTAGTTCCTATGTAACCTTTACGTGTTTCGTTTGGGTCCATGCGGTGCATCGATATGGTAGCATAGACACGGCTATAGCTTGAAAAAAACGTTTTATTTCATCGAATAGCTAAGGTGATCATCTGATCTATAATCTGTCAATAGCCTTCTACGCCTTCGCTAGGCGTATGATGCCATCATTTTCAGTTGATGAGATGCTTCTGCCGAGGTATGTGTACAAGTCTACTTACTTCAAAGGCTTGCATCTTAGACTTGAGATAGCGTCTTTTTGTTTAAAACACACATACTCGGTTTTATTTGCGTTTGCGTAGAAGCCAATACTACCCTCGTTCTTGCTCTAGGCAATGAATAAGGATTCTGTTTAGGTTGGTGTATTTGTGAAAAAGCAAGATCATCAGCATGGTCTGTATCTGTCATTGTTTCAGCGGGATATCGTCTACTTCTTGCCTTTTTTAATGCGAAATAATTTTCTTTTATAAGATTAATGGACGAGTCATCGAAGAAGTACAAGCAACAGATCTTGAGACAACACTGCTGTTCGTCGATGTCTCTCTCTCCATTAATTGCAGTATAAAATCACGCCATTAGAACTGGTTATATAAAAGCTAAAATAGTGAAGTCGGTGAATAGCAAGTATAAGACATTTGGAGAGTGGTTTGATAACAGTCAATCACATAATAAGCGAATGTTGCAAAATTACAGAGAAAAAGCACAAGTACAGGCTCGACTGAGTAAGAGACATGATCAACACAGAGTTGAGAGAATTACTAAAACTGAACCATGCCGTCAAATGGAGCTCAGACAACCAGAAACAGTAATAGAAAATTAGACGACAGAAAAGCCATTATGCACATTCCTAGCTAAGAGATTTAAAGATGTAAATCTTAAATAATGGTCATAAAACAATTTTGATCGTTTTCGTTTAAAAACCAGTGACTGTTGGTAATATTTGATACATTGCCATAAAAACAATTCAACGGCTTTGTTTTTAAAAATTCAAATTTTCTAAAAAAATATTGTAAATAAACATCACGTTCTATTGAATAGATAAATACTTTAGAAAAAAACAAAACAGGATAAAAACTCATGACATTGTCGAGTATCGACCCCGTGAAACTCATATCATAAGCTTTTTATCTTTTCTTTTATTCTGAAAGTTGAAATATTGCAATATTTCTGAGCTGTTTTGAACATTGAACATTGAACATTGTATTTTACAGAATAAAAACATTCCTTGCGTTAAATTTTAATCCCAATTTTAATCATAACAGAATATATACATAACAGTATCCCAGAAAAAACGGCACAACATAGTGAGATTTTTATCATGAAATTCATTTAAAGAATAAAGCAATTTCAAGTCTAATTTTGTAATGAATGATAATTTCGTGTGATCTGTATATAACGTTGCTTTTTAATCCTTCAAATTCTTGATAAAACAGAGATAACTTTGGAATGCGTATTAAGATCCTTCACTTGTTTTCAACACAAAAGCATCAATATCATCATGGACTGTTATTACTCAATGAGAAGGCACTTGTAATGTAATGGTTATCGTCGTAGAAAATGGACTCGGTAACCATAGTTCAAATCATAGACGAGTCTGATTGTATTTCATATAGCGCTTATATGATTAGGACATGTATGCATCACCATTCTCTACAGCAATGCGTAAATAATAGAGCAGACTGAGCTCTTTAATCTCTACGTAACAACTGGTCTGAGAGGAGAAGGAAAACTCCGTTTAAAAATTGATCTTGTGTCACATCCTTCGCGTGGCAGAAATGGTTGGGTAATTATATACTCAAAGGGAAGTCAATTGGTTATCGGGTTCTATTTTATATAATAAAAACATGTCAGCTGTTTGTTGAAAAAAGAACTAATAATGACAAAATGAAGAGAAATTCAAAAATTCTGTGTAGAACAATTCAGTCGATTCTCTAACAGACAAAAAGCGAGATGTAAATATTAGCTCCATTAAAAATCAATATTCATTGAATAGCTTGTAACAGTGGACTTATCAACGATTCATTTTCGTATGTAATTTACTTCAATATAATATTGCTTGTAGCATTTCCCAAATCTTGAATTTTAGCAAGAGACTCGTGGTTGATTAACTTTTGAAATAATGTATTCCTGACTCTTTAAATATCGCATTGGACATTTTGTTTATTCAGTGTTCCCGCTATTTCACTTATACGAACTTCTCAAAGAGAAAAAAAAGGTTCCAGTAAGATGAATAATGAATGTTCAAATCGCATTATAATTGTTGCTGAAACGTGTGGCATATGAGCATCACTGAACCAGTAATTAAAGATAATCAATTAGTCAATCTTAATCAGAACAAGGTCAATTGTAAGGAAATGGAGACAGGAAGAGTGTGTCTTGGATGGGGAATATTCATTATTCTGCACTAATGTACCCAAAATAGTTCCTTGATCTACACTATTATCATAGTCCCAACATTTCGGCTTCAACTCAACAGCGTTCAGGTATTTTCAAACCGGATCTTTTATTCACTTCATGATCATCATGGCTGTCTAGAATTTAAGTGGCTTATTGTTGATGTCTCCATTTTAGAATATATTCATTATTGGGATGTATCAAAAGTATTCAACGTTTTATAAATGATTATTCCAAATCTTATTTTTAGCGCAAGAAGAACATCTCCATCATATTTTAACTTGTTATATATTGGTATGTATATTTGGATGCATCAAAACTACTTGATTTTAAAGATCTTTCCACCAAAGACCATTACATATATATATTGTTGCATTCTGGTTAGTGAATGAGTGTAATATTAAATAAAGGACAAACCACGATGTGAGAGGAAATAGAGATATATTCTCAGGAAAAAGTATATACAATAGAGAGACTATTAGTAGACAAGAACATAGGATTAGTGAATACAGAATAAAGATATAATCTTATGAGAGTATTGGCTTCAATTATTTTTGTAGCAAGTAAGGTGATCTAGTGCAATCTCCACTCTCGAACGCTCTAATCATCATCATCATCATATCGTGCTGGCAGCACGGATATCCCTGACCCTCTCTCGCCACTCCTCCCTATCGTTCATCGCCCTAGGTAGGTCTTCAGGACAACAACCTGTATCCTCACATAGCTGCTGAATGTACGTTCGTGCTGGTCGTCCTGCTTTTGCGCGGCCGTGTGTGGGGATCCATAAGAGTACATCTCTTATGAGTTCATCTCTGCTTCTCCAGCAATGTCCTGCATGTATGGTTCGCCTAACTTGAATAGTTTTCGTGATAGGGGGCAGGTGGCCGTACAGTTGGTGTCTTGTGGGGTGTTGCTGCCAGGACTTGTTCAGGATTGCACGCAGCATTCTTGTGTAATTGCCATCTAGTTTCTTCTCCAGCCGTTTTGTTAGCGTCCATGTAGTGCATCCATATAGCAGTATCGATGTGACCGCTGCCTGGAAGAAACTGCGTTTCATTTTATCGGTTAGGTCTGATTTCCATATAGTCGATAGCCTATTGATAGCTGTCCATGCTTTCGTTAACCTCGTTTCGATGTCCTTTTCGGTTGATTCGACGCTGCTTCCTAGGTACGTGAATTTGTCTACTAGTTTAAGAGGGGTTCCTTCTAGAGTGGAGATGTCCCCCGTTTGGTTATAGCACATATATTCCGTTTTGTGTGCATTAACATGGAGGCCTATGCTTGCTGCTGCTCGTTCCAGGCTATGCAGAAGTGTTTCGGCTTGGTCAGGTGTATTTGCCAGTATCGCTATGTCATCGGCGTAGTCGGCGTCGGTAATTGTTGTTGCGGGGTATCTTCTGCTTCTTTTCTTCGTCAGTTCGAAGCCATTCTCTTTGATTTTGTCAATCGATGTTCTAAGTACGTAGTCTAGACAAATGATAAAGAGATACGGAGCCAGCGTGTCCCCTTGTAGTACTCCTGCTACAATGTCGAAGTATTCTGTGTCTCCATCTGGTGATCGTACTTTTACTTTAGTGTTTCTATAGAGAATCGTTATTGCCGCTACGGTTTCTTTAGGTATGCCGTACGCTAGTAGGATTTGTTCCATCTTTCCTCTTTGAATGGAGTCGAAAGCCTTGGTAAAGTCGACAAATATTAATGTCGCTTGTAGGTTCTTTGCCCGTACACCTTCAAGGATTCTGCGGATGGTTAGTATTTGTGAGGTCGTAGATCTATTTCTTCGGAAGCCATTTTGGTTTTTTCTAAGTATGTTGTCGATTTTGGGTTCTATTCGGTTTCGTAGTAGGGCATTGTAGATTTTGGCAGCTATGGATGTAAGTGTTATGCCTCGGTAGTTTTTGGCTAATCCGAGGTCCCCCTTTTTAGGGAAGGGGAGTATGCATCCCTTCGTCCATCTATCTATCGGATTTTGATTGTATACTGCGTTGCAGTGTCGGAGCATCCTTTAAGAAGCTGCTCTTCACCTTCTCGTCTGTCCTGGTATTAGTAGCTACTGCTATATATGGCAGATAGACTAGTTCATTATGTGGAAAAAGGTGGGTGATACCCAACACACACACACACACACACACACACACACACACACACACACACACGCACACACGCATATATATATATATATATATATCATCATCATATCGTGCTGGCAGCACGGATATCCCTGACCCTCTCTCGCCACTCCTCCCTATCGTTCATCGCCCTAGGTAGGTCTTCAGGACAACAACCTGTATCCTCACATAGCTGCTGAATGTACGTTCGTGCTGGTCGTCCTGCTTTTGCGCGGCCGTGTGTGGGGATCCATAAGAGTACATCTCTTATGAGTTCATCTCTGCTTCTCCAGCAATGTCCTGCATGTCTGGTTCGCCTAACTTGAATAGTTTTCGTGATAGAGGGCAGGTGGCCGTACAGTTGGTGTCTTGTGGGGTGTTGCTGCCAGGACTTGTTCAGGATTGCACGCAGCATTCTTGTGTAATTGCCATAGGCCTCCATGTTAATGCACACAAAACGGAATATATATATATATATAAATATATATATATATGTCTCCAGTATGTTAATACTGTTGTATGATATGTTTGGAAGTAGTTTCCGTGGCATAGTGGCCAAGTTACTGGTTTGTGACTTCGTAGTAAGCGAGATAAAACTCCAGTTACGTTATCACGCTCACATTTGGACTCATACTGTTGTATAGCCACATACATATACAAGTATACGTATACAAATATACACTTACATGCGGAAACATCATTAACCGGTAATGACGACTTCAATAAACGAAAGAACACACTTCTTTACAAAAATGTATCTGTCACACTTTATTCTCGAGAGGGTGATGTTTCTTGTGTGTGAGAGGTGAGTGGCGAAAAGGATGGACTGTTATTTTGACCCAAGTTCTTCTGACCATAGCAGCACTTCTTCCTCATCTTGTCCGGGGTTACTCAACCGTGGGTCACTGAGGGCCCAAAGCCCTCTGTCTTCCGCTGGCTCTCACTTCGGCATCTTATCCCCAACTAACTCGAACTGCTCCGGGCACCTGGTTATTGTCTTACGACCACCTGCTTCTGCTGTTCTTCCGCTTATTTACACAGGTGCGTCTCTTGATTGACGGCTCGGTCGAGGGTCAATATATAACAATACCATTGAAAAACGTAAGAACACACTTATTCCCCGTTATTGGTTAAAGAGTGCTACTACTGCTCTTCTATCTGGATTGCTTTGGTTTTTAATAAACCACGAAGGTTGATATGCCGTTAAGGAACCAAAAAAATGTGTTTGAGTGAATCAAAAGTTTTTTTTTTTAACCTGCCTTCACTATGAAATAAATCTTAATATAACATATATTTGGATTTATCAAAAATATTCAACAGATATTTCTAAAAAGCATATATATATATATATATATATATATATAAATGCATAGTTGAGACAGATATATATATATATATATATATATATATATATATACTTTTTTGTTTATATATTTTTGAATTACGTTTGTTTAAATCAAATATTTTTTACGTGTGCCTTAACAATGTGAATGATATTCATGTACCACATTTTGAAGAATATAAACAAATTTATATATTTATTTCCACAAATTATATATATATATATATACTATTATATCAATATTGTTGTGAAATATGTTTGAGTGTATCAAAATTATTTTGCTTTTTATTTTTACAGACCTTTCCACTCAAGTGTATTATATATATATGTATATATATATATATATGTATATAAATTGAGAAAAAGGGAGTGTGTGAAAGATAGTAAGAAAGAGTAATATCACGGTATTTTATGTTTAAATTAAAATAAATTGGTAAAACTCACGTGCTCAATCTCCAGGTGAGCTGGTATCGGCACATCTCATTTCAACTTAATAAGTACCTGTTCTTAGTGCAACAATTAAGTCACTTGATTCTAACGTGGCAAATTATTGTGTCACATGGCTCAATATGATGCCAAATTACAAAGTAAAAATTTTCCATCGTGGCGCCATTAAGCTACTTATTCCGGTCTTTTATTCAACAGATTTCCGGAATTAGGAAAACTTATAATGTAATGTTTTTGTTCTAAGTACAATTTAAAACGTTTCGATCCATCATCACAAGCACATGGTATATTTAAAATTGACTCCTTAACCTCTGCTTGTTTGCCATAGTTTTCTTTATATTACCAGATGTATTTAGACAGACATAACGACAAATAACATTATAAAATTATTTAAAGAGGAAGGAGTATAAATTGAAACGAAAAAAAAACATAAAACAGGTCAACTTTTTAGACTGTGATGCTCACTTTAGAAAAAGATGAGTATAAATTGTTTTGAAGGAATAATTACGTGCCTGTTTACATTGTTTTTTTTTTACACCCGATAATGAGTTATAAACCCACCAGAAACTCTCTTAGAGAGTAGAAATATACAGTAGGGAGTAATGACTAACAACACGTCATGAGTAACGTTCTCGACTTCGAACACCAGTCACGCTATTATATTTAATTTGGAATAAATACTTATGAGAAAGAATGAATCATTCAATCCCCATCATCTATTGGTTAAATAATACCACAGATGTTCTTCTACAAGGATGGATTTGATATTAGATAACCTGTTGCATAGAAAGAAAGATATACAATTAACTTTATTTTTTTACAATGGTACAGTCCGGATATTACTCGTAGACGCTGAATCGTGATGATTTGTCTTGAGTGTCAGTGAGCCCTGAAGAACTCATAATTAACTTTCCTCTACTTAGTGGGCAATTGCTATATAAAAGAGAATCGTTCCTTCGACATTTTTTTCAGACTAACTTGTCTTTCTAAAATCAGTATGCCATTAAAAAACAAAGAAGAAAGCATTAAATTATCTAGGACTAAGACGTTCAAACGAATCAACCCAATTCATACAAAAAGATCAGATCAAATTATTCCGTTTGGCTAAAATGAATTGCTTGAAATAGAAATGTTTTTGACAATTAAACTGGGCACTCATGCTGAACTGAATTATTTGAAATTGCACCGATTGCTTGTATAAAAATGGATTTGACATTGAATAACCTACAAAAGTTGATATGCCATAAAACCCGAACAACCAACCTACAGTTTCTTTTATTTTCTTTGTTTAAAAAAACATATATATATATATGCGTTTGTGTGTGTGTGTGTGTGTGTTATCTGTCTTCTCTATGTTATTGATCTTGTTACTTATATTTGGGGTTATCTAAAGTATTTTTAAGTATTTTCTGTGTACATCTATAGACTACGTACGACTCAGTAATATAAAATCTATTATCGTATATGTCATACCATTATCAATTCAGTTGCAGTTTTTGTTTTAAATATTATAATGGCAAGTTCTAATTATGGAGCACCGAACAGTTTTAGAATATTGCTTTAAACGAGCCATCGGAGGCGTTGATTTGCTCGAAGAATTTGAAAAGTTGAAGAAAACTAATAACTCACTGTTCACCTCAAAGTCTTTTGTCTTGGAGAGGAAATGAGAGTCTGTCTCATATACTTCCAACCATAGAAAATGCTTAGAAACATTAAGCTCAATGACAGCCCGTTGGCGTCTAATTGCTAGCAAGCAAATCATACCGACTAATTACTACTGAAAAACGATTTCAATCTGTATTAGACAGTCATAGTAACAACCTTGGGCCAAATCTAAGATAAGCATCGATGATTTTTGTTTTCTATGGTTTTTAGAGACTTACGATCAAGACATGCTAAAAACTTCAGTTTCTTCTAGATCATTGAAGTTAAACAATAATGAGCCAGGTCAGTACTAAAGGCAATTATCTTGAAATATCGAGTACTCAAACCAAACAGTGTGCCAGATTAAAGAAAGTTTGGTAATTTCGAAGAAATTTTGATTTTCTCTTTGATAACTATTCCTATTTTTTGTGAAAGAATAATGTCCTCGGGAAAGGTATGAGTCCTATTCTTCTCCAGCTATATGGGTAAAACTGTAGAGAAGACTGAAATTTTTAAGAAGTCTAGAAGAAGAAAACTCTGAATTCAAAGCATCTTTACTTCAATTAAGACTGACCTTTTGCTGCGTACTTCTCGTGGTGGAGATAGATTAATGCAGAGATTGACATCACATTTATTTCAAATAAGATTACCCCTTTTTATCATTAAGGGTTTTCAAACTACTGTCTTCATCCTCATTGTTATTTCCACAACGTTTCGGTCGTATGTCCTCTGGCCTTCTCCAGGTGTTGGTCGAACTCGGGAACCTACACGGAACTTCGAACTATGTCCTTTATTAAATTCTCGGGAGTGGCCTGTTCTGATTCCGTCAGCCATAACCGGGTACAAGTGGGGCGCCTCTGGTGGTGTAATGGTTAGCAAGCTCGACTAGCAAACCTACACGAGTGAGTTCGAGTCTCATTGGGTGCCCCTTTCATATGGCCTTGTGCCACATCTAAGCAAGAAGCTTAGTAAATTTCCATAACCGGGTACAAGTGTTAAGTATTCCTGAATTGTTACTCACCTGCAGTAAGGATTGAACCTGCAATCTCCAGCTGATTGTCTCCTTGGAAGCTTTGGGAACCAACACCTATAACCGTCGCGTTATGTGTCCAGCGGGACCCATAGCGTAACGGTTGCAGGTTCAATCCTGACTTCAGGTGAATAACAATACAGGAATATTTAACACTTGTACCCAGTTATGACTAACTGAATCAGTACGGGCGACCGCCGTGGATTCAGTAAAGGACGTACTTCGAAGTTCCGTGTAGATACCTGACTTCGACAAACACCAGAAGAAAGCCGGAGGACATATCGGCCAAAAGGTTATGGATATAACAATAAGGATGAAGATAATAGTCCAAAAACTCTTAATGATAAAAATCATCAAGCTTCTTCTCAGAAATTCAGACAACTAAGATTAATGCAGAGATTGACATCACGTTTATTTCGAATAAGATTTTCCTTCTTTGTTTTTTGGAATTTGGTTTTTGCTTTTTTAGAAGGATTTGGCCTTCCCTAGATAACCTATCCACTTGAATACTGGAAAATATTCATGTAAGCTTAAATTCTTAGGTATATTTTTGATACAATTGTCCTTTATGTAAAAGGTACGGCAAAATATCATATGGCCTCTTATGTACAAAGTTAGAACGGATTTAGCCCACAAATAGTTCAACACCAAAAAATGAATTCCCATCTTGATTGTTTTTGTTTGTAGGGGATCTAATTATCTGACATGAAGCTGGTTAAGTGTTTCACTTAGAATATTCGGACTATTGTCTTCCCCTTCATTGTTACTGTCTCAACGTTTCTGACGATGCGTCCTTCGGCATTCTCCAGTTGTTTCATATCGAACTCGGGAAACCAGTCAAAACTTCCAGCTGACCCCTTAATTTATCCACGGGACTAGATTGTTCTAATTTCGTTAACCATGACTGGGTACAAGAGATAAAAGTTTATTTATTTATTTATTTATGATGTTTTGGAATTCCAAAGATAGACCGGAACATCAAAGATTCGGATATTTCCCATAGACATACTGATTTCTACTCCCTTAATTACTGTCCCCCGAAAATTTTTACAAACGCCAAGAATAAGTAAAATCTTATTCCGTCTTGATCGCAAAAATGTGATAACGAATTTCCATAATTCTGATTTATCCTCTCCTACTCATTGCGAAGAATAAACTTTTCAACACTCACTGTTGACAGCGACATTTTATTTATTACCTGTAAAAGTTGGAGAGACGGAGAAGAAACGTGCTATCTAAGTAACATTATAGGATCAAGGGTGAAGGGTGCTATCGGAGTTCCTAATGTTTCCATCGATTTGACCGCACTGTCTCCAGTCGGGCCTCTATGCCTATCACCTCAAGCTGACCCGTAGGCTGAATTTCACCTCTTGAACTTATCCGCCTCTCTGATAGAGCTGTGTGTCTCCTTCAGCACGAAATAACTTTCCATCACCTGTGAATACTAGCATAATAATAAGGCCGATGTCCATCGACTAAGGATTTCCACATTTAATTCTTAATGCAAGCATGCATTTTTTTTCACAGTCAGTACGTATTCAGTACCGACACTTAGAAATAATACAGTGTGAATATTTTAACTTTTCTCATTATAAATAAATATCAATAAAACTAGCGTAGTTTAGATTAATTTTTGACAGGGTTATTTACGCATGGATCGGTACTGAATCAGACTGTAGTATCTGTGTGCTCAGCCTCCGATTAAAGATTCACCAACTGCACTTCTACATTAAGAATATTGATCGAACACTTGAAAATGTCGTCGTCTAATAACTGTGTCAAGTTATTCAGCAAAGGATTAATCTATCCTCATATATATTCAAATTATGTGGTTAAAGATTAATCTGTTCAGGTTATTCGGTTAAGGATTAATCTATCCTCATATATATTTAAATTATGTGGTTAATGATTAATCTGTTCAAATTATTCGGTTAAGGTTTAAACTATCTACATATATATTCAAGTTATTCGATTACGGATTGAGCAGTTCTAGATATATTCCAGTTATACGACTGAGAATTGATTTGTCTGTATATATATTCATCAACAATTGTGAAAAAAAAACAATGTTAGCATATAAATTTGATGCCAACCAATAACTTAACCGAAGTTTAGCAACTATACAAGTGATTTGTTCATAGCGATGAAGGTTTATTTTAAAACCAGCCTCACTTTTCTGTTGAGCGGATAGCAGAAGAATCAGATTCTTCACACGTTTTTAATGAATAATTTTTCCTTTTCCTCGATTTGCTACCCAACCAATTTCCAAAGAGCCCAGTTTGCCTTACTATTTACACATAACGAAATATAACAGAACGTGAAATGTATTATATCAGGAAGTGAAACATATTATAACAGGAAGTGAAACGTAAATAAATTTGAACTTGGCTCATAAAATCCGTTTCCCTGGACGTGAACTGTTATACTTCACACGTCTTCGATATGATCGTGAGGGGATATAATACAGCCTGACACACACACACTCACACACACACACACACACACTCACACTCTCGCACACACACACTCACACTCACACTCTCGCACACACACATACACAAATGTATATGCTCTTAAAAAATATATATCCATCGTTACTCCTTTGCTATGGGTCCAGTACTAAAGCAAACTGGATTCACTATCCTTGTTAGAGCACCTGGTCTAATGTAATATAGTGGCCCTTCCACACCGCACCACAAGAAACCCTGTTATCTGTAAGACGTTGTCGACAGCAAAAGGTTAATCATACAAACTTTCGTTTTGGAGAAAAGAAATAGTCAAGAGTTATAGATTTCTTGTAAAGGTCACTCAATTAGTCACCGGGACAGCAGCAAATCAATAACTAAATTTTGGTGCTTAGTGAAATCGCCTCTCCCATCGGTACGATTTATAGATGACCTAAACGTTCTTCTATTGTCATAATAAAAACACACGACATATCATCATCATCTCGTGCCGTTAGAATGGAGTTCACTCACTCCCGCTCGCCATTTGTCTCTAGCGTCCATCGCTTCCGGTTGGTCTTCTAGATTACATCATGTATCCATACAGAACTGTTACAGATAAGTTCTTTTTGGAGGTGCCCGTGGTGTAATGGTTATCGTCGCAAGAAATGGACACGGCGACACGAGTTCAAATCCTGAACGAGAGTGATAGCATTTCACATAGCACTAATACCCTTGGGAAAGGTATGAATTCAATTATTCTCCCTCCAACTATGGGTAAATAGTAGGGAAGACTAGGTTCTTCAGCCTGGGTGAGGCAACTAGTCTAGGAGAAGGAAAACTCTGAATGCAAACCTGTTAAACTCCGCTTAAAAAAATTGACCTTGTGTCATATCCTGCCCGAGCGGAGGGGTTGGGTAAATAGGATAAGTTCTTTTTGGTCGGTCTACATTTGCACATGAGTTCGTCCTCATTTCCCCTGTTGTATCCAACATGTTTTCTTTGTCTTTTTTGGACGGTTTTAGAGATAAGAGGTAGGTGGCCGTATAGTTGCTTCCAGGATTTGTTCAGTATAGCTCGGAGTATTCCCGTCTAGTTTTTTCTCTAAACGCTTAGTTGGCGTCCATTTGGTGAATCCATATAGTAGAATTGACACAGCCGCTACTTGGAAGAAAGAGCGTTTTATTTCATCGGATAAGTCAGACTCCCATATGATGGATAATCTATGGATAACAGACCATGCCTTTGCTAGTCACATATTGATTTCATTTTCAGTAGAAGAGACGCTGCTTCCGAAGAACATGAACTTGTCCGCTAATTTCAGAGAGCCACCAGTTAGTGTGGAGATGTGTCCTATTTTTTTATCAAAACACATGTACTCCTTGTTGTCCTATTTCACATGGAGGTCAGTATCAACTGCTGCCTGCTCCAGACAATACAACAAGGATTCAGCTTGGTTAGGTGTAATTGAAAGAAGCGCTATATCATCGGTGTAGTCTGATTTCAAAATAGTTTCTGTTGGGTATCGTCTGCTTCTTGTCTTTTTTAGTGTAAAGCTATTTTCTTTCATTTGATCTATCGACGTTCGAAGTACGTAGTCTAGGCAGATTATGAACAGATACGGAGCTAATGAACCCCAGCAACAATGACAAAGAAGTCTGTGTCTTCATCAGGTGAGCGAACTATTTCATCAGTTTGTAGGAGATGCAGTAGGAATTACAGATGAGTGGAATTTTTTTGTAACCTCTTGTTTGTATTTTTCTTTTCCTAATATGGACAAGCTCATCTCGTCGACATATCTTCGTTTCCTTAACTTTCTTTGAGAACTTTTGAGACATGCTCTATGCAATACTAAAAGAAGAAAATATGCAGTCAGACGACAATGTGCTGAGGTGGACTGCATCATTACATATGCAAGGACAGTTGAGAGAGACAGTGACAGGACAATGCATCATTATTGTATTATCAGCTCATCTAAAAGGTGTGGTTGTTTCTGTATAATCATTCCCCGCTTTAATCACTTATGAGGGTAGTCTAATAGTTTATATCTTTGACTCAAGTGTTAGCCACTCCTGAGTCAAGGTCGACCGGAGAGGCCATCTGTACTTAAATACATGAGGACAGATCGATATGTCGGTGGATGAATGATGAAAAGTAGATTTAAACATCTTTTTTTTTTCAATATAATCTCCCTGTTTAATTCATAGGTTTAACCAGATTCTTCTCAATTAATCTCATAGAACATTATACATCGAAAATTTTCGATTAAATTCAGCTTATGGTTCTCAGTTAACAGCTCCATTAATCTACTCACAGAATTACTCATCGAAGTTCTTCGATACTCTTACTTAATCAAGTTTACCTATATCGAAATATAGATGATTAAAAACAAATAATTCTAAATATTTATTATAATTAATGAATCGTTGTCATTAGAATGATCAATCTGAAATATTTTATTTATCTTCCTTAATCAATATAGTTATCTGCTTCGATTATTCAAATTATTGGACTTTTGCGTATAAGTGTCCATCCCTATAATTAAAACCATGAAATATACAAATCATAATTCAGCACTTACTTTTTATAACATTTGACTATCAGCTTCTACCTTTAAAATCAGTCACGATACAATTAAGTATCAGAATCGATAATAATATTTATATCAAACATAATAATTATAAGTTGCAGTCGACAAATATAACTATTGAAACTACTAATTAAATTATTGGGGTTGATAGAAATGAATATTAGGTTATGATATGGGATTACCGCTTGAATTTTACTTGGAGATGCCTGTAACATAGATATTATTTTAAGATATGGATTCGGCGAACCAAATTCTGTTGGAGTCTCTGAAGCAATAGGATGTTGTCTTTAGCTTCGAGCCGGAAACTCTTGCCGGGACACTTACGCCAAATTGTATTGTCAAGAAGAGAGGAAGATCTGCAATAAGAGCAATTGTTAGTTTCCCATACTACCGTTTTCCGGGCCGAAGCCTCGTTCTGGCTTCAGATCTATTTTCTCACGAGGAGTACGGATGCCCTAAACATAATTAACAATTCGACCACCTGATTTTTATTAACCTGCTTTTTACCAACCTGATCATTGCCAACTTGTTTATACCATTTAAATTTTCCCTGATTTTACTTTTATTCTTATTTTTATTTTTTTCTTACCCTCTGCACGTATATAAAGTGACACATAGTCAATTTTTATGCTAAGTTTAACAGTTTGAATTCAGGGTTTCTTTTCTCCCAGACCGGTTGCCATAGCAAGGTTGAAGAGCCTAATCTACCCTGCAATTTCATCCTTGACTGGAAAAGGATTTAGGAGTTTAATAATTTTCCCAAAGGTATTGGCGGAACGTGAAATACAGTCTCCTTCAGGTTTTGAACTCGTGTCACCGTGTCTATTTCTGTCGACGATAACTATTATAGTAAGTACGCCTCCTATTTCGCTGCTTTAAAAATCCCGTAAAACTCAGAGAATATATTAAGAGAAATAATGCCACTTGCCAACATCCTTTGATTTCTTCTTTAATCATATTTACCAACCCCAAGGTCATTTTTTAAGCGGATTTTAACAGGTTTGCATTCAGAGTTTTCCCTCTCCTAGACTAGTTGCCTCACCAAGGCTGAAGAACCTAGTCTGCCCTACTATTTACCCATAGCTGGAAGGAGAATAATTGGAATCATACCTTTCCCAAGGTACGACGATAAACATTACACCACAGGCACATAATAAATGATCTATAAACTTTAATGGAATTATTGAATACCTAAGCAATCCTTGCAGAAGAACAGAAGTGGTTCTATTCAACCCATATTTGGTGTACTGGTTTTTGGAGGTGCCCGTGGTGTACTGGTTATCGTCGTAGGAAATGGACACGGCGACACGAGTTCGAATCCTGGACGAGACTGATTGCATTTCACATAGCACTAATACCCTTGGGAAAGGTATGAATCCAATTTTTATAACGTTGGCTGAATTCCGATCGTAAAAAGAGTCCAAAATGTTCGTCTTATTAACGGAGTTTACAAATGAACTAGTAAAATGTACTGTCTATACTAACCTATTTTTTTAATTCATATACATTATGTTGTAAGTATGTACTTACCAACACCTCCGCCCGAGAAGGACGTGACACAAGGTCATTTTAAAGTGGATTTTGACAGGTTTGATTCCAGAATTTTCCTTCTCCTACACTGGTTGTCGTACCAATTTCTAAAAGCCTAATCTCTCCTTCTATTTACCTATCATGCTAAAAGTAAGAATTATCAAAATCAAACTCTGCATGCAAGTATGATTTTACTACATGTGTCTGCAGGCGATCCAGTTTACGTAATTAATTATTAATTCTTTGCACACCAACTCTTTCTGAAATGACTTCGCCGCAACAGCTATCCTTGCCAACTGACCTCTCCTACAACCTCTTGCTTCGATGAAATACAATGTAATATTGAAACAGCAACTAACAACTTCTTCGTGTTTTATTTTCTTAACGTTATAAATTGTGGAAAATCATTGAGGCTTTGTGTTTTTAAAAGCTTTACAAAATGTCATAGTAAAAGATTTACTACTTAATAAAGAAGGTAATCAAAAAACGAAGAGAAGAATTTACTTTACGAAATATATTGTTTGATATGAAATATCATTTTCCCTTGTATTAATTTTTCATTTAAGAATGTGTTTACTCAACCTTTCCACCACAAACAGAATGCAATACAGGTACAATCTTTTTGTGGAGTTTTAAAAAGTTTTCCTCTCCTGGAATGATTGCGATGCCAAGACTTTTTAAAAGTGCATAGATGGAGGGAGAATAGTTGCATTCATACCTTTCGAAGAGGTATTAGCACTGTGTAAAATGTAAACAGCCTAGTCCAAAATTTGAACTCGAATTGCCTATTCTATTTCTTACGACGATACCTATAATACCAAGAGAGCTTCCATTTTGTAATGAGTGGTTCACATCTAATTCAACGAAATCCTTAAAGAAATACCAGCACAAATGACAGTATCAGATAAGGATGAATCTTTGATTTCATGCTACTTGAAAAGTGGCGGTGAAAGCAATGAAGATAAGCATAATAGACGTTAGGAAATTATCCAGCACAGATTTCCTTTTGTATCTAAATGCGAAATGAAATCCATTTGTTTATACCTAGAGAAGATAACTAGAAAAGTAATTTTGAAACAAGAAGTTTTATTGTCATCATCACGTTTTATAGCTCGAAATGCTAAAACATTGATAAAATAAAAGGATATTAAGTAGTAGAAGTTTAAATAAATGTAGAGCACTTTCTTCTCTGATGTAAAGGCTCTCAGACATGTAATAATAATTAAAGACGCGCTTTCCTACACATCCACACGTATATATATATATATATATATATATATATATATATATATATATATATATATGAATGTCGATATGGATGTTGAATCTGCCACATGGAAAGAATCAACCACTTATGTCAAAATATTCCTGGTATAATGAAATTATAGTGGGTTTAAGACACTTATGTATGTATGTATGTATGTATGTATGTACATGTTCAGTTCAGTGTACACAACATACATATGAATTAGTGTGACAATGCCTCCCCTCATCACACACACACACACACGCACTTATATATATATATATATATATATATATATATATATAGAGAGAGAGAGAGAGAGAGAGAGAGAGAGACTAGGTGTGTCTAAAAAGTAACGAAACTGGTGTCAAAAACTTTTTTGTAAACTATAGGATTTCTCTTTCAAAATAATCCCTACCAAGTCTTACATACTTTACCATCTTTCTCTGCCACGCTCTCTATACCCTGCTGAAAGTAATCTTCCGGGATGTTCTTCACCACCATTTTTACGAACATCTTCATGGCCTGCACGCCCTAACAAACAGATCCCTTAATTGATTTACTTTTTCTTAATAAAAGAAAAATGTCACAAAGTTCAAAATTACGTGAATCGTGTTGGTATTTTGGCACGGTGATGTTACCCTTGGTCAGGAAGCTTAAAACACACGGTCTCATTACTTTTCAGACATGCCAAAATCTTAAGTATTAATCTGATAAACACTGCCCATTTTCATACCCTGTTGACTTGTGATCATTCAAACAGTCATATGATAATCGTTACACATCACCTTACTCAATTGACGATGAACTGAGTCCTAAAAGCCTCCCGCACTAGGAACAATCTTTAACCTTCTCACGACCGAATTTGTACCTCTTGTGTCCCTCAAAAACACGTGTGCACGACAAGATGTTACTTCTATACACTTACTGAAGTATTTCGAGTAACTGTGATGAATTTTTTTTCTCCAACCGAATAAGAAATTTCAGGCTTATTCTTTGTTCGATGTGTATAGTTCGTTCCTCTGTGTCAAATGAACCGAAAATGAGTAGCTGTCAACAAGAGCATGTGAAATAAATGCAATTATTGCAGAAAGCTAAGATTATAGTTATATACCTTCAAGATATCAGGTTAGATGATAACACTATCCGCTTATACTTCTATCGCCCGTAGCTATCACAGTACACAAAGACCCGGTGCTTTTTACTAAGACATCGTACACGTGGGTTTAATATGCAAGTATTGATGTATGTCTGATCTATACACATGCTAAGACCTGTTTAGTGTACCGAACATAAATAATGACTTAATTTCACACTATGCCTCTAGTAATCAGATGCCCCCAAACACACACTCATACATAAATACAATTACGCACATACACTTATATATATATATATATATATATATATATATATATATATATATATATAAGCACCTACAATGTATACATGCACACGCTAAGCTCAGTTTCATGCATGAAAAATACATTTCCGCTAGCTCCCAGCAAGTCTCTATATCTCTCCAACTTTCTTTCAAGCAAGCACACACACACAGACACAGACATATATATATATATAACGACCAAATAACGTCACAACCATACTTGAAAACAAAATAAAACCTCAGATATTTTGCGGCTGACAATTTTACGTTTGCAGGATCATCATGTGATAAGGAAAGTATATATATATATATATATATATATATATATATTCTTTTCTCATTGCCTGATGATCCTGCATATATAAATGTCCATATATTTGTTTATATATATATACCTGTGTGTGTGTGTGTGAGAGAGAGAGAGAGAGAGACAAATGAAACAGGAAACCATTACATAATAATCTTTCGCCTTATTCATTTCTTTATTTTTTTTAAATTTACGTAAGTTTACATAAGTCTTGCATGTATGCTATAGCTTTGGACACCTAATTTCAGAAAGCAATTAATAAAATTAAATTGTATTTTGGTTTGTTTATTTTTTTAATCTTTAAAATTTTCTATCCTTCTAAAATCTTGTTCAGAATCAACGAAGGAGCTTGAAAAAAAAGAACTCACTTTGCTAAATGAATGAATTGGCTAATGGGGAATTTCCAACATCATATGACTTTGAGTTCTTAAATTCCAAGATCAGTAATTGTCTTATTGCTTCTTAGTGTTTATCCAAAGCTTCATATTTTCATCTTCACCCATTTCACTTTTTTCTGACATTACTTTTATCCACGTTAGATATCACCAATATTGTCGTCATACGTAGCTTGATTGTGGCAAATTAAAGAGAATTTTAGTGAAAGAAAAAGTTGACAGTTATGAAAGAACATAATATGGTTGTTTGGTTTGTTGGGTTTTATGGATTATGAACTTTTGTAGGTTATTTAATGCCAAATCCATTTTTATTCAAATAGACAGTTCTATTTCAAACAATTCGGTTTAGCATGAGTACTCAGTTTAATTGTCGAAAGCATTTCGATTTCAAGTTTGTTAGTTTAGTAAAACAGTTCTAATTCAAACAATTCAGTTTAATATAAGTACAGATTTTGTCCACACACAGTTAAATGTCAAAACTGTTCTATTTGAAATAAATCAGTTTAACGTAAGTACAGTTTTAATGTCAAAAACAGTTCTATTTCAAACAATTCAGTTCAGCAAAAGTTCACAGTTTAATTGTCAAAACCATTTCTATTTCAAGTAATTAGTTTAGTCAAACAGTTCTAATTCAAAAAATTCATTTTAAGATACGTACGCAGTTTAGTTCAATTTAACTCAGAGATAGGGTCCTCTCAGGTGCTACCACTACTGGTCAGAGTGGACCTGGGAGCGATGGTAATGAGGGGGTGATCTGCATTCCCCAAAGCTACAGTATTACTGGAACCTCACCATCAGATTTTTTAGTGTCATATCCAGGACACTCATGGGTGGGGTCTTACTCCTCAGCAGAGGTGTAGTCGATATATTCTACAGCCCCAGTCGACTGGGCAAAAGGATATTTATAGCAAAGACGAAGGAAAAGTTCCCGCCGGGTAGTCCCTAACTTGCCAAACTATGACATCGTAGTAAGCGAGTTCGAACAAAAGCAGAGTTATTTTGATCACTTTCGTGCTACTCCTTTTGGGAAAAGTATGAACCTCCTTATATCCCGACCTCTGCGTTAAATGCAATCCCTACAGTCATTCCATAAGGATGGATTTGGCAATAAATAACCCATTAAGGTTGTTATGACATTAGATTAAAAAACTACGTGCATCCAAACACACACCTGCTGAAGTTGAAAAGCCTATCATATACGTTTGCGTGGATCTATGATAAAGAAAGGTAGTTATATGTCCGAACAGGATACGACTCAAGGCCATTTTTAAGCGGGTAATAACTGCTTTTCTTTGATAGGAAGTGCCCGTGGTGTAATTGTTATCGTCGTAGGAAATGAACACGGCGGCACGAGTTCAATTCCTGGACGAGACTGAATACATTTCATATAGGACTAATACCCTTGGGAAAGGTATGAATCCAATTATTCTCCCTCCAGCTATGGGTAAATAGTAGGACAGACTAGGTTCTTTAGCCTTGGTTAGGCAACTAGTCTAGGAGAAGGAAAACTCTGAATTCAAACCTGTTAAACTCCGCTTAAAAACTGACCTTGTGTCATATCCTGCCCGAGCGGGGGGGGTTGGTAAATAGGAATAACTGCTTTTCTTTCACTGAGGTCAGTTGCCACGCGAATGGTTAAACAGCTGTCCTGCTATTTTCCCATTGCAGAAGGGAGTATATTTGGATTAATATATTTCCAAAGGTTATTAGCGTTATGGGAAATCTAAACAGCCTCATCCGGGCTTTGAACATGTAAAACTACAAAATAACTTTCACTTCACATCTTCACGTTGTACAGATTTAGTGAGGAAATTAGACTCACAGAGCAGTTTAGTTTTATGACATGGAAATTCACTTCGCATTCAACTATTTTGACTCTGAGAATTAATTTTTTTTTTAATTTTTTTCAATCATTGCGAACTTTTTGTCCTCATCTTGGTAGTTTTTGTGTTGTTTCTCCTTCACTACGTTTCGGCCAAATTTCACCTCTGGTCTTCTTTAGGTGATTTACCGCGACTTCGGATAGGAATGCTGAGTCTTGTAACCGTATCCCCAGTAATTACTGCCTTCCATAGTTGTTGTCTATCGCACCAAGTTTTTGACCAAGTAAACCTCTGGCCGGCTTGGTTAGGAATTGAAAACGCAATCTTCTGACAATGCTCACCTGGAACCTCATCTCAAAATGATTCCAATTAAAGACAATTTTGACTCTGTTCTATTAAAACTCAACTTAGGTATATACTAGTAGATACATATATTTGAGCCTTTATATATTTACCGAGACTTTGCCACAGAGAGTATGTGACAAAATGTCAATTTTAATCAATTAAATTTGGTTTCATTTAAGTTTTCCTTCGAATAAACTGATTGCTTAACTAAGGCTAAAGAGCCCGGTCTGTTCTACTGTTTCTTCCGAGCTAGGGGGAACAGTTGAATTCATGCCTTTCCCAAGGTCATTAGCGTTAAGTAATGCGCTAACAACCTTATCTGTGATTTGAACCCGAGTCACAAATTCCATTAGCCACGATGATAATTGTTAGATTAAACGCACCCCTGCTTGTGTATGTATGTGTATGTTCGTCCGTGCACGTGAATGTATGCGTGTATATGATTTATTTATGCCCTAGGTTCTATGTGTTTGGGGATGTGTTCGTGCGTGTGTGTGCGGTCACATGTCCACTGATATGTATTAATGCATTTACTGTTTAACGAAGAAAAGTCTTTGAAAACGCTCAAGCAAGTATATGTAAATATTCTATTTTATAATGCAATAGTGGTCTGGGAACCTTATTTTTTTATATCCTAGCTGCATAGATCAAATGATAGCATCAAAGACATGACATGTCTTTGTTCTCTCTCATTAGTTTTTCTTTCCCGTTTGGCCCTCTTTGTAACTATTTGCATTAGCATATAATACACTTTCATATAAAACATAATCTGACTTTATATACAAAGCGTGACTTCAACATCTGGAATATCGCCAAATTTGGTTGGCTCAATGAGAAACATTTCGTATTCAAAACGTTTATTAAATTTAAATTATTTCTCACAATACACTAACTTCGAAGGGGATTACGATTTTATGTTGGATGGTTGTTTTGGTTGGTTTGCTTGTGTTTTATGGCATATCAACCATTGAAGGTTTTTTAATGCCCAATTCATTTTCATACATATAAACAGTTCTATTTTAAACAATTCAGTGTAGCATAGGTAGACAGTTTAAATGTCAAAAACAGTTCTATTTCAAACTATTCAATTTATTCAAAAAAGCGAAATGGATCCAAGTATTGCTATGTATCCCAAACAATTCAATTAAATATGTGTCATTTATTTACACACAGTTAAATGTAAAAACAGTTTAAGCAGTTTAAGGGAGGGAAACTATGGGCCTACACATAAGCAAACAATACTAAAGCACAGATAGACTACATCTTTATAAATAGGAAATGTAATAATAACCCATTGATTTGTGAGTCATACTCCTCGTTCGAAGGTGTGTACTCCGATCACAGAATTGTCACGGCAAAAATACGACTGAGCCTACGAAAGAATGCGACCCGAACAACAAACACTGTACACTATGACTGGGTCCTGCTTAATAACAGGGATAAGAAACTAATTCGATGCACAACAGGAGAAGACAGAAACACATACTCCGAATGATGAATATGAGAATTTCGTCAATGCCCACTTAGAAGCGGCAGCCGAATGCATACCAACTAAAAAAGGAACTAAACCTAGAGTCCCATGGGAGACATTAGCGGTTAGGTAAAAGCGTGCAGGCGTGAAGACTGCCTCTAAATGCATTGGGAAGAACCCAACCAATACCAATGCCCTGAAACTTAAAAAAGCACAAAATGAATTAGCTAACACATACCTAACAGAACAAACAGAATACATAAAAAAATCATATCGATAAGATTAGAAACTCGGTTAAAGATAGACAAACTAGGATAGTATAACAAAAGGTAAACGAAGTGATTAGAAGGAAGAGCACTGCGAAAGCTAACCTGAAAGCTACCAGCCAACAAGAACAAACACACCAGTAGAAACAGCATTTCGAGAATTTACTCGGAAACCCTCCGAAAGTTACACATGAACCGGTCACGAGAATTATAAGTTAGCAATTAGACATCAAACTGGAACCATTTACACAAGAAGAACTCGACTCGGTACTTATAAAAATTAAAAACATAAAAGCAGCAGGGATCGTTAAAATACCCCAGAAGTATGGAAGACCAGAAAATTCGACGACATACTGCTCCGACACTAATGCCTTATATAATTAAAATCCGATAGACAGATGGACGAAGGGCGACCTCAGATTAACCTAGAATTACCGAGGTATAACCCCTACATCCATAGTGGCCAATATATACAATGCTCTTGTACGCAATAGCATAGAATGCAAAATTGAGAACATACTTAGGAAGAGCCAAAATGGCTTCCCGGAGGAATAGATCCACGAAGTCACAAATTTTGACTATCCGTCGAATTATTGAAGGTGTACGTGCAATAAACCTAGAGGCAACAATATTATTTGATGACTTTACTAAGGCCTTTGACTCCATTCATAGAGGAAAGATAGAGCAAATTCTACTCGCCTACGGCCTTCCGAAAGAAGCCGTCGCAGCCATAACGATGCTATATAGTAACACAAAAGTAAAAGTCCGTTCTCCGAAGGGAGTCACAGACTACTTTGACATTGTAGCCGGTGTACTGCGAGGAGACGCATTAGCCTCATACTTCTTTATCATCTGTGTAGACTACGTGCTTAGACCATCTATTGATAAAATGAAAGAAAACGGTTTCAAGTTAACAAAGAAAAAAGCAGAAGGTACCCCGCGCAAACAATTTCCGACGCCGATGACATAGCGATTCTGGAAAATACACCCACCAAAGACGAAACACTATTACATAGTCTGGAACGAGCAGCTGCAGGTATAGGCTTCCATGTCAATGCTCACAAGACGGAATATATGTGCTTTAATCAAACAGGCGACATATACACACTAAACGGTAGTTCTTTGAAACTAGTAGACAAATTCACCTACCTAGGAAGCAGTATCTAATCAACCGAGAAAAACATCAACACGCGATTAGCAAAACCATGGACATCTATCGATTGGCTATCGGTCATATGGAAGTCAGACCTGACCGATAAAATGAAACGCAGTTTCTTCCAAGCAGTAGCGGTCGTATCGATACTGTTATATGGATGCACTACAAGGATGCTAACAAAACAAATGGAGAAAAAGCTTGACCGCAACTACACAAGAATACTGCGAGCAACTTTGAACGAGTCACAGAGACAGCACCCCACAAAACAGCAGCTGTACGGCTACCTACCATCCATCAGAAAAACTATCAAAGTTAGACAAACCAGACAGGCAGGACACTGCTGATGAAGTAGGGACGAGCTCATAAGTGATGTACTTCTGTGGACCCCTTAACATGGACGAACAAGGGTAGGTCGACTAACTCTAACATACATACAGCAGCTCTATGACGATACGGGATGAAGCACTGAAGACCTGCCGAAAGCAATGGACGATAGAGAGGGGTATCGAGAGAGAGTAAGGGATATCCGTGCTGATGGCGTGACGTGATGATGATGATGATGATGATGATGAAAAAGTTTAAATGTCAAAATTGTTTTATTTCAAACAATTCAGTCTAGCATAGTACACAGCTTAAATGTCAAAAACAGTTCTATTTCAAACAAATCAGTTTAGCATAAGTACACTGTTTAGTTCTATTCGACCCATAAATAGGACCCTATCAAGTGCTACCCCTCCAGGCCAGAGTGGACCTGAGAACGGTGGCAATAAAGGAATTCTCCGCATTTCCCAAACCTCCAGCATTACAGGAGATTCTCCATCAGATTGTTTCGTGTCCTATCCATGACACTCAGGGGATATATATATAGAGAGAATATATATATATATATATATATATATATATATATATAGAATACACCGACTGCTTCTCTGTAGAGTTTACCTCTCTGCAGAGTTGTTGTCGGTTATTTAATATATATATATATATATATATATATATATATATATATATATATATATATATATATATATATATATATATATGAAGAGGAGGAGTAAATGTCTGGGGAAAAAAATCATATCTATAAATTTATAAATTTTGTTTCTTTAAATCAAGTGAAAAAATTGCAGAAAAATAGATGTTACAAAATCTTTCCTTGTAAATAATAATAGAATTAGTCAGAACGTAAATATTTGTTAATATTCAAGTTACCCCTGTAGTTTAATTTGAGTTTATCAATTTTGAGTGTGTAAAAAATCCTTTGTTTGAATGTGTCAGCATGTTGAGACCTCAATGTATTTATGACTTCACACATATTTTACGGCAGCAAAAATTTTATCAGCAGGAGACAAATGAATATTTTTAAAGCAATAAAAATGGACGCAAACCTTTGTTCAGTTGAAGAAGAATTAAACGAGGTTGAAGTTAAACGTATTCTTGATAGAAAAGAATGTAGCTTTTCACTCAAAAGAAATAAACCGAATAGTATTTGAATAATTCCATACTTGCTGCAGAAATATTTATTTCTCTGCTCATTTGCGTAGGTTCGAAATTAGATTAAAAGAAAAGTAATTCTAATAGGCTAAATAATTGCATTTTAAACAATCAAGGAGAGAAAAATGTATTAAATCATTTTGGGTTTTGATCCTTTAAAATTTTCCCCGCAAGTCTATTATTGTCGTCAGCGAAATATCTCGATATTTAAAAACTGGCAGAAAAACGTCGATTGTTTAATAAATAGAAAAAATAGATTAAAAAATAATAGCTTCTTGAGCCAATGTTTTTGCACAAAATCTTAACACTTTTTAAGTATAGAAATCAGTTAAGTTCTTATATCTCAACAGAGACTTTTTTTTTTATAAATGAACACGATGTTAGAGGTTCAATTTTGTTTTTAAACAAAAAAATTTTTGAACCTCCAGCATTTTGTTCATTGATAAAAAAAGTTTCTGACGATGAATATTTACTCTAAAATTAATTAGACCCAAATAATTATTATTTTGCATTGCAATGGCCTTCTAATTTAATTCAATACTCTATATATATATGTACATATATATAGTATTGTGACAGTGTTGGTTGTCACTATCTCACTTCGTGGATTTGTGGCGAACCAAATGTAATATAATTTGGAGAGTGCTCAATATCAGTGATAGAGCTATTATGTAATAATAATAAGTAAATATATATTAGATTCAATATATACTTAATAGCAAGGAAGCTTGTCTGCGACTTTAGGTTTCATGACGTTTTATAAACGACAACATCAGGCAGATAACGAAAGATAATCAAGAAATCGAAAAAATACAAAAAATCGAATAATACAGTAAAAAAAACGTTAGAATGATGTACAACTCTTTATGTGCGTATGTGTGCCTGTGTTTATGTGGGTAATATTTGCGTATATTATATTCCAGCAAAATATTCCATAGTATATTACAATATAACATATCTCTCCACCATGATATTTATTGCGATTCTTTACCATACTAAGCAAATCTATTATTCTTACAAATCAAAACTTTATTCTCTCCGAAATGCAATGATGATATTTTGTTCCTTAGTTAAACATACACAAAAATATATTAAGAACATTTTTTTCTCGGTCATTCTGTAGCAAATTCAGCTACATAGCGTCTCATACATTCGGAAGACAACGTCAAATTTATCGCGCTGCGTATGTATCTTCATACACACATATACTAAACATCATTTATACGTCCATACACAATATTACGCAAATATAACCCACACAAACACACATACACACACAGTCACACGCACACATAAATGGTTGTACACAATTCTTATGTTTCTGACTGGATTTTTGGATTTTTTTTATTTCTTCATTATCTTTCGTTATCTGCCTGATGATAGCCGTTTATAAAACATCATGAAACCTAAGGTGACAGACAAGCTTCCTTGCTATTAAATATATATAAAATCTATTAAATATTCACTTATATATATATATATATATACCGTGACTAGTTAATTTGGCATCGTTTGTGTGCGATGTCGACCGGTGGTTAGTGGTAGAGTTTCAGCTCTACATTTTGTGGTCACTGGTTCGATCTCCAGTTGTGGAGATCATGGCCTACACTGCTGATGAGACCTTGTTCGTCGAAAAAGCTGCCCAGTATTTCGTATGTTTCACAGAGTGCTTGCCGGATTTTTTAGTCATAATAATTCAATATATATGATTTGTAAGAGAATTGTTCATTGGTAATTTTATCTTTTTACGAATTAAAGCTAATTTTTTTGCACAAATAATGCGAAGTAGATCACTGGACATTGGCCAAGCGGTTAGAGTGTTCGCCAATGGCCCGGGAGACCTGGGTTCAATCCTAGGTCGAGTCATACCAAAGACTCAAAAAATGGTACTCGATGCCTCCTTGCTTAACACTCAGCATTATAAGGTATGGATCAAGGGTAAAGTGGAGTTATCCAGGGAAAGTAGTAGCACCCTCCCCTACACCTTTGTGTAGTAGCAATTGAAAAGGAGCCCTTGGGTCACCCTCGACCATGATCGCCAACTTTACTTACTTATTGATATTTAACATTAGTTATTCAATTAATCAAATAATCCAATCTAATATAATTTCCCCCTACAGCAGTATAGTTACAAATAACTTATAATAATCCTTAATAAATTATTGAATAGTTATATTTGATCCATTGATGTTAGGTGAAAACCAATCCGGGTCAAAGTGGACCAGGGAAATGGCGATGAAAAGTAGTCCACCTTCCCCAAATTTCGATAACTGAGGCATCATCATCAGGTAGAACGCAGTTTCATACCCAGAACACTACGATTATACGCACAAAGTATTTTCGTAAAATATTTTTTTTGGTTTGAATCAGTCATGGTAATATTTAAAGAATGCTATGAGCTATATTGAACAAATTCTGCAAGCAACATCCCACGAAACAACGTTTGTACGGCCAACTACCTCCTATCTCTAAAACTATCCAAATAAGTTGAACAAGGCATGCTGGACACGACTGGAGAAGTAAGGATGAACTCATAAGTGAAGTTCTCCCATTGAACCCTTCACACGGACTTGAAAGTGTTGGACGAACCACAAGAACTTACCTACTGAAGCTCTGTATGGACACAGTATGTAGTCTAGAAGGCCTGCAAGAAGCGATGGATGATAGGGACGAATGACGAGAAAGGATCAGAGAAATCCATGCTAGCTGCTTGACTTGATGATGATGACTTTTTGTGCAATTTCTCAGGATTAAAAATAATTGAAACCATATAAATCCGTGCAAACTGAATACTAAAATAGAATTGTTTTTATTATTATTATTATTATTATTATTATTATTAATAGAAATAAACTCTAAAAGCATATATTACTGAATTTATTAGTGTTAGACAGGAATGGTAGAAAAATAACTTCTTGATAAAAAGATCGATCGATTCTCCTCATCTTTGTTGCTTCATTTCTTTTGAACGTTTCGACTATCTAACACCAGCCGTCCTCAGGTGTCTGTTGTATTGCGGAAAGCGCGCTTGGCTTATCTTACATCCGACACCCAATGCCTACACCTGCAGGATTATCTTTCCCCACAACTTCAGCATTGAAGCTTTTATCTTCCCTTGATCAGGTGAACTTTGCCGGGCCACTTTTTGTAGGTCATGCTCGGTGGATCATATAATTCATCACTACTTCCAACCTTATTAATGGTTCCGACAAACCTATTAAGTTCTGTGCTCAGTCTAGTGATCGGAGAAGAGGTCAGAGGTAAGAGGTCAGAAAGCAATTCCGAGAACACACAAATGCTGTAAAAGTGTATGACTTGTATGAGAGAGAAAGTGTATGCCTCCTCACGGCAAGATTCAACATTTCGGAACACAACGCACTCTCGAGGCAAGTTATAGTTGGTTGGTTGGTTGGTTTTATCGTATGTTAATCCTTGTTGGGTTATTTTATGCTGACGTCAGTCTTTCTTTTCGCTATACGATTTCAAGTAACCATTCCTTATAATAATAATAATAGTAATAATTTTGATTGAGACTAAATGACTAATCATATAATAAGCAAATTAGCACAAAAAAGAGTATAAAACTAGACACGACTGTGTGGGGATGATGATTCGCAAGAAATTGTGCAAGAAGTTTAGATTTGACCATACGAGCAAATTGTATGTGCACAACAAAGATAACATGTTCACGGCTGATTACAGGATAAAATTGAAAGAAAGAGAAAAGAGGGGTGAATACCTAGACCTTGTTAGGGATTTGAAAAAGCTATGGAACATGAAAGTGACGGTGATACCGATGATAATTGGCGAGGTCGGTACAATCACCAAAGGATTGGTAAAGCGACTGAAAGATTTAGCAATAAGAGAACGAGTGAAGACTATTCAAACTACAGCATTACTAAGATCGGCCTGAATACTGAGGAAAGTCCAGGAGACTTGAGAAGATTTACTGTCAGGCAGACTCCTGTGGAAGATCATCTGCAAATGCTTTTGTGAAAAACTCTTAAATTGCCATTCATAAGGCCTTACATCCCAGAAACGACGTTGACCGACTATATGTGTCAAAAAAAAAGGAGGAGGAAGAGGATTAGCCAACACTGAAGACGGCGTTGAAACATCGATACAACTACTCAAAGACTCCATAGAAGGGTTCAGTGAAGGACTAATTACAGCCACCAGAAACGATACTGACAACACGAGGATCAAGGGGATGGAAATAACCAAAAAACAAAAGTGGGAAGAAAAACAAATCTATGGACGTTTTAGGCGACTAAAAAGCGATATGTCATGCGAAAAAAACGTAGATGTGGCTAAGAAAGGGAAACCTTTAGAAAGAAACTGAATCCCTTCTAAAAGCAGCACAAAAACGCCATAAGGACCAATCATATCAAAGCAAGAATAGTTAAGACGTAACAAAACAGTAGATGTAAGTTGTGTGTTGATAGAAACGAAACGATCAATCACATAATACGCGAATACAGTAAACTAACAAAGAAAGAGTATAAGACTAAACATAACTGAGTGGGCAAGGTGATCTACAGGGAATTGTGCAAGAAGTTTACATTTGACCATACAAACAAATGGTATATGCACCATCCGGAATCTGTCCTGGAGAATGAGATGCACAAACTCTTCAGGGATTTTGAGATACAAACAGATCACCTAATCTCGGCCAGACGACCAGACCATGTAATAATAATCATAAAAAAACGAGAACTTGCCGAATTGTGGACTTAGCTGTCCCGGCTGACTTCAGAATAAAATTGAAAGAAAGTGAAAAGAGGGATTAGTACCTCAACCTTGCTAGGGAACTGAAAAACTGTGGAACATGAAAGTGACGATATTACCAATTGTAATTGGTGCTCTTGGTACAGTCACCAAAGGATTGGTACAAGGCCTGGAGGATGTGGAAATTACGAGACGGATGGAGACTGTCCAAACTACAGCATTATCTAGATCGGCCTGAAAACCGAAAAGAATCCGGGAGACTTGAGGAGATTTGATGTCACCCAAACTCCATTGAGAAACCATCGGCTAACGCTTGTGTGAAAAATTTCAAAAGAAGTAACAATGATAATAATCAAATGAGACGCACAAAAATCTTTGAGATTTTGAGATAAAAACGGAGTATCTAATATCGGCCAGATGACCAGACCTAGAAATAGTCCCAAAAAAGTAAAAGAGAATTTGCCGAATAGTGGACTTTGATGTTCCGACTGACCATTGAGTAAAACTTAAGGAAAGAGAAAAGAGAGATAAGTACCAATACCTGGCTTGTGAACTGAAAAAGCAATGGAACATGAAATATGATATGATACCAGTTGTCATTGACTTGCTCGGTACTGTCACTAAAGGATTAATAAAAAAGACTAGAAGACGAGGGGAGGCCATCTAAACTATATTATTGTTGAGATTGGCCAGAATACTAAGAAGAGTCCGGGAGACTTGAGGAGATTTGCGGTCACTCAAACACCAGTGGGAAACCATCAGTGAACGATGGCGCGAAATACTGTCAAAGGAGTGAAATAATAATAATAATAATAATAATAATAATAATAATAATAGCACAATTAAATGGTCCCAATTATTTATATTCAATACAGAGAATTTTAGGGTTAAGAACATCCCAAAAAGAGATATCCGGGATATAACACTGATCGTCATCTGATGTTGGGGCTCCAGTGATGGAGATTTGGGGAGTGTGGGACACCATTTCATTACAAATACTCCCAGGTCCACTCAAACCTTGAGTGATAGTATTTTTGGGGTCCTGTATATGGGTCAAATAGATCTGTTTGCAGATTATTTTTTATTAGATAGGAATACGTAATATCACATTACGGTAAACAAAAGCTTCATAAAACGTAAATATAAACGTATGCTATTTCCTAAACTCTATGCATAAAAGAACCTGACTGGGTTGAAATGCCGTTAAAATCCATTAGTCAATTCTCATAATTTGCACACTGTTATAAGATTTTAAGTATTCCTATCTCATAATGAAAATTTTCGGACAAATCTAGTTAAAATTCCGGGTCATTGTGGACCAAGGAATAATTGCAGTGAAAGTTGACTTCAATCTCCTCAGACTTTCAAAATGAGCGCCTTACCACCGGGTTTAAGTTTAAGTAACTCCCAGAACATCCCTTTGGTAGTGGGTCCCTGCCGCTGTGCAAAGGATACAGAACGCTCACTTTAGATTAAGATTTAAGGTAATCTCCCTGACGAATGAGTGTGATGTTCTTTATTTTTGGATATACCATATTTTTATTTCTGTTCCATATCATATTAATATTATTCACAACAACAATACGCTTTCAGTAAAGTTTTTTTTTTTTTTTCATTTGTCTCTTTTGCCCTGATTTTATTGACAATGGGATCATCATCACTGTAGCCTTGTGCCATATTAAAGTAATCTGTGTCGGTAGAGCCACTATCTGTAGCATTATACGGAGCAGGTTAGTTACAAGACTATTTTTCTTTTCTTTTTTTCCTAACTGGCACTACAACAGTAACCTGATAGTCATACTAATCTAAACTGAATAAATACATGACACTAATGCAACACTCAACTGGTTAGTCTCGCAAACTAGTAATCAAGAGTTTTTTTACAACACTGTGCTCCTGTATTCGACTAAGCAAAGGGAAGCTCATATTTATTAGTGCTACAACAGAATAGTACAATTAAGAAAATGTCTGTTATTTCAGATTCTACGCACAAACATTATATAGAAATTATTAGAAGCAGTCCGAATAAAAACGTGATTTGGGTGGGAGCAGAAACTTCAACAACTATATTTTAAATCTGAATTAAAAATGTAAAAATTTCTCAATTAATTTTTCTTTACAAGAAATAAATAACTACAAATTTATTTTGTTTAGTTGTATTGAATTAATTTAGAGGGCTATTGCAATGCGAAATAATTATTATTTGATTCTAATTAATTTCAAATTAAAACTTCATCGTCCGAGACTTTTTTTATATATGAACACGATGTTGAATGTTCAAAATTTTTGAACGTTGTAAACATGGTGTCACGTGGGGTACTTAAACGCCATGCGGAATAGACGTGACTTCAGTTGTTTTAATGAATTCAATATTATTTTATTTTATCTTATTTTTATCTTGTTTTATTTGATTTTTAAACTTAAATATTTATTTAAAATATACATGTTAATTAATGATATATTTAGTATTTAATTCTAACCTACTCTTAATCTGAGGGTGTAACTTAGCTATTAAGAAAGCCTCCTGAATTCTGAGATTGCCAACATTACGTGCTATTGCTTCTATTTTAATGGAAAATCTATTGTCATTATTTTTGCATTTAATCAAAAGTTTATGGATTGAGGATGCAAGCGTGTTGAGGTGTTCTCTAATCCTGATGTGGATGGGGTTTGATTGAATTTCCTATTTAAAAATTATGGCATTTTAAGCAAATTACACGATAAATAGTACAGGCCTATGGCATATATTTGGATCTTTTATTGGGCAGTTGGCTAGAGTGCATGTTGCAATAGTATTGTTTTCTTCGTTTGGTATTGGCGTAGTGAGGGTCCGGAGTGGGCTAGTTGTATATCTAACTGTCCTTGTAAATCGCCCTGCGTATTTCTTTGGTGATCATTTCACTAAAATGTGGTACTTCCAGGAAATAGGTATTAGAGGTTGTACGTAGTTTCCGTGATTTCTTATTATTTAAATATGCAACTGACGTTGGATAATCATTGTTTGTGAGGATGATTATAAAGTGTGCGGTGTGTGTAATTTTGTCTTTCTCTTCGCTACATCTATGATGAATTCATTTAATTTCATTGTTAATGTAATCTATTTTGGTACTAAATGGAAGCGCTGATTTGAAATGTACAAAGAGGTTTTTAGTGATGAGTTTTCTATAGAAACTAGAGTAAATTTTACCGGTCAGTGATATCTGCATTTTAAAATCTAGGAGTGAAAGGGATCCAGTGTTATCTGGATGTTCTATCTTAAACTGATTATGTCTATCTATATTTTGGAACATCACCTATATGGCGTTACCTTCTTTGCCGAATGATGTCAACATTTATGCCTAAAAGCAAGCAATTTTTTATATGTTTGACTTAAATTGTTTTGGTTAATTGGTCTATTTCTGTGTCTTATTCATATTAAGTCGGTAACATATTGGCTTATTATGTATGGAGATCGAAAGTATAATAATCATTTGTGCCTTTTGAGTCTTCTGTTTGAAGTTTATGCTTCCAAAACGATATATATTTTGATTTAAATTTTTAAAAATAAAAGTATAAATCGCAAAAAAGAATAGAAATAGATAAAAGTGTAAAGTCTTTGTAGAGAAGAGGAAAATCTCGTATTTTGTTTTGGCGCGCTATTTAATTCAACACTGAATTTCACCCAATCAGGATGACTTATCCCATTCAGTTTGTGGCTTAAAAAAACGTCGTGCATTTTATTAGAGGAAAATCTCGTATTTTGTTTTGGCGCGCTATTTAATTCAACACTGAATTTCACCCAATCAGGATGACTTATCCCATTCAGTTTGTGGCTTAAAAAAAACGTCGTGCATTTTATTAGAGGAAAATCTCGTATTTTGTTTTGGCGCGCTATTTAATTCAACACTGAATTTCACCCAATCAGGATGACTTATCCCATTCAGTTTGTGGCTTAAAAAAAACGTCGTGCATTTTATTAGAGGAAAATCTCGTATTTTGTTTTGGCGCGCTATTTAATTCAACACTGAATTTCACCCAATCAGGATGACTTATCCCATTCAGTTTGTGGCTTAAAAAAAACGTCGTGCATTTTATTAGAGACTGGACCGTTCATCCTGAATTGTTTATAGCATTTATTGACCAAAATTTACTATACCAAATATAACGACGACACACATAAAAAAGAAAATTATATATATATATATATATAAATGGCCTGATAAGTTATTAAATAAGAGAAGTGAATTAATAGCTAGATGTAGACATAAGACTAAATTTAAACCATAGACTAAAAAAATTTAAAAACATAGAAATAAATAGTGAAACCAGGAAAAAAACGTATCCAATATACACACTAGGAAAAAATAGGTAGCTAAATAAATGGTATCGAAATTAATATAAGCATTAATATTTCTCTTAAAAGTTAATTATCAAACTTAACATGAAAAGAAAATAAATTAAACCAATAAATAAAAAAGTTAAATTACCGTAATTATAAGTGACGGAAGAATTTTGAAAATAAAATAAATAGGTAAATAAAAAAACGGAAATTCAATAAAACTAAGAGGTAACTCCTTAATATCTTCTACCTCCCCCTCCACCCATGTGTCTATTCTGTTTTATTTATCCATTGGATCTGAAGAAGTCCTGTTATATTTTTCTTCGTGTTTTTGGTTCACACCAGAAACTGAAAAACAGGATGGAAATAAATTTATAATCCTAAATTAACTGGTCTTTGTTTTTTTCTTTAAAGACATATATATATATATATATATATATATCTATATATATATTACATATGGGAGTGTGTGTGTGTGTGTGTGTGTGTGAGAAGGAAAGAGAGAGTGAGAGGAAGTCCCAATATCGTAGTGGCTAACGTTCTAGAACGGAACATCGTAGTGAGTTCAAATTCCCGTGGCACTGTTACGTTCAATTTTATTCTTATATTCTTGGGAAAATTATGGACCTCATTGTCCTACTCCAGCTATGGGCTATATAGTACCACTGCTGGTCTTCTACAAGGATTGCTTTGGCATTAAATACCCCACGAAGGTTGATATGCCATTAAACTAAGAAATCAAACCAACCATCCGAACATATATATATATATATATTGAAAGAGACAGAGAGTTTAAAGTTGCAAAGCAAATTATATAAACTTCAATAATTCAAATTATGTTTTTAAAAAATTGTCAATTTCTAAACAATCAATTGAGATGTCAAAACAACTCCTGAGTTAAATTTTTTGTAATATGAAAATGTATTTTGGAAATTATTCTTGCCATTTCATGTATTCTAGAAAAAAACTACCATCGGAAGTTATGAGGCTAAGTGAAATAATCACATTTAACTTCAATAAAAACATAATAGAATATCCAAAAATCAATTAACACCAATAATAATTTAAAATAATCACACAAGTCTTTGAATGCCTTACAATTTAATATAGTAACCTTTCTCCTCAATTACAGCCATTAATTCTATTATAGATTAAAATTTTGTATATAATTCACGAAGAGTCAGTTTTAGGTATGTTAGCTTTGATTACTTCCAATTGGTTTGTTTTGCCGCTAAATTGTTTGCCGTTTACATTTTATTTAATCATCACAAGTGACTCTAGATTTTCAAGGGGAATTAGATCAGGTATTCATGATGGCCATTTCATTATCTTCTATTATGTAATTCTTTTATGCCCAAAGGATTCATGGGTAAGCTTTGATACGTGAGAAGCAACAAGTTTGTACATAAATACATACTTTACTTTGAAACTACTTGACTGGGACTCATACCAAGCAAAGTTTTGTCCATATAATCGTTTTAATATGCACTATTCAGTTAAACTCCTTCAGAGACTTTAAATTGTCCAATAATAGTTTGGTCAACAATACCAGGCCATATCGTCAAACTACTGCCTCTTGGTTGCTTTTTTAAAGATATAGGCAACTCTGAATTGGATAAAATCTATCCTTTTATCAATCTATCGGGTCCACCAAATATATCGCAAGATTCTTTGGTAAAAATTACCTGAGAAAAATTAATTTTGAAGCTTTGATTTATTTACTTTCATAAAAGGAAGTTGCCAGAGAGATTTTTTTTTTTTGCATATCCGAATTCACAAAGTATTCTACATCTTTTGTACTTCTTGACTCTTTGAATTCCGTCTTTTTCAAGGATCTGTGGGTTGGCTAAAAGTGGTTGTTTTGCTATAACTCGCTTTAGTTTACATTTGTCGAGAGGAAGCACGTTCTTAAAGCCTTTTTTCTTTGCTTAGAGTTCTCACCTAAATTATATTTTCAACGGCCTTCTGTTTCGTTCTATGATCACTGCAAAGCTCCCTTGATATCTCCAAAGTTTGGATCCTCTCACTCAATAACTTTGTTTTTTTCCTGTTTTTCAGCAGTTTTTTCCTGTTTTTCAGCAGTTCTTTTCTCATTCGTAAACCGTTCGATTAGGATGTTTTAACGTATAGTAATGCGCAGCGTCTGATTTAGTTCGTAATTGTATATTTATGTACAGTGTTTAATGGAGATAAGTTTTAAAACTAAACGTATGTCATTTTATATACGAGTTTGTTGTTTTAATCGCAATTCTTTAGTTATGTACAGTTTTTATTTTTTTATTTTTTTTATTTATTTATTTTTTTTTATTTAAGTTTTTAAGTTTTTTCTTTAAGTAAAAATTAATTTTAAAAAAAAGGGGGGGAAGGAAGGAATACATACCGGAATGAACAAATAACCGAATAACGACCCCATTGTAGCAAAAAAAAAAAGCAGAGTAAAGTGGCCTCCCGATTTTTAAAGAAAAGTTTTAAAGTCATCAGTAGAGCTTAGCTCTGATTGGCTGTTGCAAAATTATATATAGAGCCTTTTCTGTGGTCATTTTTTTTTTGTTTTCTCCTTGTGTGGATGCGCAGGTTGGCTGCCGGGATGGGAGTTGGAGTTAGATCGATGCCAACTGGGTCATTTGGGTGAGGGGGTCTGATGTTGAAAGACCCGAAACCCCCCATGATCCCAAAGGAAACATCACTGACGACCCATCCCGAAGCATCAACTAAGATGTATGGTATAAATAATATGCACTATTCAGTTAAACTCCTTCAGAGACTTTAAATTGTCCAATAATAGTTTGGTCAACAATACCAGGCCATATCGTCAAACTACTGCCTCTTGGTTGCTTTTTTAAAGATATAGGCAACTCTGAATTGGATAAAATCTATCCTTTTATCAATCTATCGGGTCCACCAAATATATCGCAAGATTCTTTGGTAAAAATTACCTGAGAAAAATTAATTTTGAAGCTTTGATTTATTTACTTTCATAAAAGGAAGTTGCCAGAGAGATTTTTTTTTTTTTTGCATATCCGAATTCACAAAGTATTCTACATCTTTTGTACTTCTTGACTCTTTGAATTCCGTCTTTTTCAAGGATCTGTGGGTTGGCTAAAAGTGGTTGTTTTGCTATAACTCGCTTTAGTTTACATTTGTCGAGAGGAAGCACGTTCTAAAAGCCTTTTTCTTTGCTTAGAGTTCTCAGCTTTATTTATATTTTCAACAGCCTTCTGTTTCGTTCTATGATCACTGCAAACCTCCCTTGATATCTCCAAAGTTTGGATCCTCTCACTCAATAACTTTGTTTTTTTCCTGTTTTTCAGCAGTTGTTAGATCATTCCATTTACATATGTTTTAACACTTATGGACAAACAGAAAAAATAGTTTTATTTGATGTCACGTGTTTTAAGATAATATTGGTTCAATCAGTATCGTAACTCAAGTCACTCCATTTTCATAAATTCACAATATCTCAGTCTAACCCTTAGAAATGTCAGAAAATTTTTATGAATATTTTACTCACGGTGGAACTGAATGAGTGTGAATTTGATAAATATTGGTTCAGAATATTTAAAGTTGAAGAGGTTTATTTGATTTGCATTATAACTTCAGACAGTATATATATATATATATATAGAGAGAGAGAGAGAGCAAGCAATATTTTCATATTTTTACGTTAAATAACCAAAATCCAATTTTGTGGTCGTAAATAGAACCTAATTTACGGTTAGTAATTTTATCAATATCTAAAAAAAATTAGTGAATATGTAAGACTATCATCAAAATTGAATTTGCTTAAATGCTGAAAATTTTAATAAAATCCGATAATATGCCGATTTGGCGGAGTTAAAAAAAACAAAAAACAGCGCTTATTGCAATTGGGCGTTTTTGAAAAGGCCTAGAAATTATATACTTACATTCACCATTCAGATAATCTGGTTTCGCTTTGGTTTTCTTTGTTTAATGGCATAATAACCATGGTGGTTTATTTAGAAATACAGTCATCCTTGTTGAAAAACATGAGTGGTACAATTTACCCTTAGCAGGTGGATATGGTGATCCATCCTTTTCTAAAGTTGTTTGTCCATAATGAACGTAATATATGGGTTTGGGTTTCTTTGTTTAATGACATATCAACCTTCGTGGGTTATTTAATACCGAAGCCATACTGTGAGAAGAACAGCAGTGATGATATTTAACCCACAGCTGGGAGGATCAGGGGGTTCACACCTTTCCCAAGGGTATTTGTCCGAAAGTGAATGTATTAGCGCGACTGCACTTCGAAATTACTACGATTCCACAGACCAGCGCTTCAACCATTACACCGCGTACTATACGCAGGTAAGAATAGATTTCAGTGACGATTTTATTTTGTTTTCTAATCAGTTACTTTTTAAAATTACGTCTTCAACAAACTATACTTTATCCGTCAGCCAAATTTTTTTTTTATTTAGTTTTTCTCTCCTCCAACCACTAAGAACTTGTTGACTTACTGCCCATTCCCGCTATATATTTTCTGGGACTTGAATGTAACTATTCGGTAAAAGATGAAGCAAATGATTTTGAAATTTATTCCTATCTGAAGAGTGAATGTAAGTCTTAGATTTTTCTACAATCAATTGTACATTACAGAAGAATTAACGAAAAATATCCTTGTTGGGATGTTGCGGAGCCGATAGGCACATAGTTCCTGCAAATGATTTAAGTTACACGTGTGAGTAATGGCAGCCAAAGACAATGAAGGAAACAAAGGCGAGGTGACAAATATAACAAAGATGACAATTTATTTGTCGTATTTACAAAGGGGCGTATTGTAAAGTTCGTAAAAAGTATGCCTTCGGTTAGATGGTTGGTGTCGGTAGCTGGTATGGTCGAGGTCGAAGAGAAGAAGCTAGACGATTGTTGCGGGTAACTGATGTTGGTCGAGTCGTAGATGTGTGCAGCTGGACGTTCGAAGCGGGTAGCTGACGTTGGTCGAGTCGTAGATTGGTGAAGCTGGATGATTGTTGCGAGTAGCTGATGTTAGTCGAGTCGTAGGAGGGTACAGAAGGAGGATTGTTGCTGGTAGCTGATGTCGGTCGAGTCGTAGAAGTGCAGCTAGACGTTCGTTGCAGGTAGTTGATGTTGGTCGAGGTTGGTAGATCGATGTCCCGTTTTTGGATTAACCAGGGGAGTGTTGATCTGGTTGCCAGCGAGTCGTAGGTGGGCGAGATGCTGCAATGCTTAGGCAGTCCGTACAGCGTGTCGTATGTGGACTGGATACTGCATTGCTGGAGCGTCGTGGTCGAAGTTAGTGTTAGCAGCATGGTCGCGTAGAGTCGAGCGAGCATGGTGACGAAGACTTAACCTTGTCTTAGTACTACGGACCAAGTGAACGGACAGGGAAACCGTGGCTAAGGCTTGTCTGGCCTTAGCATATACGAAGTCGAGCGAGCGAATCGGTAAGGCTAGGGCTTTTGTCGCGCCCCTAGCTGTGCAGACGTATCGGAGACGATAGTATAAGGCTTTGCCGTGCAAAAGCTGTTCGGACGTATCGGAGACGGTAGCTATGGCTTTTCCGTGCCAAAGCTCTGCGGTATCGAGCGAACAGACCAGGAGGCCGAGGCTAAGATTGGCGGTATCTTAGCGCTTTGCAGATACGGAAGTGGTAGCTAAAGGCTAACCTGTGCCTTTAGCGCTGCGTAGCCAAAAGGAAGAACGGACAACGGAACCGACCGAATGGTTAAGACCGGATGGTCTTAGAGTCCTCTTCGTGTTTGCCTCTTGGCCGTCTACTTCAACGATTCGGTAAGGACCGTCAGAGATACTCCAACCCGCAGAATGAGACCTCTAATGGCCCTTAAAATGACTTTTTTTGCATATATGTGATGGAAAGGCGAATGCAACAACGAGATGTAGGATTCAGCCTTGTGGAGCCTCGCTCTGAGAGCGGGCCCCTGGGAGCTGATATTTGCCTATGCCTCGCACCAGACAAGGCTTGACACAAGGTCAAAAGCCCGAAGGCCGATTAAAGAGGGGATAAAGGGAGGGAGAGGTCGGAAACGAGCCGTGACTCAAACCCTGCTTATCAGTGCTGGTCATTGACCCACTAAGTGCAATGTGGGTCTAATGAGCCAAGCAGTATCACGGACCCAAATCTGGGTCCGGACACGTATGCTGGGATATAGCTTAAACTAAACCGCAAGGTCTAGTGCTATATAAAAGAGTCAAAACTGCAGCTCACCCACCCGAAGGTGGCCCAGCCGAAATTGGGAGGCTTATGGCTTCAAGTCTGCCATTGGTTCCTTTTCGGAGCCTCGCTCTGAATAAAAGTCCAGCACGGGCCCATGAGAGCTTCGCAGAACGAACTCTCCTTTTTTTTGCTGCTGAAACTTTGTTTATATTAAGGGAATGCTACGTAAACAGAAAGTTCTTCGATAGAGAAGTAGACATAAAGTCCGTCTTTAGCCTGATATAGGCAACTGAAGATGATTCATTCCATTTTTATAGAGTTATTTTTGTCAGATGTGTTCTGTAAATGTTGTTAGATGTAATTTATTCCCTTTTCTTAGCTGTAACGGCTGGTCAGGGTCGTAAAAGAGTTCGTCATTTCCGGTCGTAGCTGGATCTTGCGTTTGTAGGGGTGATGTAGTTTTGGGGTGAATGATCTCCTTGAGTGTTGAACCCGGGATTGAACCAAGGACCTTTAGATTTCAGTCTAAAGTGCTTGCGGGTTTCTTGCTACACCACTTCCCTCTTTGCGTTCCTCCACCACTTTCCTCCTTCTCTTCCTCACTCTTCTCTCTCTCTCTCTCTCTCTCTCTCTCTGCTTCTCCTTTCGTTCCTCTTCCACTTTTTTCCTGTCTTTCTGCTTCTCTCCGAGAAACTGACCGCAAAACAAACAAAAAAAAACGAGTTGGTTTTTATTCACACCACTCTACCCATAATCCATTTCCTCATACTAAAACCACTCGGGGGCTCCCTCTCTTATTTCCTTTAGAATGGGCTGAAGGTGGATTATTGAAACAGCGGTGAGTATTTTTCTTTTCTTTCACATACAGACCGACTCACCGTAATGGCGGTGTTTCTTCCTTCGGATCAGATTACTGCCCTGCACGCCAGACACAAACGAACCCTCTTTTGTTGAGAGCTACCGTTAGTCTCACTTTCATGTTCACAGCTGAGTAATCCGATCTGTTTATATTTGTAAACCGGTCGCGACAGGGGTATTCTGTTCAGGCACCCATTTATATATTGCACAAAATGATCGGTTAATTTTGTGACAGTGTAGCTCTTTACTAAGCACTACTTAGTCGAGCTCAGGCATCTCTGATTAATTAGTCGCAGTTTTTAAGTAAACACCTATCTAAATATTTAGCAAACTCATCGCAATTTAACTTCAAGCATCTGCTGGGAACCATTGCTTTTTCTTCGAAGTAGAGATTAATATGAACAACATTTGCCCAAAATTATACTGGATGTTTCAAAAAATTTATATCATTCGAGATATACATTAAATTTCAATAAAATTGATCTAATAACTTGACAAATTCTCATTCAAATGATCTTTTAACAGCCAGTGTAGAAACAACTTAAAAGGTAATGCTTATTGTTTGAATATATTTTCTTTTCCTTTGAATTGTATTTTATACCTGAAAAGAGATTTAAAAAGGCATTAAACGTAGAATTCTAAGTTTTTTTTTTTCAGCTCATTCTGTTAAAATTCGAGATCAAGTTATCACATTACAAAATGATATCGATTATTCTGAAACACCCTATATTTCCAAATTCATTTGCAATGTGTTGAAAGATGAGCTGGTTACCCACTCTGGAGCCATGCATAGATAGTATACAAATTTAGATTTCTCGTGCATGCAGTAAAAAACACACATGTACAAGAGCTGGCGGGGAAAAGTAAAAATAAAAAAAAAACTGATTTCCCGTTTCCTTTTCGAATATCTATTTACTGAGTAAAGAACAGACGAGTGGGTGAGTGTACGACAATTGCTACTACCTAATACCTCTTGCCTTTTCACTAATGGACTTTTTTGGTTAAAATAGCCGAACCGAAGTAAACATGTTTTGTTTTTAGTTCTTTGGGTTTTTCTTTTTTGTTTTTTATTTTTATTTTTGTAGAGTCAGACAGACAACTGAAACAAACATCTTACTCTACAACTAAAACATCCTTTACTAAAGTCTGTATCTTTACTTGTAGAAGCACGGTGCTCGGGTATTTGTTATTATGAAGATTCACTCTACAAGTTCAAACACGTGAAAATATTTATGAATCAACCGTTTTAACTATTAACCCAAGGAAAAAATGAGCTATTAATTAAATAGGCTTAAGACCACACGCTCTGAGGGCTACATTTAAAAAAAAAATATAATTTGATTTAATCATTAGATCTTATTCTTTCAGTCTGATTTATCGAATATATATATATATATATATATATATATATATATATATTGAAGAGTCTATATTTAGGTAGCAAGTTACTATTCAAGCAAGTTTTCTAAAGTGAATGGAACACTGTTTATTATTTATACGTTTAGTTAGAAAAAGGTTTACTCATAGAGTCACTGACATTCAGTTATTTAAAATATATAATATGTTGGTGTCTGTGTTAAATACTATTCTATTTATTACCGTTTTTTTAATGCATATTGCTTCAAGGATTTGTAATCGTTTTTTATTATTATTTATATATATAATTATTGTATTATCTGCGAGAATCTTCTTTACATCGGAAGATGTAAGTTGGTTAGTGCTATTGTTGTGTTTTGAAATTATGTTGTTTTATGGCGCTATTTCCAGAAAGGTGATAAGTAAAATGACTAGTAAACTTTTTTTCCAACGGAACGTTTTAAAACAAAACGCTGAAAACGTTCCCACCGACAACTTCAAAATAAAACGCTCTAATAAATTAAAAGAGAAAAATATCAACAGTCAACTCAAAACTACGCTACCCCGAAAAAAGTATGCTTGGGCAGAACATATGGGACAATTTCTTTACCATCTAGACCCCACACAAGAAAAGTTACTTGGAGTCTTGAAAAAGTAAAATTGAAAATAATTTTAAAAAATGTTCCATCGTCTTTAACAAAACTTGCTTGAATATATATATATATATATATCAGCACGAGCAGATTTAAGCACAAGATCAATTTTTAACATGCTTGAGTTCAGAGTTTTCTTTCTCTTTCACTGGTTGTCCTGCCAATATTAAAGAGCCTAGTCTGTATCAATATAGATGAAGGGAGTATAGTTGGATTTTTACTTTTCTTATGGATATTAGCGCAATTAAATGAAAACACCCTCGTCCAGGATTTGAACAAGCTTGACCGTATTTCTTTCCTATGACAATAATCGTTACACCAGGAACCCCTCCATTAGCTTCTTTTTATAATGTTGATAAAATATCTTCTCTAAAAATATATGAATTAAAAATCATAAATGAAAAATAATTCATATAAATATAATTTTTCTCAATCATTTTACCAATTTTTTTAGTAAATACCTTCAAATTTCATAAAAGACATCACTCAATAAGTCCAGGGCCTGATATAGAGATGGCGCGACAAATTTAAAATCCATATGATTTTTTTAAAGTACAAACATTCAAATGGCACGTGTCATAATTTGTGCTCAATCGGATAATTAGTTTAGAAATTACAGTTATTCAAGTGAAGCTACCGTTCCAAATTTTCAAAACAATAAAAAAAATCTGAATTTGATAAAGTATTGCTTTCTGATGGGAAAGGGTTCTGTTCAAGCAAAGCAATGGCTTGATAAGTATTATTCAGACTCCGTCCCGTCGGAAACAACAGTTAAAATGTGGTATACTGACTTTAAACGCGCTCATACAGACACAAATAATGTTGAACGCTCAGGTCACCCAAATTCGATAGTTGTCCCGGAAAACAAAAAACTCCACAAACTCGTTTTGGCCATTGCCCAGTCGGCTGGGGCTATAGAATACACCGACTGCATCTCTGCAGAGGGATAAGTTCCTCCTCAAAGAGTGTCCTGTATTTGACACTAAACAATCTGATGGTGAAGTATCTCTTCATTGTCATTGCTCCCAGGTTCATTCTGGGCCGAGTAGTAGCACCTGATAAGGCTCCTAACTATGGGTCAAATAAGAACTAAACCGTGGTTTCGAGAGTTTACTGTGTTTGCATTTAAACTACGTACTTATGATAAACTGAATTGTTTGAAATAGAACTGTTTTCACATCTAAACTGCGTACTTATGCTAAACTGAATTATCTGAAATAAAACTGTCATTACATTTAATTTTGTGACTATAGAATACACCGACTGAACCTCTATAGGGGGGCAAGTCCCCCACCAACGAGTGTCATGATTATGACACTAAACAATCTGATGGTGTGTTTCCACTGATGCGGGAGCTTTGGGAAATGTGGATTACCCCTTCATTGCTACCGCTCCCAGGTCCGCTCTGGCCCAGATTTGTAGCACCTGAAAGAGCCCTATCTATGGGTTAAATAGAACTAATATGCCTACTTATGCTAAACTAGCTTACTTGAAATAGAACTGTTTTGATATTTAAACTGCTTACTTATGCTAAACTGAAATGTTTGATATAGAACTGTCTTGAGATTGAAACTGTGCTTACGAGAACTGTTTTTGACATTGAAACTGTACTTACGCTAAATTCAATTGTTTGAATTAGAACTGTTAGACTAAACTGAATTGCTTTAAATAGAAATGTTTTGACAATTAAACTGTGTACATACATTTAAACTGCGTACTTATGCTAAACTGAATTGTTCGAAATGGAATTGTTTTTGACATTGAAACAATATTTACGTTAAACTGATCTTTTTTAATAGAACTGTTTTGACATTTAACTGAGTGGACAGCAGCAGGTGAAAGCCATCCAAAGCAACCAAAGACATAAACATCTGCAGACAAGGTTTTGGCTTCCGTATTTTGGGATGCATAAGGTATTTTGTTCTTCGATTACCTTGTAAAAGGAAAAATCATCAATAGCGAATATAATATAGCACTATTGGTGCGTTTAAAGGAAGAAATCGTCAAAAAAAAGCTACAAATGAAGAATAAAAAAAATGCTCTTTCACCAAGGCAATGCACTGTGTCACAAGTCGATCGCAACGATGGCAAAACTATATGACTTGCACTTTTAATTGCTTCCGTACCCACCTTATTCTCCAGATTTGGCCCTCAGCGACTACTTGCTGTATACAGACCTCAAAAGTACGCTCCAGAGAAAGAGATTTTGCTCCAATGTTGAAGTGATAACGGAAACTGAAGCGTATTTTGTGGCTAAAAACAAATCGTTCTACATAAGAGGCATCGATTTGTTTGAGAAGCGTTTGAATCAGTGTATAGCACAAAACGTAACGCCAACAACCTCATCCTGAATTTGAACTCGGATCGCTGATTCCATGTCTTTTGATAAGAATAGTTAACATAAACTGGCCTTTGGAGGTGTAATGGTTATCGTCGTAGGACATGGACACGGCGACACGAGTTCAAATCCTGGACGAGACTGATTGCATTTCTCATAGCACTAATACCCTCGGGAAGGGTGTGAATCCAATTATTCTCCCTCCAGCTATGGGTAAATAGTAGGACAAACTAGGTTCTGCAGCCTTGGTGAGGCAACTAGTCTAGGAGAAGGAAAACTCTGAATTCAAACCTGTTAAACTCGGCTAAAAAACTGACCTTGTGTCATATCCTGTCCGAGCGGAGGGGTTGGGTATATAGGGTAAATAGGATAAACTGGCCTTCATTAATACATATATGTGCTTTTTCGCACGATTGTTTGAGCTTTTGCGTGAAGGTGAGAGTTGTTCATGCACTAGAGAGAGAGAGGGGGGAGATAGTGAGAGAGACAGACAGAAAGTGTGTGTACGTATGTGGGTATTTTCCAGCTTATCACCAAGCCAACGTTTGGAACAAGGCCGTTTTATTGTAGGTACCGCGCACGAATCGGGACCCATGCGCGACGGGAGCAAAAATAACTTGACTCGGTCGGCATTCTTCTAATGGGGAGCAATATGCACCAAGCAAGGGACTTAGTCCTGCAAGCAGATAAAAGCCTTTTGGGTCAGCCCCCCACCCCTGTGGCCAGGTGATCCTAACTTTTTCAACCACCCGGCACGAATACCAGGTAGTCGGCCCATAGGCGAGGAGAGAGTGTGTGCGTGTGTGTGTGTGTGGTTACATGATCTTTGATTTGAATTCAGATCACTGCGTCTATTACCTTTCATGATAACTGTTACACCACGAGCGCCTCCACAAATAAATTTAACTTCTCTGCGTGGATGCAACATAAGTTCAGTTTATAAGCGGACTAAAGCTGATTTGAATTCAGAAATTTCCTTCTCCTATACCTGTTGCCGTACCCAAGCTAATGAAGTCAGTCTGCTCTTCTATTTACACATAGCCGGCATAACCTTACTTGATGAGTCTCTTGTCATCTGGGACTTGTTTACGTTTTCAACTTTCTTATCTGAACTAAGTTCGCAGACACTTAATTCTATGACGATCCTAAAACCTTCTATGTTTCAATATTCACAGAAATTGATATTGTCAGATTCATTGGGGGCTGAGGAAATGTAAACAAATTTCATTTTCAATGATAAATTTATACAAAACTGTAACTATTTACACAGAATCGATAAAACATAGCTCTTAAGTGTGAGGGTGTTAATTGTAAATTGATGGTAAAAATCTTTGCCTTGAGACCTATCTAATCAAACAGTGCGCATGCGTAATGAGCTGACTGTTTCTACTTTAAATTGTTCATTTGTTGGCCTGAAACAACGCCTCTCCTGCCATATTTGATTATATAATCTTCATGAAAAAATCTTTTGTTGTATGTATATGATGTAAGAGTTTTCTATCATTTAATACGAAATATATTATAAAAATAAGCGTAAATAAGAAAGGTAAAAATCTGTCTGAGATGAACCAATGGATGTCATTATTCTTCAATTTGAAGAGCTGTTGAAAAATAGATAGATAGATAGATAGATAGATTACAATATACCATCGAAATATACCAATACACTGTTAAGGCTAAGAAAATAATACCACATTACGTGATTTGGAATTAATTCACTTGAAAGAACATTAATGTTCAAAACTCTGATTTTTTAACTAAAGTACCATTGCATTACAGAGTGCTACAGCTTTTAATGGGAAGTTACACTCTTCGCCTAACTTATTGTTGCTGTGCAACATCACATGAAAGCAGCAAAATGATTGAGTTGTGACGGCAAATCGACTAAAATCCCAGAACGGGACTTTATTTTCGCACGTGTGAAGACGGGGCGGGTTGGCACTTGATCCCCTACAGAAATAAGTCCTGTTCAGAGTTTTTCTCTCAGGCATGTATGGACTGGCATATTACGTGAGGGAATAATTTAAGGCCAGACTGACCACCGCTGGCAAAGGGATCCAAAATTTCACACTATCACACACCCACCAGGCCGCTAAACTTCTTTCCCTTAGATAATAGAAGAATACGGGCTTATAGGTCTTAGTTGTAATAATATTAATATTGTAGTAGTCGGCAACTCCGGTTTCCCGTGTGATACTTTAGGAATTAATAGGACAATTCTAAGCAAGATAATATAAGGCGAATAGAAGCTGAAAGGAAAGCATGAAATAACAACATAGACCACATGGTAAAATGAAAATACATAGGTTCTTTACTACGGTTATATATATACGTTCAAAGTGTCAAAACATATAATTGGATAGTCCATGAATATGAATGTCTTTTCTTGGCTTTATCCTTTTTCAAATTGAGAGAGAGAGAGTAGTAAACAAAATTTGGGTGTAAAGGAAAAATGTCCCAAAGTTACTTATCCTTTTCTCGACGGGGTTCCACTGGAGAATTTTCTTCTTTCACGGGCTACTAGACTTTATACTGTTTTTAATACTGGCTTGAAGGACTTGGGGTCCTTCGTGTCTCAGCTAATCTTTTGTCTTTAGCCCGGAGTAAAATGGCTATGGTCCGACTGCCACGAGCCTTGCTCAAAAACTACCTTTTTACTCCTTTACTTCCGCTGAGGGGAAGGGAACTCCCACTTCCGTTTGGGGTCCCCGCCAATCATTTGGCTTCTCTCTCTTTCCCCTTCCGATGTCCGGCGACCTGAGTTCACTAAGTGTGAACATCTGGTCTATATTCTCCGTGACCCACATTCTCTCCTAACGGTCACTTTTTGACTGCTAGAAAGCGCTAATAGCAACACGGGAGGATAGTATCATTCCTACCTCTTCGTCTCCGTGAGCTATCACGTGACAGAGTCGTTAGTAGTGCTTTTTATCCTGGCCTTTTTTATGGTTCTTCATTCGTTCATTATCTGGTTTAGTATGGTTTATTTTTTTAACGATATATCAACTCCTAATACGTTATTCATGCCAAATGTTTTATTCATTTATAAATGATTGTAATCATATCTCTATTTTAAATATTCCTTTTTTTTTTTTGTTCGGGCTTTCTAGCATATCAACCTTTCTGAGTTATTTAATGCCAAATCCATTTTTATACAAATAATCAGTCCTATTTCAAACAATTCAGTTTTGCATAAGTACAGTTTAATTGTCAAAAACATTTTTATTTCATGCTATTCAGTTTTGTCCAATAGTTCTTATTCAAACAATTCAGTTATGCATTAGTGCAGTTTCAGTGACAAAAACAGTTCTATTTCAAAGAATTCAGTTTAGCATAATTACGTAATTTATTTGTATTTGACTCATATCAGGTGCTACCATTCCGGGCCAGTCTGGAGCTGGGGGCAATGGCAATGAAAGAATACTCTACATTCCCCAGAGCTCCAGCATTACTGGAAACTCATCATTAGATTGTTTAGTATCCTATCCTGGACACTCGTTGGTGGGGGTCTTACCCCTCTGCAAAGTTGCAGTCGGTGTATTCTACAGCTCCAGCTGACTGGGCAATTCAATCTTCCATTGCATTTTTAATAGCACTTTTCTTTTTTGTTTATTTTTTCGTGGGGAGGATGACTTTTTTTTTTGAGGGGTGCAATAATTTTTTTTCACACAGTATTATAATGTATTTCTTGTTGATATGATTTTCACACTGCTCTATTGTTTCAAATGTTTCTAAAATTCATAATTTATCGACAATTATATAGTTTTAAGTATAATAAAGTTCAAACTATTTGATCCCTAGAAGTGACTCAATTATTTCAGGTCAGAATGGTCAGAGGAGTATTGGTAATGAATGAATACTCCATATTCCCCAGAGCTCCAGATGCATTATAGTGTCATACCAAGGAAAACCTTTTATGGACGGTTCTTCTTAACTCTCTAACTCTAAACCAACAGAGCTAATAAGTGTTTCGTTGGTTACGGGTGGCTGCGGGAACTGTAATGAGTCCAACAATATATCTAGTATATGTGCAATGAAGTCTAACGCTGATGAACGCAGTGTCGAATGAAATACCTGGAAGTCAGCTGCGTTTTCCGGAACCAGTTTCGTCACACCTGAACTGAGCAGAAAGTTCCCTTTTCTTGCTACGATAAGAATTTACCCAACCCCTTCGAACCAGCAGAATGCAACGAAAGGTCAGATTTTATGCGGAGTTTAACAGATTTGTATTCATTCTTTCTTTTTCTTAAATGGGTTGCCACACCATGATCAAAGAGTTTCATTTGCCCTACTTTTTCCCCCAATCTGAAATAAGTACAGCTGGATGCATACCTTTTCCAAGAGTATTAAACACTCTGTTGATAAAGCCGAACGCTGTTGCCACCAGTTAGACTGTCATGTATTTCTGACATCAACAGTTATGGTTATACCGTGGTCAAGCGATGATACATCTTGTCCGTATCATATGGCTGCCACAGCTAAATGGCTTCTTTGCCGACTATGTTATATTTGCTTTATCGAAGTGATTCCATTTTCCAGTTGGTTTGGGGAGAAATCAAATGTACAGCAGTCCAAGATTTTCTCTCTTTTGACACTTTATATTGTTGAGCAACAAAAAAAAAAAAAAACGATAAAAAGATAGAGATTTGGCTTGTTCGATTAGATAGATATATTGATACATACATACATTCATTCATAGCATACATAATTTCTCTGATAAATACATGACAAAAGTGAATATATAAGTGTATGCGGCCATCTATGCAATAAAAAAATATAAATTCATATATGATATAACACGGTAATATATATATATATATATATATATATATATATATATATACATTCTGTAGAATATTAGCATAAAATTGTTCTAATATAAAATGCAGCCGATAATTCAACCCAAAAATCCATATTTCAAATATAATGTAATGCTTGATTGGCAGATGGATATACATTCTAATGTTTTAGATTATTAATAAGTCCTGCTTTATAAAACCACTGATCGCTTTTTAAAGATATTCATCCATGTTCGGCATTTACTCTTCCAAAACTTTTCATAAATAAGTCGAAACACCCAAAACACACACGCACACACACACACACGCACACACACACACACACACGCACACGCGCACACACACACACGCACACGCGCACACACACACACACACACACACACACACATATATATATATATATTGATTATTGTAAATTTGTCTGCAGTTTAACGTGTAATGGTTTCTAACAATATCTATGTAATGTATTTTATGAAATATATATATATATATATATATATATGAAATACATGATATATATATATATGAAATATATATATATATATATTTCATAAAATACATTACATAGATATTGTTAGATATTTCATATATATATATATAAGTTTAAAATTTACTTCGTTGGTACTGTTTCCTCGTGGCTGCGGGGTAGAAGCTTGGAGTTTCGATCCCAGCATACGGGAAGCTAGTATGTCTTGCCACACTGACTAGTTGAATGAAACAGATCTGTCTGTAGATGACATTATATATATATATATATATATATATATATATATATATATATATATATCATCATGTCTTGGTGCAGGCACGGATATCCCTGACCCTCACTCGCCACTTTTCCTTATCGTTCATCGCCTCTGGTAGGTCTTCAGGGCCACATCCAGTATCCTCACATAGCTGCTGAATGTATGATCGAGCTGGTCGTCCTGCTTTTGCCCGGCCATATATGGGGGTCCATAGGAGTACATCACTTATGAGCTCCAGCAGTGTCCTGCATGTCTGGTTCTTCTAACTTGGATAGTTTTGTCTAGATTACGTGCTTAGAACATCAATTGATAAAACAAGAGAAAACAGCTTCGAGCTGACAAAGAAAAGAAGCAGAAGGCACCCCGCAAAAACAATTACCGACACCGACTACGCCGATGACATAGCGATACTGGCAAATACACCCAACAAGCCGAAACACTACTGCATAGTTTGGAACAAGCCGCCGCAGGCATTGGTCTCCATCTCAATGCACACAAAACGGAATATATGTGCTATAATCAAACAGGTGACATCACCACACTCGATGGAACCCCTCTGAAACTAGTAGACAAATTCACCTACCTAGGAAGCAGCGTCTCATCAACCAAAAGGGACATCGACTCGCAGCTAACGAAGGCATGGACAACTATCGATAGGATATCGATCATATGGAAATCAGACATGACCGATAAAATGAAACGCAGTTTCTTCCAGGCTGCGGTCGTATCGATACTGCTGTATGGATGCACTACTTGGACGCTAACTAAATGGCTGGAGAAGAAACTATACGGCAATTACACAAGAATGCTGCGAGCAATATTGAAAAAGTCCTGGCGGCAACACCCCACAAAGCACCGACAATACGGCCACCTGCCTCCCATCACGAAAACACGAAAACTATATATATATATATATATATATATGCATATAAATATAACCATAATTATATATCTTACATCTAAAATTATGCATTAACGCATATACTGAAATATATATATATATATATATATATATATATGTATGTATTTATGCGTGTTAGAATAAGAAGAAAGATGGGCAAGTGACAAATCACAAGACATGAAGAAAAGAGTGTTGGACATTTCGAATAATGCAGCAAGAATATATCCTAAACGTTTTTACTGTATGAATGTATGTATGTAGGTATCCATCGATCTGTTCTCTCACACACCCACACACACACACACACACATATATATATATATATATATATATATATATATATATATATATTCAACGTGACATAGGAATCTTATAATTGATCATTGATTATCATTACTATAATCATTATCATAATTATTACTATTCTACTTGTGTGTTTTTCACACCAGTTTTGATTGGTTATTTTTCACTATAATATCGGTGGCAGTAAGTTTCCTCAGCTCTCTAGGATATTTCTAATTATTTAAACTGATTGTAACATTGCTGGATGGTCTTGATTCTTCCACAGAACACCATCCCCCCCCCCCCAGTCTCTTTTCTAGGTATTTGTGGACGTTTTAAAGGGCACCAACAACAATTAATCACTTTCATGTTCCAAACATTTTTTTTAACTCTGAAAAAATCCCGATATATTTTCGCTTTCTATAATTTTCACCCTGCCATTCGCTGGAATGGCAAAATCTTAGAGCTGACAAGTACTTTCAATCTCAATAACACAAGGTCGGGGTTTCTGGATAGAGTAATGTGATTTGTTTGCTTCTCAAAATACCCGAGAAATTAAGGCTGAAGACCAATTTTCTCATTGCCTAGTTGGCCAGGGCAGTAGAAAACACCAACTGCAACTCTGCAGAGGAGTAAGACTCCCAACGAGTGCCCCCGGATATGACACTAAGCAATCTGACGGTGAGGTTCCAGTGATGCTGGGGCTTTGAGGAATGCGTAGCACCCCTTCATTGCCATTGCCCCCAGGTCCACTCTGGCTCAGAATGGTAGCACTTGATAGGGACCTACGAATGGATGAAATAGAACTAAACTGCATACTTATGCTTAACTGAATTGTTTGAATTAGAACTGTTTGACTAAACTGAATAGCTTGAAATAGAAATGTTTTTGACAATTAAACTGCATATTTCTGCTAAACTTAATGGTTTGAAATAGAACCGTTTTTGACATTGAAACTGTACTTATGCTTTACTGAAGTGTTTAATATAGAACTATTTTGACATTTAACTGTTTATAAACAAAATCTATACTTAGACTAAGCTGAATTGGCTGAATGAGTACTGTTTGAAATAGAAATATTTTGAAAATTAAATTTGTACTCATGCTAAACTGAATTGTTTGAAATAGAACTGATTATTTATGTAAAAATGGATTTGGCTTTAAATAACCTACAAAGGTTGATATGCCATAAAACCAACCAACCAACCACGTTTCTCACTCAGTCATGCCAACTCTTGCCGAACTTTTGAATCAGCTTCATTAGCTTAACAAGATATAAACCATTTCATCTCTGCCTTGCATAACCAAACTTGTAATTCTTTTGTGAGAATTCAATTTTTACTTTGATACGATTAATTCTTATGGCATTATTTTATTCAGCTATTAAAAGAGGTGGTGAACAATAATGTTGCCTCGAGATTTTTAGTGCGCACTCTTTCGATGATTCGATGGCTAATCAGAATCTGTGATAATGTGAATCGATTTCTCCGTGAACCGTTCTGATTTTTCCTATGTATTTTCTCCACTTCAGATAGGATACCATAGAGAAACACGACGTAATAAACCTTAGCTGCTAAAGCTGTAAGAGTTACGCATTTGTTGTTCTTACTGATTCCGAAGCAATCTTTCTGGGAGAAGGGCAGGGTGTAACCTTTTGTTCATTTAATGTTATGTTTTATATATCAGGTTTGTCATCAAATTTTCTAGTTTTCCATTCTTCAGAAGATATTTCCTGCTATATCTTTTCAGTACTTTGTCAAGTACTTCCTTCGTATACTGTCCTAGTGTGATGTCTAGTTGGATATTAATATTTTTTCGGTAAGTTTATTATGCATTTAATGGGGGTTTTCAAGCAATTTCTTTAAATATACTTTCCCCTTTTGAAATCTTTCTTCTTGGCTGACAGCATTTGTTTTTGCTTATGAGATGCTTTTCTTTCCACTTATTTTATTTAAATTCTGCCATGCTAATCACGATCGTTTATCTTATACAGAATTTCTCATTTCATTGATTTGGCCTTTAATGTATTCTCTTTGTTCTTTTTGGTAAGATCATGTTTGTTTTATCTGAGATTTAAGAAAGCACACTGCACAGTGGTATTTGTTAGATTTCAAAAGTAAGGATACTTTTTTAATGTTATCTCGTTTTCCTCTGTTACAGATGTCAGGGAACTCAACATTTTGCTCTTCAATTGGTTAGTATGTTCTCGAGTGAGTCTTAAATAAGGGCAGTAGCAAAGTTATCATATGTCTTTCAGATGTCATATGAAAAGCATCGAACTTTTTCTCAATGCTACCGTATGTTGCTAACTTATATCAAAATTTGCGAGTAAGAACCTTTCAAATCATGAAACTTCATCTGTTTATATATATATATATATATATATATATATATGAGAAATACACTGCACTTGTAAATACTAGCAACACACACATATATATATATATATATATATATACATATTTATGTGTGCATGTGTGTGTGTCTGTCTATGCTCGTGTCTTCATATTTCTGTTGTCACTAGCATTTTCAACTACTTTGTAATTCTTATATATATATATATATATATATATATATATATATCGGATATTTTCTTGGTTTATTCATTTTTTTATTTCTATTGCTGTGATATAGTTTTTAGCATCGGTCTACGTCAAACATCCATCACAGAGTTGCCCAACCCTCATCCCACTTCACTTAATTGCGAAAGAATTTTCAAACACAAGAAGAAGAATATTCTCAGTTTTCCTTTGTTTTCGACGGTTTTAATTTCCTTCTGGCAAGAAAGAAAAAAAAAAAAAAATGCGTTCTGACATATCGTTACAAAGAGAAAGAAAGTAATGCGATGAAAAAATAACGAATGAAGGTGAGAAGTTACAAAAAAAATGAAGGTATGTCAATCCAATGCATGTCTAACTACAAACACGCATGCGTTAAGTGTCATTAATGATTAAAACTTTTCACATCCGGTTCGTTTGAATTTTCTGCGAAAAAAAAAAAGCCTGAATCGAGCAAAGTCCTTGTCAGAATAGTTGATCGATCGTCTTTCTCTGTGCCTGTAAGCATCAGTTTATAATCAACTGGCATTAAGACAAAAAAGGAAGATTTGAGGTGATTGGAATTGTGTTCTGAGGCAACAGTTTTCCGTGGTATTTTTCCAACTGAAATAAGAAACTTCATTATGCCGATATCTATCTTTCAATCCATTTATCTATCTATTTTTCCGTTTATATGCCTTTTACTATCTATCAAAAAAGTCAACCTTGAATATGTGCATGGCTTACAAATGTTGATGAAAACTTAACTTTCCTCAAAAAGGTGATTTTATATATACTAGTATAACATTTTCAATCAAAATTAATATATTATTCATTAACAAAAGGCAAAGCACTGAAATTCAGTTAACAAATGTAGGGATATATATAAGTATTTTATAATTTGCTTGAAGCATTGCATGAATTATTTTATTTTATTGTATTCATTTTCAAGGTTATTACAATGCAAAATAATTATTCAGGGTCTAATTAATTTCGAAGAAGAAAACTTCATCCTAAACTTTTATAATATGAATTCGGTGTTGTATAGACAAATTTTTGAACGATGTAAACATGGTGTAACGAGAAGTATTAGAAAGCTATGTTGGGTGTTATAACTATGCTGCCACGCGGAGTGTTTGAACGCCATGAGGAAGGGACTTGACTTCAGTTGTCCTAATCAATTTCATTTTTTTCTCACTTACAACCGCCAAACATTCGAATATACAACACCGAATTCATATTATAAAAGTCTCCGATGATGATGAGTTCTACTTCGAAATTAAATAGACCCTGAATAATTATTTGCAATGTAATAGCCTTCAAAATAAATATGATAATATATATATATATATATATATATCCCTCATTTTCTCATAGCAGGAGAAAAATATATTTGAACTACAAAAGTGCCCGAAGAAAACCTACACCTACATACACACAAAAACACATACACACATATATGTGTGTATGTGTGTGTTTGTGTGTTTATTCTTAGGGCATTTTAAATGTGTTGTTCAAGTATATTTTTCTCCAGTTATAAGTAAATTGTTGGACAGTTTGGGCTCTTTGTTCTTAGTGGGGCCACCGGTCAAAGAGAATTTCTGTATCTGAGTGCATATATATATATATATATATATGTGTGTGTGTGTGTGTGTGTGTGTGTGTGTGTGTGTGTGTGTGTGTGTGTATTTTTCAGCTATATTATATGTATATTATCGCCTATTATATTTCAGAAAAGTAAAATTTTCAAAGATGGATAGAGTTTATTTCAAGTGAAATGTTATACATTAAAAATAAATATTATTGGGTATTATTTATTACATTGTCATATAGCATTAAAACTTTGTAAGAAAAGTAAGAATATGTTGCAGTCTAAATATTTCCCTACTTCCCTACATATTTATGCAATTCAATCTTCCCTTCCAATATTTCAATGCTGTAGATTTTGTTTTTAAATAATACCTAATAAAATCCGTTTTAATTTAATATCCAGTAAAAATAACAAGATGAAAAGCGGAAGAATTTGTATAAGAAAGAATGATATCAGTAAAATAAAAACAACAAAACGAAATTAGAAAATTAATTATGGGAAGACACCGAAAAAGAAAGAAAAAAGAAAAAGAAAAATATGGTAACAAAGAGAAAGATGAAGAGATGAAACAAAAATTTGGAGAAGCAGGGATTAAGATAATAGAGCAAGATGAAACATAATGATAGGATTTTTTGCATTTTAATATTTATTACTATAAACAACGGGATCTGTCTTGACGATAAAGTAAGCTTCTGGAGTCATGATTAAACAAACATGCCTTGATAATGTTGTTGCTTTCTTCAACGATAAAAAGGAAGAAGGAAAGGAATAAAGAAAAAAGAAAGACGATATGATTTGACTGCAAATAGGTTTATTTTCAAAGAGCATTTTAAGTCTGTTGCTCAAATTGAAATCCTCCTATGATGTGGCATTTTGGAAGGCTTTGTTTGCCTATGCGCACACATATATGCACACAAAAAACTGCCTCTCTCAAACACACACACACACTCACACACACACACACACACACATATATATATATATATATATATATATATATATATATATATATATATATATATTATAATTTTAACGAAAAAAATTCAATTCAGCAGTTCCATTATAACTTTCTTTCAGGTCTATAAAAATGACCTTTATCGGATATATATATATTGTGACAGAGTTGGTTGTCACTAATTCACCATGTGTGTTTGTGGCGAACCAAGTGCGATATAATTTGGAGAGTGCTCAATATCTACGATAGAGCTACAATGTATGTACCACCTTTCTCTCTTAATCCCTATATCCTACTTCATACGCCCCCACAATCTGTTGACGTTATGTTTTCATGAGAGTTAATAATGCACCTCAACACAGTACATTAATCTTATCAACCTCGTACACTCCATCCTTTATTACAATAACGTCTAAGTCATATAACATTATCACAATACAGATAACTATTAAGAATAACGATCACAACCCCCCAACAATTACCCATACCTCCTAAACTCATTATCTATTTCCTTCATTTTGTAATGACAACACTTCGCTCTTCAGTCATAATCATCTTCGTACATAAAAAAATTCATAGCTAATACTATCATTGCAACTACTTCATTATATTCCTTACGTACCTACTATCATGGATAACTATAATATTTACGCAACATATCATCAACACCATACAAATTATCATTGTAATCTAACTCAAATGTCTTCCCTAGATAAAATACCAATATTGCACAATATACCATAGTATATTGCAATACAATATATTCCTACACCATGGTAGTTACTGTGATTCTAGTCTACCATACTACACTCGCTTAATCCCGCTTGCAAATAATTTCTTTATTTTATTTCCCTCGATATGCAATGATGATGTTTTATTCCTTAGTTATAATCACCTACACATATAGAAATAAATGAAGATTTTTCCTCGCCCCTACTGAAGCAATATTAGATACAATCGCGTCTCCCATTCGGTTAAATAATGCGCTGCACATGTAACTTCACATACACATACACTATACACCCTAACACATACACACAATAATACGCAATTAAAACCCACACAGATGCACGCAAACACACACACACACACACAAGCACACGTAAAGATTTCTACACAATTCCAACATGGGGTGTCCTCGTGGTGTAATGGTTAAATCGATGGAGTGTGGAATCGTAGTACGCGAGTTCGTACTCCAGTCGCGCTATTACGTTCACTTTCGGGCAAATACCCTTGGGAAAGGTATGAACCCCCTTGTCCTCCCAGCTATGGGTTAAATAGTACCACTACTGTTCTTCTAGGAGAATGGCTTTGGCATTAAATAACCTAAAAAGAGTTGATATGCCATTAAAACAAAGAAACCAAACAATCCCAACAGTTTTTGACTGTATTTTTCGATTTTCGATTTATTCCTTTCGTTATCTGCCAGAAGATTGTTGTTTGTAAAAACTACATGAAACCAAAGGTCGCAGACAAACTTCCATGACATTAGATATATATATCTAATGTTATACAATTAAGGAATGATAATTATTCAAATCATTTTTCATTAATTATATTTTATCATTCAGTTTGGTTGGGCTTTGAACTATTCGGCTCTTAGTTCAGGTTTACAGTCGTTGGGTACAGTTTTACGCTCGTGCACAAAAGGTATGACAATCACCATTGTCATAATAAACCCCCAGACAGGAAATGGGGCTGGAGTGGGGATGACGTCATGTTCAGTAAATATGGACAGAGAATTCGAGGATTTTAAAAACACGTCGGTTGAAAGTTGACATTGGAACATGTAGGCAGATAGTTGGGTTCTCTGCCATTGAGGCAAGCAGTTGAAGGTGAGATTGATATTGGACCCAGAAGGTTGAGTTTCTGCCATGGAGGCAGAGAAGTTCAGTTCCTGCCATTGGAGTGAAGAGTTGGATTTGGGCCATTGAAGATGTAGTTAAGTTTTTTGGATATCTACCGAAAGAGATCTTTTAAACACCACAAGATGCACCGGGCGTTGGAATTAGCATAGTATGATACGAAAGACTTTTTTCAGAATAGTGTCTCTCTCCTCGTGTCGAAAAACCGAAAGCAGAAGTTAATAAACCGTTCTTACCTGAACAACTGAGTCGCTTGTGTATTTGACTGTGTTTGCATATGTATTACGGCTACATAATACTAATATATATTTATTTATTATCATTATTATATATATATATATACACACACATACACACACACACACATATATATATATATATAAAGTAAAGTAAAGTTAGCGACCATAGTCGAGGGTGACCCGAAGGCTCCCTTTTCGATAGCTACTACACCAAGGTGTAGGGGAGGGCGCTACTCCATTCCCAGGATTGCTCCACTTTACCCTTGAACCGTACCTTATAATGCTGAGTGTTAAGCAAGGTGGTATCAAGTACCATTTTTAAAGTCTTTGGTATGACTCGACCTGGGATTGAACCCAGGTCTCCCGGGCCATTGGCGAACACTCTAACCGCTGGCCCATGTTGACTCAAGGTCATCAGTGTTACTCATATTATTAATTTCCCTTAAATAATAACTATGATTTAGACAAAAATGAATTTTGTCATCTAACTGCATTTTCTTTGAATATAATTCATCAAATTTCTGTTCTTGTGTAGATTTGGACAGCTGGTTCTTGACAGACCATTTAATAAAAACCAAAAACGACATTTTCTCTTTATCTGTTGTGTTTTTCGCCCCAAGAATGTTTAAGAATTACTCTTTTCATTAATCTATTCGCAAGAATATAACATTAGGAGAATTTTACGGCTGATTTTGATGGTTTCGAAATATCAATACTTTTTTTTTCTCTCCATGTAATATTATGTGTACTGTCAACAAAATTTAGACAAATAAACATTTGAAAGCGAAACAAAGCTATAATAGTTTCCGAGTTAAGATAATCAAGTGAATTGTTTTTAGAAAATCTGTATTTCTTTGAAATAGATAGTCCTGAGCCCGAAAAGCCCTACTGCAAGAATCGACACGGGCTATAATAATATTTTAAACAAACAGAATACGTTCCAGTTAAATCCTTAATTCTGAACCGAATATTTTATACGGTGTAATATATTGGCCGAGGGATTTCGTTTTATATATCTTGCCTTTTGGTTTAGTTAGGCTGAGAACCTTTCGCTTAGCGCATGGGTTAGTTAGGTGCAACATAAACGCAGGTGTTCCCGCGCGCGCGGAGAAGACGCGTCATTCACAGATGTAAAAAAAAACGATTGGAATTGGGACCATGTGATGGGTGACGTCACGCACCGGGAGCGTGGGCTGAGATTTGAGAAAAGTCAGTGAGTTGAGTTCTTGCGTCCGAAGAAGACGGTTGACTTTCGGAACTCGCCGAGGGCGAGCTCCGAAAGTCAAACTTCTTCTTGCGGCGGGTGTCGCGCGTGTTTTGGGGCAGATGGAGAAGTCGTTATAGAAAGATTGTGCCTCTCTCTCTCCTTATGTCGAAAAACCTTTTAACTCAAAGGTAATAAAAAGTTTCGTACCTGAACTAAGAAGTCGTAAGTGTTTTTTATGTTTCGGGATTCCTATGTTATCTATATATGAGTTATAAACATTCTATGTACATATCATGTATTCATGTATGGCTATGTAACAACGGGAAGCCAGTTCATTACATTGATTATGAAACAAAGCGTGTATTTCCTCAAATGTCCTTCAATTTTAAACAAACTTACAGGTATTCCAAGAAGGAAAGATTTTATATTATATAAAAACTATCTGACAGATTTTTAAAGGAATATTCTTCTCACACGCAATGTCTAACTGCCTGCCTCACTTTTTAAAGGGTGTCCATCTCGAAGCGTTTATCCAATCTCTTGCTATTTCTTTCAAAAGGTAGATAGCTCTCTCCGTTTTTGTACACACTTATTCTCTCTCTCTCTCTCTCTCTCTCTCTCTCTCTCTCTCTCTCTATCTCTCAATGGCTAGAGAAAGAATTATTTAATCAGAATTGTCATCCGGTCTCAGAAAAAGTGGGTTTGAAAGCCTATTTCTTTTTACATTTTGGTAAATACTATCTTTATAAGTAGGAATTACAATTAGATACAATTGAATATTTATTTAAAATGATGATTTCGTTTCGGAGGTTTCTCTAAAAGAAACTGAAGCAGTCTTCCTTACTCCACGTTCAGTATAAACAAGGCAGTTACCAGTAGGAAATAAACACAAATAAACGTTCTTTTAATACGAATAATCAGCCTTAATATCAATAAAATGATTCGATGTTATGGTAGCACCATCTCGAATCTAACGAAACATTAGAAAAACTGATAGTTGGGAACGGCACAAGAAAAATGCGTGCTGTTTTGAACAACCCCTCGAAGCAGCGCACGATAATACAGCAGCTGTACGATCACTTGTCTTCCATCACACAAATCACCCGATTAAGACGGACATGACATGCTGGGCTTTGTTGAAGAAACAAGGACGAACTCATTAACAACGTTCTCCTGGGGACTTCTACACATGAACGTACCAGTGTTCGCCAACTAGCAAAAACCTACATACGTCATCTATGTGCGAACATAGGATGTAGTCTAGAGGACGTACCAAAAGAGACAGCGCTTTTGGGTGGATGACGAGTAAGAATGAAGGGAATCCGTGCTGTTATTAGGACTCGATGATGATAATGATGATGATAATGATGTGTGTTCCTTTGTGTGATTTATTCTGGAAAATTTGCCAGCATTTCTGTTATTGGCTTGGCAGAAAATATTCCTATTTTTAGAATAAAAAAAGTAATTGTTGATGTAGATATAAAGTATCATGATAAATAATGGAGATTAAGTCTAATTCTTTTTAAATCTCAAAAAACCCTATCCCCATGAAAAATATAAGTTCAATTACTTTTACGGTTTTACTTGTGACATTCTGTTTCATGGTTTCCAGTTTTCAAAGATTATCTTCAAATTCCGTTGACAGAACGAATGTACCCCACCTCTCTCTCTCTCTCTCTCTTCGTTTCTGTCATCCATCGCTCATGGCAGGTAATCCAAACTACACTCAGTATCCGCTCAGACCTTTCTACAAGTTCTTGCTCATCGGCCAACATTAGCGCATCCATGTGAAAGGATCGAGAGGGGAATGTCGCGAATGAGTTTCTCCTTACTACTCCAGTAGTTTCCCGCACGCCTTGTTGGTCTTAGTTGGATGGGTTTGTGATAGTAGGTAAGTGGCCGTACTGTTGCCATTTTAATTTTAGATTGGGTTACTTCCAAGTTTTTTCAACTAACTATATATATATAGGGAAGGGGGTTTGTTTGCAAGTAAAGAAAAATCTGATACCAAGATTTGAAACTGTTTAAAAATAAGACACGTAACTTTGATGATTTGACGTTTTGAAGATCCTTTAAAACTCCCGTGTACAGCACGCAACATGGAGATGCACAGGCCAAAACGTATTCATCAAAATACCAGCGATGAAGATTCTAGTTCTGATTATCCATGTATTGTTGACAGTACCTAATATAAAAGGTTTTAATTCCTGTACATACTTCCTGATACGCTTCAAAGTTATTCCCTTCTGAGATGGAAGCATACAATTCTGAATGAGAACCATTTGTATGGGTTTAATTTTTATTAAATTAAAACTCAGAATCAATGAAGATTAAATTACATCTTCTTCCTATAACAGACACCGTATTTATAAGAACTAGTTTACTTTAGAACTTTTCTCGATTCAATGCTTGAGTAATTTTCATAAACGGTCTATTGTATATCGATAATAGGAAAGTATTTGTCTCTTCCCTAATAGATGGCCAAACAGTTTAATACAAGACTATCAAATCTAGTATTCAGACGTACTGGTCTCTGTCGAAGTTTCAACATTAAAGAAAAAACTTTTTACCTCATGGGAAAAGGTTACATTCATCGCGAGGGATCTCTCACACTGACTCAAAAATTAACCCCAAATCAACATTGCATCAAGATGTAATCAACTTCAATTTCTAATCTAAAAATGAAAAATAACCAATGATTTAATAATTATCTACATTTGATTAAAAATTGTGAGCATTTATTAAGGGACCAGGAGTAGCAACACTTGTCAGCGTCCTATCTACAGGTCAAAAGATCAGTTTAAGAATTATTCCTATTCAATGGGAAGACTTCCGACAATGTAAATGAAAATTATTTATATTAGGAATAGTAACTTCAAGTTATGATTGTCTACTAAGTATTTGGTTTCGTTTGGTTGGGTTGGGTTCGGTTTTTTGGTTTAATGGCATATCAACTTTCGTGGGTTATTTAGTATCAAATCCATCCTTGTAGAAGAACGGTAGCAGTACTATTTTACCAATAGCTCGGGAAATACGGGGTTCATAAGTTTCCTATGGGTTTTTATCCGAAATTGAACGTAATAGCGCGACGGGAGTTCCAATTTGCTTGCTACGTTAGCCACTTCGCAAAGAGTAATCACTACAGATTATTAATTGGTACTTGAAACCATATAGCTTTGTGCAAACGTATAACTATTATTAAATAGGAATAATTGCTTGAAACAATTTATTCATTTTTAAAAAATGTTAATATCAATGTACAATGAACGCTATTCCCTAACCACTAGACATATGACAACCTTAAACAGGTTGACATGACATTAAAATCAGTCCATCACTCATACCTCCTGAATCTGGAAATGTAAAATAGTGACATGGTGTTATTGCTTGATTAGGACGAAAAAAAAAACTGGGCAAGAAAAGGTGTCACTCGTTTAAATTTTACAAAGCTTCTTCTCAAAAAAATGCCATAAAATTCTGCACGTGAAATTCTTAGGTTCATGAAATAATAATAATAATAATAATAATAATAATAATAATAATAATGGCAGAATTTCTTTTGAATATACTAATTTATCTTTAATATCCATAATTCCAGTTAGTTACTTTCCAAAGAAAAACTGTTAATAGGTAGAAATTATAAAAAAGATTACCTGCAACTTGACAGGAATTGGATTGGGGTTAGTATTGTCCTCATTGCCAACAAAATGATATCACTTTATATTTTATAAGTAATTTTATCGTTATAGTCCTCAATTCAAGTTTTTAACACAAGAAGTAATTTATAATTTTTAGTGAAGTCTGAGAGATAGGAAGTCTCTCCAGCTCTTCAGGACTGCTCTAAATATTCAGGCTTACCTTAATAGAGTTGTGGTCGGGAGGGTTTTGGTTATTCCTCTTATCTTTTCCTCGGTCTCTTTTTCGGGCCTTTTAGGACTGTTCTACGTTCGCCAACTAAAACTGTTATTATCATCACGTTCATGGTCCACATCTTTTTCAAATTTCTGGCAAAGATCAGGTATTTGTCAAGTTGTTCGCTTTCTTTTATTTTCACTCTATTGCCTTCAGGGACAGAAAATCCACGAATTGACAAGTTCTTTTATTCTTGTTAATTAGAACTAAGTGTAATAGTCTGGCTGTTGATCCGTTTGTCTCTGAAAATTGTTGATAATCTTGCAATTCTCCTGAGTTATTTCTGTTCCCATAGCTTCCGCCATTTGTTTCATTTACATTTGGCAGCTCAGGTTCCTTCATGTTTATTCTATTGATGATAAAATTCTTATTTGCTGACTAGGAATATCTTGTTTTGCGTGTATTGATGGATACAGTCCGTGTATCCTCTGTATCGTCCAACCTAATTGATGGGAGTCTCTGTGGTCTAGTGGTTAACGTACAAGAGTGCAGCAGCGAAGAAAGCGAGTTCAAACTCCAGATATGCTGTTACGTTCACTTTTGGACTGATACTCTTGAGAAATTTATGAACCTCTTCATCACCTAAACTATAGATTAACTAGTGCCACAACTGTTCGTCTACAAGTGTGGCTTAGGCATTAAAGAACCCACGAATATTGATATGCCTTTGAACAAAGAAACCAAACTAATTTCCTTTCTCCTGTGTTATTTTCTTATTGATTTAGTGGTGCTGTCGAAATCTCTTATGCTGTTGTTTCTTGGATTTTGTGATTTATCACTTTTAGAGAGTTTTTGTTGGACATTATCTTCCCGACTTACTTGTACTCATATAATTATTATCATCATTACTTTTTTTGAGAGTTTTTCATACCAGAGTTATCTGATGGTTTTTAACTGGAGTTTGAGAAACAGCAAGTCCCCTCAAGTTTGCGGGTCTTTTCTCAGTATTCTAACCAACCTTAATAATGCTAGTAGTCTAGTAATATTAATGTAGTCAGGATGGTCTTCACTTGTCTCTTTCTTTCCAAGTTTTCCAGTCCTTTTCCTAATCCTTTGGGGATTGTTCCGAGTGCACCAATTACAATAGGTATCACTATCACCTCTCATATGCCATAGTTTGTTTGTTTTTTTAGTTCTCTATCAAGGTCTAGCGATTTATCTTTCTTTTATTTTCGTTTTACTCTGTGGTCTGCCGGGACGGCAAAGCCTACTACTAGGTAGGTTTGGTAGTGTTGCCACATTTCTTATTCTTATTCTTATTCTTATTATTCATGAGAGTTTTTCACGTCAGCGTAAGCTGATGGTCTTTCACTGAAAATTGAGTAACAGCAAGTCTCCTCAAGTCTCCAGGACTCTTCTCAGTATTCTGGACATTTTCAATAATGCTGTTGTTTGGATGGTTTCCACTTGGCCGCCAACTTCTAAATCTTCCAGGCCCTTTAATAATTCTTTAGTTACCGTGTCAAAAGCACCAATCACAATTGGTATAATTGTCACCTTCATGTTCCATAGTTTTTTTCAATTCTCAAGTAAGCTCGAGGTATTTATCTCTCTTTTCACATTCTTTCAGTTTTATTCTGTGGTCTGCCGGGACAGCAAAGTCGACAATTTAGCAGGGGTTTTTTTATTATAAGGTCTGGTCTTCGGGCCAAGATGAGGTGATCCGTTTGTATATCTAAGCCCCGCAGGAGTTTGTGCGTGTCATTTTCTAGGACAGGTGCTGGGTTGTGCATATACCATTTGTTGCCATGTTAAAATTCATATTTCTTGCACATTTCCCAGTGGATCACCTTGCCCACCCAGTCGTGTCTAGACTTGTAATACTTCTATGCCAATTTGCTGCATTCGCTTATTATGTGATTGATAGTTTCATCTCTGTCACCGCACACTCAACATTTGCTATTTTGTTGCATCTTATCTATCCTCGCTTTGATATGATTGGTTCTTATGGCGCTGTTTTGTGCTGCCATTAGGAGAGATTCTGTTTCTCTCTTAAAGTTTCCTTTTCTTAGTCATGTCTAGGTTTTGTCGTGTGCGTACTATTATTATTATTATTTACTCCTTAGGATAGTTTCACATCAGTTTTAGCAGATGGTCTTTCACTGGAGTTTGAGTGACAGCAAGTCTCTTCAAGTCTCCAGGACTCCTCTTAGTATTCTGGCCGATCTCAATAATGTTGAAGTTTGGATGGTCTTCACTCGCCCTACTACTTCCAAGTCCGCCAGTCTCTTTTATAATCCTTTGGTGACTGTAACAAAAGTACCAATCACGTGTGGTATAATTGTCATTATCCTTCTTTTCACTTTTCTTCATTTTTATTCTGTGGTCAGACGGGACAGCAAAGTCCACAATTTTGCAAGTTCTCTTTTTGTTGTTGTTGTTGTTATAAGGTCAGTTATTCTGGCCGAGATTAGGAGATCCGTTTGTATGTCGAACTCCCATAGGTTAAAGTCCCATGTGCGTCATTCTTTAGGACAGATGCTGGGGTGTTCATATACCATTTGTTCATATAGTCAAATCTAGATTTCTTTCACATCTACCCGTGGATCACTTTACCCTACAGTTGTTTTTTTTTCCTTCTTCTGAGATATTCTTTTTTCTTTTCTTTTTTTTTTCTTTCATCTCCGCTTGTTTGATGGTGTCCGCTTCTACTATTCACTCGTACTGGTAAGTTTCCTTTTCTTCGAGCTTTCTGATTTTTACTCGATTTGGTATTTCACTCCTTGTGTGCATTTCACAGGAGACTGAGTGACAGCAAGTTTCCTTAGGTCTCTAGTACCATGGAAATTTCTGCTAGATATTGGAGGACTGATACAGAAGGTTGCAACAATAATGTGACCCGAAGTCAAGCACCTGGTAAAATAATGATCGACATAGTGAAGATGGTTGGTCATATCTCTCCCAAGTGGGATTTTGACGAAACAGTACGAAATAGGTCTTGAAGAGACTTTTGCGTCGCTCAAAAATCATTATCATCTTCATCAACAAACTGCGATTTTGCACTGATAATTTCATGAATCAAACGATAAATAATATTTTGTTATTAATTGTTGATATCTAATTCTATGTTCTTCAATATTTATCATTTTTATACCGAGATTCTTTTTTTTTCTTTAAAGTCTGATTTATTTATATTTTACAATTTTCTCAGTCCCAAATTTATTGTACTCATTTATTTATCCATCAATTTTGCCATGAATATTTGAAGATCATTTATTTAGATAAAAGATTATTTTGTCTACAATTATATCTACCATCTCGCCAACCTAGTTCTCTCTCTCTCTCTCTCTCTCTCTCTCTCTCTCTCTCTCTCTCTCTCTCTCTCTCTCTCAGTGTGTGTATATGTATAGATGACATGGCGTAATATTCGATAACACGAGTATGTGTCTTATTGAGTTAATGTTATAAGATTATTATAATTAAAGTACTTTTAGGCTATATTTCAAGTTAATAAAGCAAACGGGGCTTTTGTGCTAACATGGAAATTAATAAACGACATCGATAGGTAACAATTATCGCTCGTACTACACATGTAAGTAAGTAAAGTTGGCGAACGTAATCGAGGGCAACCCGAGGGTTCCCTTTTCAAAAGCGACTACACAGAGGTGTATGGGAGGGATCTACTCTTTTCCATGGATTGCTCCATTTTAGCCTTGATACGTACCTTATAATATTGATTATTAATCAAGCAGGTATCAAGTACCATTTTTTGAGTCTTTAGTATGACTCGACCTGGGATTAAACCCCGGTCTCCGAGGTCGTTGGAGAGTGGAAAAGACAACTGAAGGTAGTTTCTGGTATGGAATGTTTATATTGTATGTCTGCTTTATACAATTAATATTGTCCTCAGGGGAGTTCCCGTGGCTTGATAGTTAACGTGTTGGACTGTAACATCATAGTAAGCGAGTTCAAACTGTAGCTGCGAAATTGCGTTCAATTTTGGACAAATACCCTTAAGAAAGCTAAGAACTCTCTTTTTATCTCAGCTATAGGTTAAACAGCACTATTACTGCTCTTCCCCAAGGATTACTTTGACATTAAATGATAAATGAAAGTTGGCATGCCATTAACAACAGAAATCAAAGGAAACCTATACATTTAAATAAGAAGATAAAGATCAGGTTCTGATTATGACCACAAATTGAGAGTCTAGGTTCTCACTAAATAGTAAGTGTATCACCAATAAGTTTATCGCTTGTAAATTCATTGTTATGAGTTAATTGCTTTTATAAGTGGCTTGACACTTGCCAACAAAAGAGATTGTTTGATTGAATATAAGAAGAGAGAAAATATTCTGCTTTTCATACTCTGAGTTAATAAGCACTTTGAGATAGACACCCTCTTGCTGTGAGGTGAACTATAAGACAGAGATAGTAAGAGACAGGTTCTAACTAAAACTAGCTTCAAACAAATCCCCTAGTAGAGTTTTAAGCCTTTCCAGTAATTATTAACAACACCTAAAATTTGGTTGGAATCAAGACCAGTAAAGTTGAAGCCTTAGCTAAATGGTTTTATGGGTGGACGTTCGATGAATTATAAGATTGCGCTAAATTGAATAAAATACATGTATGATTTTACGATTTGTGAAAAAAATGTAAATTGAATTTAGTGAATGAGGTTTGAGGTACTGTATATATAAAATGCGTTCAAAAAGTATCGATATTGAAGTTATGTTTAACAAGTGTTATATATAGACCTTTGACAGGCTGTATAAGTTCGTTGATTTCAAGACAGGATATGCAGCTGTATTTTAAGGTCAGCAGAAGACGGCAGGAATGCCACGTTAATTGCTTTGGTGGGATTTCGGAAGGAAGAGTGCGTAGACGTCCGAAAGATTAATAGTGATGGAAGTTTTCAACCCCTAAACACAGAAAGTGAGCACAGAACAGTGAGTAGAAAGCAGCAAGACCAGAAATTACACCGCCTGGCGCGCAAGCCTGGGGTAGGGATGCCAGACGGCCTTTGGTTGAGAGGTAAAGAAAAGTATAAATGTACAAGACTCGCTTATGTCAAAAGCGAGTAGGATCCCAGAAGAAGAAACGAAGATGATAAAATATTTAAGTAAGCCCTGTGCCAGCCTCGTGGAGGCCGAGCGAAGAAGCAAGGCTCACTGAATTCATTGTATCTTAACCAAATGTAAATCTTTCTGACTCTCTCTCTCTCTCTCTCTCTCTCTCTCTCTCTCTCTCTCTCTTTATTCGCCATTTGTACCTTTCGTTATAAAAAAGAAAGATGAATATATATATATATATAACCGTTATCATCTCTCCTAATTCCTGTATTCAACAAAAGAAATAAATTAACCATGAATGAAATGTTAATGACTTCAAAATAGGCCTCCTGGCGTTCAACATACTTTTTCCAGTGAGTTATCCATTGGTCAAAGCACGTCTAAAAAACTTATTTTGATATGGTGCAAATCTGCGGTGATGTATTTTATTCTAATACTGGAGACTTTCAGTAAATGTAGGATTCTTTTAAAGCAAAAACATTTTTTCAAATTCTTTTTTCATGAATATGAACTCTGGATTATTTGGAATTAGTTTTTAGCAAAAATTATTCTAATCGAGCAAAAATATTTGTGTTAAGGCTATTCATAATGGCAGCTCATCAAGCAGAGTGGCGTCAGGCTGGAATAGAAGTATGCCATCAATTTATTTGTGGTTGAGAAGTGCAGATCATATCTGATTTACGGAAGAATGTCTGATTTAAACGGATAAGCATGTCTAAGTAAAAATATATATACATATAAATTAGCTAAACATGGATTTCCCATTACGATGTTTGAATTGAAAAACAGTATATGGGGTGGAAACACTGACTTACCGATAAAGTAAAATTCCAGGCGCAGCTATTTGTTGAGAAGGTGAGGCTAACTGTGTTCTGGGACAGGATAGAAGCTATCAATATTCCTTTCTGCGAAAAAAAGGGTTTCTACACGCAATGCTCCCAATGGCCAGCACCTAATGCAATATTCCCTTTATTTATTGAATGACTCATGTATTTTACCATTTCCTTATTTTGCCGGTAAGATTGTTTTTCAGTTTGTGAAACAGGAAAAAGCGCCAGAGAAATAAGTCTGGTTGGTTGGATTTTCTTATATAATCCAGCGTTTTGCCAAATATATCAAGTGTTATTTATATTAAATGAATTCCTCAACTCTGTATAAGTCGTTATTTCGATCTTTAAATTTTAAATCAAAAATACCTGCAGCTTTTTTCTTTATACATATCTATAATACAGGATGTTTTAAACAAATAAAAAAGAGAGATTTATCCCATAACCTGGTTTGGTCATGAGGGCGCTGCTTATGTAACCGGTTTTGAGTACAAATAATTTGGTGTAGCTCATCTTTCTCCATGTCTGGTCTGAACTTAAAGTTTCCCTTCCCTTATGCCGAGTACCTTACCAAGTTAATAGAGCTCAGTCTACTCTATTAAGTACTTATAGCTGAAAGGAGATTAGTTGGATGAATAAGTTCCTCATGGGTATTAGCACTATGTGAAAAGCAGCTTCATTCAGGAATTGAACTCAGCTAACGGAATCTACGTCCATCGACTATAACTCTTAAACTACCAGCGCATCCTTTAAATAAATGCCCTAAGCAAAAGTTCAACAGTGTGTCAAACGTAATGAATTTGTTCTCAATGATTCTCTGAACTGAGCAAGCAAACTAAACATTCAGAGATAGCGTAAACAAATACATTACTTATGACTTCACTTTTTATATTGTTCTGTCCACCTGTCAGAAAATTAATTGATCATTTCCCGTCCTTTTCTTCTCCTTGTATGTGTGTGTGTGTTTGTGTTTAATTTTCTTCGGTCTAGTGACGTAGTTCCTTGTTATTTTAATTTATTTGTTGCAATGTATTAATATTAAATACTTAAAGTCTATTCAGTCTAATACGCTGTATAAAGAACATTTGATGATCATATTTCTGAGAGACCTTTGTGACAACAAACGAACAGACAAAAATGAATCTTGATGAATGATACAATAATGAGACGTTCGTCTTTTCGCATAGTATACTTCTGTTATTTTACTGTTACTGGTCAATTCTAACTTTTATCAACTCAGTATTATATTATATAATATAGAGAGAGTAGCGCAAAAGCCTCATGAAAATTGAACGACTTTTTGAACAAACTATGCGACGAAGTTTATTTTTACTTTCAACTTATTGTGGAATATTTTCAGCAAATAAGATGGCTTATACATTTTACAAAAAATTGTTTACCTTTGAGAATAGTGAGTGACATTTGTATCAACCTATATATATATATATATATATATATATGCAGGCTAAGGTGTGATCAATCCCCGCTAGGCCACTTTAGCGATAGGATATGATGTTAAAAGACCCTAAACCGCACATGAACATCATTGATGATGTATCCAATCACATCTTAAAGATGTTTTTTACTATATATATATATATATATATATATACGAGGATCATTAAATGAGTTTCCTGAGTTTTTTCGTATAGGCACTTTTATTGACAGTACACACATGAAACTCTAGTCCTCTTCGAAGCAATCTCCTCCGGCTGCAATGCACTTGTTGTACCATTCTAACAACTTCTGCAAAGCCCTTTGAAAGTCCTCTTGTGTGAACGTGTCAATGACCTTCGTCACTGCCTCTTTCATCTCCTCAATTGTTTCATAACGACTGCCTCTGAGCTTAGGGAATAACCAAAAGTCACAGGGAGCAAGGTCTGGCTATAGGGAGGGTGAGGAACTGTCTTGATGCCCATCTTGGTAAAAAAGTCTGTGACAAGGATGGATCTGTGGACTGATGCATTATCCTGGTGGAAATGCCACTGACCCGATTTAAAGAGTGCTGGCCTCTTCCGACGGAATCTCTTCCTGAATTTCCTTAAAACCTCAACATAGTTACCCTAACCCTAACCCTTTGGCCAATCAACTCTGGTGTATTGACTTCCATACTCTTCTCACACCTATCATCATCCCTCACAGATTCCCTGCCTTCCTTGAATCTCTTATGCCACTCAAAAACTGATGCTCGATTCATGCTAGACGGTCGAAAAGCAGTCTGAAGCATTCCATACGTTTCTGTGGCATTTTATCCAAGTTTAAAACAGAATTTTATTGCATATCATTCTTCTTGAAATTCACCAGCTCTGACAATCAGGCTTTAGTAGGGTGTATTCCAATTCCTGTTGTAGCTGTTGATTTGAACCTGAAATCAGAAAAATTGATCAGTCATCTCATAAGATGTATAGCAATAACATACTGAATTTTCAAGTGTCTACGACAATTTTAAATGCCAGTACAAAAAACGTCTGGAGACTTATTGAATGCACCATATATATATATCGACAATTAGTGAAATATGGTATTTAATATTTATACATACGTAATAATATGTTTATTACAAAAATTACCTTCATGCTTATATATATATATATATATATATATATATATATATATATATATATATATAAAGTTAGACCGCTAAAATGAACAATAAAAAAATACTGATGAAATATTTGCTAGGCTTTCCATTTAGTAGTCGTGTCTTTAGTCCGTTGAACATTTTCGCCTAACCTAAATTATATTTTAAACGATAAAAAGATTTAGCATTAACATCTTTATATTATGTAAAAATATGAACAGGAATATCTTATGAAACTAATATTTTTCCATTACATTTTATGAGGAGTTTTGATGAGAATTTTTCATTTGATTGCATTTTCTTTTTTTAATTTAAATTCATTAACCTTGTTTTGATCCGGTTTTTTTTCATTATAAACGTTAGAGACCATCCTAAAAGCCCTATGTGATATTATTAAGTACCGCTCGTTATTTTCGTTAGGCAATTCGTTAATTTTCTTAAATTTTGAAATTCAAATTCTCTGTGATTGGCCATAACATGCAGTAACATGGCTTCCCTCTGTTTATGGCGAAGTATTATCGGCCCTTATGACGAAAACTTCATTTTTATGATCACGAACATGTTTTTACATATAAAAAAAAATTCGCTAAGCTAAAAAAATATTCAATGCAAATAATTATTTTTAAATCGTGCAATTCGATTTTTATCTGACGTTTCGATTTTTAAATTTTGCTTTATAATTACTTCTTGGAAAACCAAGGTTTCAGATTGGTTATCATTAAGTGCTATTAAACACTTCGTGTTTAATAGCTTTCTTTTCACCAAGAAAATAAGTTTTACATTGAAACTTTCCTTGCACGAGTTTTTTTTTTATGTGTTTAGATAACCTTTTTATAGCCGACAGAACAAATTCTTCACGATAATTATCATATATCTGTGTGTTGGATGGGTACTTTAAAACTGCTCCTTTACAGGGACATTAAAACGTCATTCAATTCAATTTTTCACGTTCAAACGCTCATTGTACGTCATATTAACACATAAATCATTGACGACATTTCTAAGCATAACAATTTACGGGCGCGGGAATCAGAGCCTACCAGCAGAAGAAAATTATTTAGCTGGTTTTAAACCAGATTTTATTTCCAAGTTTAACATATACTTACGAGCTGTTAAGTATTGTTTGTGAAGAAAACCAAATTGATTCTTAATATAATAGAAATGTTCACAATGATTAAAGCGCTTATGGAGTAAAATAAAAGGCATAAGCTAGCCATATAATGCTCTCAGAAAAGTAAGTTCTCCGTTAGCGATCGTATGATTGATGTGCTGTCAAGGTAAAGGAGAAAAATGTTGGAGATATAATGTCCCAAATATAACACTAAACAGTATCCGGTGGTGATGCTCCGATTCTATAGCCCTAGGGAGTGTGGAGTGATTTTCGGATTTACTTTAACTTAGAGTAATGTTTCTATTTGGGGTCTCATTTATCAATCAAATAGATATATTTGAAAATAATTTGTATTAGACAAGTTGGCCTAGGGGTTAGAGTGTTCGCCAATGGCCCGGGAGACCTGGGTTCAATCCCAGGTCGAGTCATACCAAAGACTCAAAAAATGGTACTTGATGCTTCCTTGCTTAGCACTCAGCATTATAAGGTACGGATCAAGGGTAAAGTAGAGCAATCCAGGAAAGGAGTAGCGCCCTCCCCTACACATTGGTGTAGTAGCTATCGAAAAGGGAGCCTTCGGGTTACCCTCGACTATGGTCGCCAACTTTACTTACTTTTATATTTGAAACCATGTAACTGTGTGTCAATTACTTGTACATATTAAAGATACTCGAAGTTATAATTCTTTACAAAAGTTTATAATTATTAGTAACATGAAACCTTATAGAAGCCTAATATACTTGACACCATATAGTTGCCTTCAAATTGATGTATCGAAAAATATTAGTATAATACTTGAAACCGTGAAACTATGCGTCATCTATTCGTAATGATACTAGTTATAATTATTTACAAAGGATTATTATTATCATTTTTTCTCCTTTAGAGTTTTTCACATCAGCGTTAGCTGATGGTTTTTCCCTGGAGTTTGAGTGAGAGCAAGTCTCCTCAAGTCTCCAGGACTTTTCTCAGTGTTCTGGTCGTCTCCAATAATGATGTCGTTGGAATAGTCTTCACTCGTCTGCCAACTTCCAAGTCTTCCGGGCCCTTTAATAATCTTTTAGTTACAGTGCCAAAAGCACCTATCACAATTGGTACAATCGTCACTTTCATGTTGCACAGCTTTTTCAATTCTCTAGCAAGGTCGAAGTACTTATCCTTTTCTTTCATATTCTTTCAGTTTTATTCTGTGGTCTGCCAGGACAGCAAAGTCAATAATTTTGCAAATTCTCTTTTATTTTGTTGTTGATTATTATAAGGTCTGCTTTTCTGGCCGAGATTACCTGATCCGTATGTATGTCAAAGTCCCATTGGAGTTTATGTGTGTCATTTTCTAGGAAATTATTATTATTATTATTATTATTATTATTATTATTATTATTAATATTATTATTATTATTTGTTCTCTTTTGAAAGTATTTCACACCAGCTTTTGCTGATGATTTCTCCCTTGATTTTGAGTGACAACAAGTCTCATCAAGTCTCCAGTCCCTAAGAGTTTTTCACATCAGCATTACCTGATGGTCTTTTACAGGGGTTTGTGTGACAGTAAGTCAACTTAAGTCTCCAGGATTCTTCTCAGTATTCTGGCCGATTTCAATAATACTGTAGTTTAAATTGGTTCCACTTGTCCTCTTATTTCCAAGTCCTCCAGTTCCTTTATTAATCCTTTGGTGAATGTATCAAGAGCACCAATTACAATTGGTATATAAGCGTCGCATCTATGTTCCACAGTTAGTTCAATTCCTTTGCAAGGTCAAGTTATTTATCCTTCTTTTCACTTTCTTTCAATTTTATTCCGTGGTCAGCTGGCACAGCAAACTCCACAATTTCTGGCAGATATTAAGTGATCCGTTTGTATATCAAAATCTCAAAGGAGTTTGTTTGTGTTACTCTCTAGGACATATGTTGAGTTGTGCATTAACCATTTGTTCGTAGTCACTTGAAACCATATAACTGCTTGTAATACACGAAACCATTTTACTGTATTCGAATTATTAATATCAGACAGGAATACTTAATACCATATAACCGTGTGTAAATTAATGATTATTACTAAATAGGAATAGTTTCTTTAAACCATTTAATTGCTTTAGATATTTGATAGATAGATAAATAGATAGATAGTGCATCAAAAACAAGGTGAATCATAAAATATTGTGTAATTTTTTGTATTAGAAAGGCACACTTGAAACCATATACGGTATGCACATATGATTACAATAAAAACAGAATAGTTATTTAAATCTAATATTTTCTTGAAAATAGACTCACCACTGCATTAGATAATCAAACAAAGGTTGACAAAATGCAAAACCAAGCAACCAATCATCCCTGTAGAAATATCTAGGCAAGAGACATCACAAACAAACCTGTTAAAGCAATTTTATATCAATCATAAGTAATCCAAAAGAGAAAAAAAAAAGTCAAGAACGGAATCTAGTCAGGGAATAATCTTATGAGATTATTGACATAATAATCGAGTAAAACAGAAGCCGAGAAAAAGAGAGAAAACAGATATAGAAATGGCTCTTCTGATTGAAGAAAAAAACAAAACGTATGCTCACGCCAACGATGACGTAAAGGAGTTAAAACATTATCATCACATTAGAGACAAAGACTAAAAAAAGGGCTAGATTAGTCAAAAACAAAAATAAATTTGCATAAAATACCGAAAGAGATGAATTAACAAAGCTGAAGAACCTGATAAATAATGGTGAATGGAAATGTTTAAGCTAAATGACAAAAAATGCCTTAGGAAATTACATTAGAAAGACGGATATCCAAACTGCAAACGGACTTGTGATTATTAAAAGCAAAAACAATGAACAAGAACGTAAAACACACTATAAAAAATGTACCAAACAGAAACAAAGGAGGTGCCCGTGGTGTAGTCGTTATCGTCGTAGGAAATGGACACAGCGACACGAGTTCAAATCCTGGACGAGACTGATTGCATTTCACATAGCACTAATACCCTTGGGAAAGGTATGAATCCAATTATTCTCCCTCCAGCTATGGAAATAGTAGGACAGATTAGGTTCTTCAGCCTTGGTTAGGCAACTAGTCTAGGAGAAGGAAAACTCTGAATTCAAACCTGTTAAACTCCGCTTAAAAATTGACCTAGTGTCATATCCTGCCCGAGCGGAGGGGTTGGGTAAATAGTACCAAACAGAAACAAATAGGCACCGATGATGCGTGTGTAAAGTAAAAACTATTGGCCATAGAAAGAAGGCCTGAAAGATTCTTGCAACGAATTATATAATACACACAAAAAAAAAAAAACAGGTTTCAAAACGACAAGGGTAAATATTACAAAATCATTGAGGTAGAAAGCTGACAAAACATAAAACTACAGATAGAATATTAGCATATCAAAAAAGTTGAAAAAGTTTTTTGAGATAGCAAACAGAGCGAGAGAAAAAGAGAGAGAGAGAGAGAGAGAGAGAGAGAGAAATAGTACATCAAAATAAAACTTTAGGTGCAAAGAAACATCAGCGGATTTGAGACCCAGTTTAAAGGGGGTGTCCTCGTGATGCATTGGTTAAAGCGATGGACTGCGGAATCGTAGTAAGCGATTTCGAAATTTCGGACAAATACCCTTGGGAAAGGTATGAACCGCCTTCTTCCCCCAGCAATGGGTTAAATAGTACCACTACTGTTCATCTAGAAGGATGGCTTTGACGTTAAAGAACCAACAAAGGCTGATATGCCATAAAACAATGATGCAATGGTTATCGTCATAGGAAATGGACACGTCGACACGAGTTCAAAGCCTGGACGAGACTGATTGCATTTCACATGGCAATTATTCTCCCTCCTGCTATGGTTATAGTAGTAGGCCAGACTAGGGTCTTCAGCCTTGGCTTGGCAACTAGTCTAGGAGAAGGAAAACTCTGAATTCAAACCTGTTAAACTCCGCTTAAAAATAGACCTTGTGTCATATCCTGCCCGAGCGGAGGGGTCGGTAAATATGGATATGCCATTAAACAATGAAACCAAACCAACACAGTTTAAAATAATGCATCAAAATTACTTCAAAATATCTGTACAAGTATAAGCTATCATATCACTGAAATAAAAGTTTAACTGGATAGTTTTGATAGACACACATAGACACATTACAATCCGATGGGGTTACATTCAGACATTTAAAAATAACGGAAAGCAGTCGTACCGACTATGTGTATATAAATATGGATGAAAATCTTGTATACTCTTCCCGAATGAAGTTACATACGTGTCACCGAACATATATTAATCAGGAAGTTTTTGGTAGAGCAAGAACTTTTTTTTATGCCGGTACTTACATACCAACTTCAATCCCTTGTTCAACATTGTTCTATCACTTAATATGGAATATCTTTGTTCACATATACTTCAAATCAGTTAAGTTTTTTATTGGCATTATATATATATATATTATGTAAATTGTGGAGGCATTGATAGTCTGTAGATTCATACTTTAGATATGCCTAGAAAATATGCATCATTATACGATAAATTTACTTCGTTACAAAATTATTTTTTCCTTTCGGAAAAATCGATCAACGATATCACAAATTTTGACAATCCGTCGAATTCTAGAAGGTATACGTAAAAAAAATTAGAGGCAACAATATTATTTGTCAACTTCTCCAAGGCCTTTGACTGCTTACACGGAGGGAAGATGGAGCAAAAACTACTCGCCTACGGCCTACCCAAAGAATACGTCGCAGCCATAATGATGCTACTTAAAAACACGAAAGTAAAAGTCCGCTCACTTGATGGAACACAAACTACTTCGATATTGTAGCATTTGTGCTGCAAGGAGACACATTAGCCCCATACCTGTTTATCATCAGCGTAGACTATGTGCTTAGAAAGTCTGTTGATAAAATGGAAGACAACGGTTTCAAGTTGGCAAAGGAAAGAAGCAGAAGATACCCTGCACAAATAATTACGGACGAGGACTATGCCGATGAAATAGCCCTTCTGGCAAATACACCAACCTAAGCCAAAACCCTGCTACTTAGTCTGGAAAAAGAAGCTGGTGGCATAGGCCTCCATAGTAAATGCATACAATATTGAATACATGTACTTTAATCAAAGAGGAAACATTTCCACACTAAATGATAGTTCTCAGAAACTAGGTGACAAGTTAACATCCACTAGGGAGCAATGTGTCATCAACCGGGACAGACATCGACACGTGACTAGCAAAGCCATGGACAGCTATCGATGGGCTATCGTTCATATGGCAGTCAGACCTGACCGATAAAATAAAACGCAGTTTTTTTCCAAGCAGCGGTCGTGTCGATACTGCTATATAGATGCACTAAATGGACGCTAACAAAACGTATGGAGTAAAAGCTTGTCAGCGATTACACAAGAATGCTGTGAGCAATATTGAACCAGTCCTGGAGGCAACACCCAACAAAGCAGCAGCTGTACGGTCACCTACCATCCATCACGAAAACTATCCAAGTTAGACGCACCAGACATGTGGTACACTGCTGAAGAAGCAAGGACGAACTCATAAGTGACATACTCCGGTGGACCCGTTCACATGGACGAGCAAAAGTTGGACGACCATCTAAAACCTATATACAACAGCTCCGTACCGATACAGGATGTAGCTTTGAAGACTTCCCGGGAGCGATGGTTGATAGCGACGGGTGGCGGGAGAGGGTCAGGTGGATCCGTGCAGGCGGCGTGACTGATGATGACAAAATTATATTTTCTCTGAGGTGGTTTTATATATATGACGATGTTCCCATGATTTTCTTTTATTTATTTAGCAGTGAATAAACTTATAACAGAGAAGACGATGTTGATTAAATGTTTCATCTAATAATTGCGTTTTCTATTTAATGAAAAACATGAAATTTTTAGTAATGAAAAGAAACGAAGACACCAAGGTTTTTTAAAACCCTTATATTCTTATACTTCTCTGTTGGCTAGCATTTGAGCTCTTTTGATTTATCAAGTGCTTTTTAAACGATCGTTTATTACCATCTTATATATATATATATATATATATATATATAACATGAAAAAATTATTCAGAAAATCAGATTGATTTAAAGTACTTAATATTCTCTTTTTATCTGTATCGACCAATTTTATTTATTGTGAATGTTAATTTCATTTAATATTCTATATTCTCTGAGTGATAATTTTCCTTATACGCTGTATATAAACTATCACACATCTCTTACTTTTGATGGAGAACAATATTAGTAATAAATTCATTTGCATTCAGACGAAATTTACACCTCTTGTGAGACATATCAGAGTTTCCAAACTGTTTTTATTTCATTCTTAGTCTGGTGGTATTCATTCCATAGTTTATTATATATTTTGATATATGTGTGTGTATTTGTATATATTGTCATCTACGGATCTTTTCGTTGTATCACAACACTTCAGTGTGGCAAGACATGCAAGCTGCTTCAAGCTGGGATCGAGACCCAGCTGACTTTACGTCAGTTGAATATGTTACACCAGAGACATCGTCATTCCTTGTGTTAGTGAAGAATTTTTTTACGTATAACTTTTTCTATATTCGTTACCGGCTGCTGGGAGAGCTCAATTCATGAGAAGAGTTATTTAGTTTCAGCTTATATAGTAGCCGGCAAATACCTCATATGTGCGCTCAACCCACGGGAGAGCAAATACACACACACACACACACACACACACACATATATATATATATACACTAATCTAATATCTACCAGCATTCATGGTTACCAGAAAAAAAGAAAACAAACCCCGCCAGGAACAAAAGATAAAAATAAAAATATCTCGAATCACCGCCCGGGGGAAAAAGAAAAAAAATATTATGGGACAAAAAGAAAGAAAAGGCCAACCCCGTCACACCACTTGAAAAACATCAAGAGATATGCAGTCAGTTGGTCAAAAGAAAACTAAAACCCTCCGTAAACACTGCAATGTTACAATTACAAGAGTGCTCAACACGAGTGGAGCCAATTATAAAATTAACTTAAATCGCGAGTCGGAAATCTCCTACTAAAGTTTCACCTTAACGGATCATCAGGAAGTCTAATCCCGACCAATGCTAAAGGAGAAAACGCCGTTTTTTATATTCACCAAAAACCCACCTAGCTTAAAATTTACATAACAAAAGAAACAAATAAAAAGAACAAAAAACCTTACTTTTATTTATTTTTTTTTAAGTAAGGTTTTTTGTTCTTTTTATTTGTTTCTTTTGTTATGTAAATTTTAAGCTAGGTGGGTTTTTGGTGAATATAAAAAACAGCGTTTTCTCCTTTAGCATTGGTCGGGATTAGACTTCCTGATGATCCATTTAGTAGGAAATTTCCGACTCGCGATTTAAGTTAATTTTATATATATATATATATATATAACCCCTCCGCCACGAGCATGATGTCAAAACAATATCAATTTTTAAACAAGGATTAACAAATCTGAATTCAGAGTTTCCTTCTCGTAGACCGGGTGACATTTAAAGTTTAATCATCCCAGCCTGCCTTACTATTTTCCCATAAATGGAGGGTGAGTAGTTGGAGTCATGCCTTTCCTAAGTCTATTAGTTCAATGTAAAATGCAAACAATTTTCTCCAAGATCTGAACTTGTGTCATCGATTCCATTTACGACGGTAACCATTACGCCACACGAGCACTAATATATATATATATATATATATATATATATATATATATAATCTAAAATCAGTATAGTTATTCTGAGAATGATTTGTAGATAATTGATAGAATTGACCCTGTCTAAGTTAATCAAGGATTTCTCCAGAGCTTATCAGAAACGCTAAGTTACCTTTTCAGCCTAAACGAGATAAACGAGTGCCTAAACAAGTATAGAGTTTATAACGAACAATCTAATAAGACAGTGCATCAATTACACACTAAGTGATACCATTGTTTGTTATGTTTGGATGTGTATCTAAAGAAAGAACGTTGAATATTCTCCGTCCATCTTCATCTGCCTCGGCTATCGAATTGTAAATGAGACAAGTGCTTACTCTGCTATCTACACTATTCTTTTATGCAATGAGGATTATTCCAATTTTGGGCAATGAGACACTCAAAGATATAAGTTTTGTTTAAAAATGGTAAAAGACAAAAATAATAGAGCACCCAATGAAAACAGAATTCTCTAGTAATCATTTCCTGACGAGTGTTTAAATAAGCACAAGACCAGAAGTAAGGGGCGCCTCGTGAGAATCGAACTCACTAATAACGACAGGTTATTTTAATTTGCTAACCATTGCGTCACACGAAGCGCCTGTACTCATTTACTATGTTTAGCACAAGACTAGAAGCAGAGGCACCCAATGAGAATTAAACTCACTTATACTGACATGATTTTCTTGCTTGCTAACAATTTACCACACGAAGTACACGGCCTGTTGAATCGAGCCCAGCACATTGACCATTACACCATCTGTGGTGCCCTATTTTATTAAAAGAAAGTATAGTTTAAATTCATCACAAGGCTAAGATATTAGGAAAACTAGTGAGGATCGAACTCAGTATTCAGTTGAAGTTGATCAGCCAGAATAGCTTCTTACCCAGGATGAAATGACCAAGTGCCAATATACTGAAGAAACGACCCGGTGTTGAACTTGAAAACAATCTATATCAACCAAAACCAAAAGCTTGTATGGTATGGCAAGATAATAAATCTGCCCCCAGGTCTCGGGACAGGCATTAACAGGTTGGTCTGGAAAACCAGCAGTTGCTCATACCGCAGATCTCTCCAACTTAATAAAACGAAGTTGTCTAAGGAAAGGAAACTTTTGATTAATATCGCCAAAGGAGTTGCAAAAAAAAAATACAAGCCAGAAGGCAACGTTGGATTGACTAAAGGACACCAAGCTCCTGGTTTCATTTTCAAAGCTTTCCTAGAGCGATTACCTTAACATGATATTATAAAGAGAGTTATATATTCTAAAAGTAAGAGGTACAGTCTGGCCACCGTATTCAAGTGATAAGACCGAGTAGCATAGTCGAAAATTTTGACTGTACTGCCGTCTTCTGTAAACACTGGGTTGATTCCTCTTCCACTCCGCTGATTGTTTCGCTCGCAAGATATAACTTCGGATGACACAATCAACTCATTATCTGCCCACGTTGTGTTGTTTTTTAATCCAGACTAGAGATTGGTCGCTAGTCAGAGAAGCCAGACGGGGAATAAACCAATAATGTGGTAATATAGCTTCACGACACCTAGTTGACCGCTGGTCTCGTGATTACAACATGTGTTGACTGGTCTTTCTCTGTTTCTTTCCACGCCCACGTTGCTTTCAGATCCGAGGAAAGAGAAGATGGATGTGGTCCAGTCGATGAAGGTTGGAATTCGTGTTGGAGAGAAAAAAAAGTTGCCAAGCAAATTTAGAAAAATGACAAAAAAAGGCGTTTGTTATAAACAGTAACAAACGTTTATTTACACAGTTGTTTAAATAATTTTTCATCAAACACCGCGAGCTGGGGGTGAAAGTAGTTGACTGGCGGAGTTTTAACTGCAATTAGGCAGCGTCAAAATGGCGAATGCAATGGCAACGGATTTGGTTCTTTAAGCGGCGAATTCCTGAACCAACTCAATTTTTCGCTTTGAGTGTCCTGTATTTATGGGCCTGAATCCCGAATAATCTATTTCTGATTGGTCAGCCAATGGGGACTGCCGACCAATGGCTATCATCGTAACAATCCCCCCGGTTTGCCCCTGGTTGGTTTAGACAATCGGCCAATCAGAAACAGTCATCGGGAAGGGCTACAAGGAGCAGTCCTGTGGTTGGTTGACCAATGATTTAGTGATTCAAGGCCTTGTGCCAAACTTGGTGACACCAACCCAAATTGTCCGCTATTTTAAAAATACATTTTTTGTTTATGCTTTGAAATCCGATGGCTCTTTTGACAGCTCTTTGCATGTGTGCGGATGTTTATTTTTTGGGGACAGATTTATAGGTCAACAAGTTTTGATCGGATCTCAAACTTGGTATTTATTTTATACACGATTCTCAAAAAATACTTGGACATCCAAAATGAATTTATTTTTAATAAAATACTTATTATCATGATTTAATAAAATTAATTAATTTCATTTAATTAATTTCACTAGCCAACTCCTTGGCACTTAAATGAAAGTGTCATAAAAAGACTGCATAATTAAGAAAGTAAAAAAAGTTAACGGAAGAAACAGGGAACAAACACAGCTTGAAAAAGTAATAATATTTAGAATAAACAAAATATCTTTTGAAAATTATATATATATTTGCCGATCCTAAAGACGGGAAGTTTTCGTTTGAGATCATTCCACGAATTAATAGTCCATCAATTCCTAGTATAAGTTTGTTTTTTTTTTTTTATTCTCGCTGTCTGAAGCAAAGCAATCTCAAAAGTGGTTATATTTGATTTCTTCAATCCTTGGTACTACTTCAGAAGTGCTTATTACGTTAAGCTTCCTATGTTTTTTTTTTCAAATTGTTTAACTATAGTCAGCTTTCTTCGCTTATAATGCTCAGGGCAGTCTGGTAAAAGGTCAAAGAGTCAGAGATTCGGAGGAATCTGTGCACCAACTCACGTGCAGCTCTGTCTTCTGTCTCTCACTGGTCAACTTGGCGAATAAATCCCTTGCTTTATGTATATATTTCATCTGAAGGGTAGGGAGGGTGAACCAAAAGATGTCAATTTTCTCCTAATTCCGATTTCAATAATTTTTGAGGACATGTATTAAATCTGTATTGTTTAAAAAATAAATTCGGAATCAAAGGAAGTAGATTATTTAATTTTAGATCAGCCACTTTTGATAATTGACAGTTGGGACTTTTGATCCGGATTCGTTTTTTTCCACTGGAAACTATCTGGAACACAGTGATCAGTCAAATTATTTACCTGACTTCTGACGGCTTCAGTTTAACAAATAACATTACATTTGTGTTAATTTTTTTCAATAACAATTTGATTTTGACAAATTCCTTCATTTAATAACACAATTTCTATCTCCATTTCCCTTCAAATATTCATTCCACCATTACAGATCAATAATGAATTTTTCTATTCATTCAAAATCCAAATCAGTTTCTCCTTTTATCTGGTTAATAAAATTTCTCTGACTGGTCTCTGACCCTATGGGGTTACAAAATAACAAAAAAGGGACATTCCTGTTTGTGGCCATATAAACCAGGACCTCAACAAGAGCTAAAGGAGAGTGTCCTCGTGGTGTAATGGTTAAAGCGATGGATTGCGGAATCGTAGTAAGCGAGTTCGAATTCCAGTCGCGCTATTATGTTCACATTCGGACAAGTACCCTTGGGAAAGGTATGAACACCCTTATCTTCCCAGCTATGGGTTAAATGGTACAATTACTGTTCTTCTAGAAGGATGGCTTCGGCATTAAATAACCTACAAATGTTGATATGCCATTAAACAAAGAAACCAAAACAAACAAGAGCTAAAAACATTAAAATAAAGAATAAAGATATATGATCGACACCAAACTACTCAAGGGGAAAATCCCGATGACGTTGAGGCTAATTTGCTGGACTGCGATATCCTAGTTTATATGGGTGATCTGAATATATGGGTGGTTTGAAGACATGTGTTGTCTTACCTCTCTAAACATGGGTGGTCTTATCACTCTGAAGACATAGGTGGTCTTGCCTCTCTGTAGACATGGGTGTCTTTACCTCTCAAAAACATGCGTAGTCTTACCTCTCTGAAGACATAGGTGGTCTTGCCTCTTTGAAGGCATGGGTGGTTTTATTTCTCTGAAGACGTCGGTAAACTTACCACTCCAAAAACTGGATGGTCTTACCGCTCTGAAGACATGGATGGTCTTACCGCTCTCAAAACATGGGTAGTCTTATCGTTCTGAAGACATTGGCCAAAGACGTTTACGTAATAGTCTCAGATGTTAATTTTCTTCCAAAGAAAAGATACCTAAATTTCATTATTTCTCATACAATATTTTGCTATGAAAATGAAATTAAAATTTAGTTACCCAAAATCAAATTGGTTGGTCCCAGTGGCGTAATAGCTAAGGTACTGGTCTGTGACATTGTAATAAACTAGTTCAAACTCTATTGGCGTTATTACTTTCACTTTTGGACAGGTATGAATCCCCTTAGCACCCCAGCGGTGGGTAATTAGTACCCCTACTGTTTTTCTACATGGATTGATTTGGCATTTAACTTCCTATTAAGGTTGATATGCCACTAAAAATGAAAAAAAGATCCAAACTACTTTAAACATTTGAATCGGTCCGAAATCAGAACTGAAATTCTATATGATATAAATTCGAGGACCTAGGGTCTCCGTGGGGATTTCAGACTTGCTGTCACTCTGTCTCCATCTATATCCACAAGACACCGTATTTGAATATTTGAATATGCAGATGCACGAAAGAGTTATGATAGGAATTTTCAAGTCTGAATACATTCAATGTATTTTGATAAGATGTATTTCTACTTCAAGAGTGCATTATTTTGAATCGTGTCCGTTATAATGAATTTAGTCTAGGAAAAAATAGATAAAATTGATATTCCTAAATTTGATGACGTCGTAGATTTAAAGATTTTAATATTACTATTTGACACGAGGACAGAAATTTAAACGAAAAAGTGAATTTCACCGGTTGGATGAAGTAAAAGATGGCGAAAAACAGAGAGGAGAAAAGGAGGGAAAAGATTGCTCATTTTGATAGATAGGTCGAGAGAAAAAGCTATTTAAATGAAGGAAATAAACAGATGATTTGAATTGTATAAAAATCTTTGTAATCTTTGTTTTAAGTCTTTTATTTGTTTAGCAATGAACAATTCATTTTAAAAAAATGTTTATACCTTAGACGATTTACTCGTGGTAGAGCCCCAACTTTTCGTCCAAACTACGTTTTAGTGGTATAAAATTATGATCTGTTTTGTTCACACCAGCAGATTTTGGTGACTATCACTGAGGATCAAGTTACAGCCAGTCCTCACGTATATCCAACGCTTTTCTAAATATTCAAACAGTACTTAGCAGTATACTACCTCGTAACTCTCATCCTTATAATCATATGCTCTAGGTCTTTGGGGATGTTCTTGATGCTTTACTGAACAGGGGCAAGGTCCTTAATGTTTTTTTTATAAATCCCTTTCTATAATTATTATATTTTTCCTAGATAGATATTTACATCCGTTTTTAATTGGTGTTTCACTGAAGTATGAGTGACACCAAGTCACGCTAGATGTCCAGGACTTTGCTTAGTATTCTTGTTGATCTTAGCAGCGTTGTAATTTGCATTGCCTCGATTCTTCCTCCAGTCTCTAATTCCTCCAGTCCCCTTTCCACACTCTTGGGGACCGTATCAAGCGCCCCAACTACTATTGGTATCATTGTCAACTACTTTTTCTGTTCTGGAATGAACCGAGCATTCAGCTATCTTTTCGTTTTCTTTTATTTTCACTTTTTTCAGAAAATTTTCTGTGCCTCATTTTCCATTCTCCATGGATTCTGGTTTGTACATTTATCATTTGGTAGTATGGTCGAATTTTACTTTCTTGCACAATTCCCAGTGAATAACTTCCCAACCAGTCGTGTCTGGTATTATACTCTTTTTCGCTAGTTTGCAACATTCGCTAACAATGTCATTTGTCGTTTCGTTTTTGTTACCATATAATCTGCATGTGACATTCTTTTGCACATTATCAATTTTCGCTTTCATATATTTGGTTCTTATGACGTTATTTCATGCTGCTATCAGAGAAGAATAAGTTTCTCTCTTCAGCTATCTTTTTCGTAGCCCTGTCGAGGTTTTCTCGGATATGATTTCGCCAATTTGTCGCTTGAAATATTCACACAGTTGTTTTTCTTCTCATTTCAATTTCCTAGCCATTGATGTTCTGTTAATCATTCTTTTGTTTGTGCCTTTTCTGGTCGCTGTAATTTGTCTTTCATTGCTATTTTTAATGTACTCTTCGAATTTTCATATTGATACATCCACGCAATTATCAATACTGGCGAGTCCTTATCCTACTTCGTTTTTTGATTCATATAGTCTGTTTATTTCATCTCTCAAATTTAAGGCCTGGTGCATCGTCATCGATTTTCTTGACCTTTTGTCTATTTGTCTGAGTTCCTGCCTTGTTTGTTTAATGATTAGTTTAATCCACTAAAAATTTCCTCAGCTTTTCACTCGGCAAATAATAGATCGACGGAATCTTGTATTTGGTTCATAGCAGAGAATATTTTGAAGGGAATGAAACCATTGTACTCAAATCGAGAGAACTAATGTGTAACTGAGATCAACTCAGAATGATTGACAAGTTATATCCCCTAAACTCAGATGATAACAAGGACATAATTGCAGAATTTTATGGAGGTGCCCGTGGTGTAATGGTTATCGTCGTAGTGAAATGGCGACACGAGTTCAAATCCTGGACAAGACTGATTGCATTTCACATAGCACTAATACCCTTGGGAAAGGTATGAATCCAATTATTCTCCCTCCAGCTATGGGTAAATAGTAAGGCAGACTAGGTTCTTCAGCCTTGGTGAGGCAACTAGTCTAGGAGAAGGAAAACTCTGAATTCAAACCTGTTAAACTCTGCTTAAAAAATTGACCTTGTGTCATATCCTGCCCGAGCGGAGGGTTTGGGTAAATATGATAATTGCAGAATTTAAAGTCACGTGACTATAAATGGCATTCATTGAGGGGGCATCTTTACTCTCTGCAGAGATGCAGTCAGTGTATTCTTCAGTCTCTTGCAAGCCACCTGCATATGTTTATTAAAATCATACACTCTTTTAGAACCATCCACACTAAGAAACATCCACACTTTTTTAGGATGAGCTGATAGCAGAAAAATGAAGCACTAGAATACTTCTGATTATCCGAACAACATTCATTATGTTTTGAAATCAGAAGTTTCCTTCTCCAAGACCGGTTACTTTATTAAAGCTAAAGAGACCATTCTGCCCAGTTGTTACCCCTTATCTGGTTGAGAAAGAAGAGAAGTACTACTTTTATTCTTAATAGTGTGTTCATATATATATATATATATATATATATATATATATATATATATATAATTAAACAACATTCTTTCTGAGACTAATAGATCTGATATACCAATTGTACTTTAGGAATTACGGGTTGCCACTCGCGTAATGTAAAGCTATTTTAAGGAATTGAGCACTCCGGTAACCATTAAACACATATGTAAACAAAGGAAAAATAATACATATGTATAGAATTCCAGCGCCTACCCTGAGGTTACCGGTAGCTCTGCGGTAAGATATCCGACGGGCGTAAAGTCAATCAGGTTTCGATCACAGCTTTAAAGCATTTCGCGTATCTAGCCACACTCATGAGATGTGACACAACGAAACAGAATATATATATATAAATATATCTTAAAATGAATTGGTCTTCAAAGAGATTTGCTTTTTTAATTATTTATAATGCTCTTATTCCTGTTTCAAGCTTTCGTGTGTGTGTGTGTATGTGTGTGTGTGTGTGTGTGTCTGTGTGTTTTATTCATTCACGTTTTGTTGGGTGTTTATTGGAAAAAATATTTTTATCATTCTACATGCCCTTTCAGCAGATGTTAATATCTGATTTGTAAAGAAAGACATGGAATCACTGGTTTAGTCACTATAGAAAATTAGCTCTTCAGAATAAATTTGACGTCCTGATGAAAAGAATATTTTATTATTCCTGGGTCAATAAATTTAACTAGTAAAGTTAAAGATAGGACAGTGAAAACCAGACTTGCCCCATCATTTTTAGAACTTGTGCCAAACTTCCCCTTTTTTCGTTTGTACGATAGATATAAGAATCATTTGTTTTCCCAGATCTTTATCACAAAGTAAAACACAAACAACTGTTTAAAAAAGTTTCAACGTAGTCCAGCGACGCCATAGCGTTCGACAACGTCTGTTATGCGACGTAATGTGCAATGTAAACAGATCTAGAATCCACGAAAATATCCCAACTAATGAATAGATTTTTTTAGATCTACCTTTTAACAAACCTGTTGCAGTACACATAGAATAGGATGACCAGCACAACTCTTTTTCAATCGGAATTGGCTCATTGGACCACAGAAGTCACACTTATTTCCCTCAACGCAGATCTGAGAAAACGTGCCAGAACTATCAATCTCAGAGTACATTAAAGTAATAAAAGAAGAATAAGAACGCGTACGGGAACTATAAATGCCGCAAATAAAAAAAATCCGAGTGGAATAAAAATATATAATAGAAAGATACAATAAAACTAACCAGAGTAGTAAACACCGAACACAAAAGTTTTTTTCCCTGCAGCAATTGCTTGATACATGCATTCTCATAAAAGTAATGAGGATTAAATGGTTCCACGGAATAAAAGAATCTTGTTGATTGTAGATTCCAGAGGAAATAATTAAGGGGAGATAAGTTCGTTACAATATGCATTGAAAAAAGAATGAGACAGATATGAGTGATTTTAACGGCGTGTCAACCTGTCTAGATTTATTTTATGCCCAGGGTTTAAGGAATTGTGTTCATTGAATATTTATATTTACATTTTTTGTATTTGTTACTTAATAGTTTCCTGCACACAGTTCTATGATATAAAGTATTTTTAGCTAACACAAATAATTTACACGGTTTCAAGTATCCATATCTGATACTGATATTTATATGATTTCAAGTAATGGTTTCTATTTAATAATAGTCATTTGTCTACTTAGTTGCATAGTTTCAAGTAACAAAATAGAATCCTTAGAAAAGAATAGTCTCCTCAAGTAACTTGGCTAATTAGGCTGGAGCTGTAGAATACACCGACTGCTTCTCTGCAGAGAGCTAAGAACCCCTGTCCTGCATGTGACACTAAACGATCTGGGGATGAGCTTTAGTAATCCTAGGAGCTTTAGGGAATGCGGAGTACTCCTTTATTTCCATTACTCTCAGATCCACTCTGGCTTGGAGTGGTAACACCAATAGGGTCCTATGTATAGGCCAAATAGAACTAAACTGTGTCCTTATGCTAAAATGATCTTTTTTAATAGAACTCTTTTGATATTTAAACTGCTTACTTTGGCTAAACTGATTTTTTTCTATTTAACTGTATGTAAATAAATGACTGAGGTTTAATTGAATTGTTCGTGATACGTTCTAATACTTAGAACAATCTAACTTTGTTGACTAAAATGAATAGGTTGAAATAGAACTATCTTGACATTTAAACTGTACTTATTGTGACGGTGCACTTATTGTGACGGTGCCTATAATAAACTCCCAGGATGGGAGTTTATTTTTCGCACGTGTGAAGTCGGGGCAGTCTGGCACTTGATCCCTCGCAAAATAAGTCCCGGTTAAGATCCCTTCTTCAGTTACATGGGGACTGGTAGATAATGTGGGGGTTAATTTGGGGCTAGACTGACCGCCGCTGGCAAGCGGTTTCCAAATTTCACGTTACACACACCCACCAGGCCACTTCGTCTTCCTACCCACTAGGCTAACGGAAGACATGGATCTCAAGGTTTAGATATAATATTATTATTTATCGTAGTCGACAATTCCAATTTCCCGTATAATATTTTTAAAGGCGAATAGGACATTTTGCGTGAATAAATTGAGGCGAAAATGAAGCTGAAAAGGAATATGCAAAAGAAGGCAACTCGATAGGCAAACAATACAACGAATAAATTTCGACACGAGGGGACATTTAGAATATAACAAGGTTTTTAATACGTGCAGGCCAAACAAATATTTAAGATGCCGGCTATGTTACCAGCAGACAAGATTTAAACACAAATGTCTCTCTTTCGCTTTCTTTTCTCTCTTTTCTGTCTTTTCTCTTGAACCTTGAAAGGGTAGCAAAGTCCATTCATATGTTTAGAGATTATGAAATGAATCTTTTCATTCCATTTCTCTTCTTTTCTTAATGCATATAATTCTCTATATGCTTCTTTCTTTAAATTGAGAGGGAGAGCATACAATTGCAATACTTAGGAAGGGTGGAGGGAGAAAACGGTGTTAAGGTTTACTAAGCTTCTTCGACGGGTTTCTTCGCAGAGTATTTTCTTTAACGGGCTAGCGGGATTGTGTAGAGCTCAGCTTGAAGGCATCTGTTATCTCCTATCGAAGAAATCTATTTCTGCTTCTTCGCTCGAAGTTTTGGCATGAGATCCACACGTCCTTTCACGGCGACCTCCATCATAAAAACTGAATTCTTTATCCTATTTCATCTGACGAAAAGGACACTACTTCCGGCTTTAGGGTTCTGACCAATCATTTGGCCTCTTTCTTCTTCCTCACCCTGTCAGGCGATTCATTCGGGCTACTATCATGACCTCTATGTCCCCTTCTCTATCTATGCGGTCACAGAGTGTAAGCAGCTCTTGGTTTTCATTCTGACCTGGATTCCCAACTTCCTTCAACAAGCATGCCGAGGAGTTGACCTACATTACTTATTCCTCTTTCAACGGTCAATCTTTGAGGTCTGTTAATTCAAACATGGAGGGGTATTGGGAAATTGATCTCACCTCTCTCCTCTCAGTGCCAGACCACGTGACATTATGCTAAACTGAATTATTTGAAATAGAACTATCTTGACATTTAAACTGTACTTATGCTAAACTGAAATGTTTGAAATAGAACAGTTTATATGTATTAAAATGGATTCGGCATTAAATAACCTACAATGGTTGATATGCCATAAAACAAAACAAAACAAAACCAAAGCAATCCTTGAGTAACTATTCTAAATAACAATAATTAATTTCTAATAATGAACATACAATCATATGATTTCAAGGCATTATCTTTAATTGATAATAATCATTTGTATGTACACAGTTACATGATTTCAAATGACAACAAATAATAATCATTAGTAAATAATTATTGAGTTTAGCAATCTTAATAAAATGATTTACAGTTATATGATCTCAAGTATTCCTATCAAATACAAATATTTTTATACATATCTATCTGACTCATTGATGGAACCCTAACGGGTACTACCACTCTGGGTCAGATAGGGAGTAATAGCAATGAAGGGTTACTTCACACTTCCTAGATCCTTAAAACTAAAGCCACGCCATCTGATGCAGTTAACTGTCCTCAGACAACATATTTGTTCGGGTAGGTGGTTTCTGCTAGAGATACTTAAATATATTCGAGGTCACACTCCATTCAATGAGAGAGACAAATATAGGTAAGATATAAGATTACTGTTGTCTCTGTATCACTGTTTAATTTTTCTGCACCTTTTGCAAGAAATTCATTTTCCCATTATAATGGAAATATTTTTATCATAATGAATACGGCCAATTCAGTAATATGTGAGTCAGTATATCTCATAATCAAAAGAAATCTGTTTACGTTCAATTTATTGTTAATCTCAAAATAAGATGCCTCTTAGAATTATAAGATTTGTAAAATTCTCTCTGAGTGACGTTGAAAAATAACTGCACCTTCCGTTTTTTTTTTTTTTTTGTTTTTTTTTTGTTTTGTTTTTTTTGTTTTTTATAGTTTGGTTTATTTGTTTCAAAACATACCAACATTGAATAATTTCTAAGGGTTTGATCATGATCATCATAATATTTTCAATATGATTCATCGCATTTTATATTATAGTTTTTTTTTCTATAGTCATTTGTTTTCGTACAATTTTTGGATATCAAGTATTCCTATCTAATAAAAACAATTTTCATGCAGTTATATGATTTCGAGTATTCCCATTTAATATAGCTAATTTTATATACCATTATATGGTTCCTAGAAACTATTCCTATTGAAAAATAACCATTTGTTTGTAGACAGTTAAATAATAATAATAATAATAATACAGACGGATCACCTAATCTCAGCCAGAAGACCAGACCTTATAATTATCAACAAAAAAAAAAGAAAATTTGCAAAATTGTCGACTTTGCTGTTCCGGCTGACCACAGAATAAGACTGAAAAAAATATGAAAAGAAGGATAAATATCTCGACCTTGCAAGAGAATTGAAAAAGCTCTGCAACATGAAGGTGACAATTATACCAATTGTGATCGGTGTTTTTGGGACAGTAACTAAAGGATTACTAAAGGGACTGAAGGACTTGGAAGTTGGCAGACGAGTGGAGATCATCTAAACAACAAATTTTTTGCGAACGGCCAGAATACTGAGAATAGTCCTGGAGACTTGAGGATACTTGCTGTCACTCAAACTCCAGTGAAAGACCATCAGCTGACGCTGATGTGAAAAACTCCAATGAAGATAGTAATAATAATAATAATAATAATAATAATAAAAGGAACCGTATACATTCGAATAACTGCCGGCTGAGAAGTAGAAGGAACAAATCTTTGCTGCTAACTCACTGCTACTAGAATGAAGAAATCTGATTAGTAAAAATTGTCATTTGTTTAAAATGGATTTTATCTCGTGTCCCTCAAAATAAAATCTTTTCTGAATATTTGTAATTTAAATGAAGACAACGCGATTAATTTGCCACCCTATTTTAACGCTAGGCTATTTTAAAAAGGCATGTTAGATTTGAACGCTTTTGTTAATTTTTCTTCCGTAAGAAATTCCATATTGTTTGTTAATCCTTGAGGCAAAGGAAAAATGATGTATCTAGGACATGGTTTGTAGGCATCGATTAGAGGGGAACAAGTAACGTCCATAGCGAGACCGGCAAAACAAGAAGGAAGAAGTATAATCCCCATTTTGAAGAGGCTAGTTTTAATAATAACGAGAGTTCAATAATTTACGGCAATAAAAGCAAAAGCAAAAAATACGATACAGGAATACATGCAAATAGCTCAAGGGATAATAGCAGGTGGTACATTGTAAAAATAGCCTTGCTGTGGACTTTACCTGAGTTAATTTTTAACCAATTTGAAATGCATGATTTTTTTTTTTTTTTGTATTTTGTGACCTGCTGAAAACCACTGTTACCAAAAGAGTTATTGGTAACATCTGTGTCAGGCACTTAGATAGTAAACAGCCACTGGGTCTGTTATAGCATCAATATACTCCCCATGAACAATGACAAATCGAAACAGAACCCAACGTGAGACCCAAAAAGCAGTTTTGGGTGTCATCTTCGGCACTTGCTCACTTGATAGCCAACGTGGGGAACCATATGGCATCCAGCAAATGTTGGCTGTTCTTTAAGGTACACAAGCGATTTTTTATTTCAGGTACACAAACGATGAACAAATTAACCACTCAAATCAGAGACCACAGCGCAGAAAATTGAATAGGAAAGATAACAAACTAGCATTATACTGTTATTTTAGGAGCAATTCTACAAAAAGGAGGGTATAGAAAAAGAATGAAAGAAATTTTGACAGGATTCGCTAGATTTAAGACAACAAAACAAAGGCTCGATGACCAGGTGAGGACCATGATAAAGTAAGGTTGGTTTTATGACCTTGGAATACTGGAAATCCCCCAACAAATATATTGGAAAACTTATCAACAGACCTTTAATTCAGTAACCGAACCCTAAATACAGAAAAACCAGAATCTCTTAACCAAAAGCAAACGCTAAATGATAGTGACTGAAACACCGGAAACACAACCCAAATACTAACCCAAGAAGAGAAAATGAATGTAGAGATCATGAAAAGAATTATGTCTGAAAAGAAAACCTCGTTGACTTCTCTCAGGAACCAAGAATGGAGAACAGTCAAGTCGGAAACCAAAATAATAAATAACTTATGGGCAAATATCCCAACAGAAAACATCACAGAACTAAACAGCCTAATTTATGCAGGAGCAAAACTAGATTGTGAAAAAAAACAGGATACCCCTGAAGACCACAAACAGAAAGTCAAAACACGGATGTAAATCAGATTGGAAACGCAGATAAAAAAACAACTAGCAAAAATGCTGAGACAGAACATATAAATATATTGGGACGAAGCTGAACAAGCACGACAATTAGAACAAAGAAAACCCAACTCGAAGAGACTTATCAGAAAGAACTGGCGAAAGAAGGAAGACTAAAAAGATATTTAGACAGGACCAAACAATATAGACAAAACAGGACATTCCGAAATAACTAAAGAAAATTTTACCGGCAAGTAGGGGAGAATGGGCGGAAACATACCAACAATCGGATGCGAAGAAGGCAAAAAGATTTTAGAGCAAAGATATGGGAACGGAAAGATCGTAATAAAATAGGTAAAGGGATGAACAAAATGGAAAAAGAGTTGCGAATACTCGAAGAAGGCCCTATGGTGGAAATACACCTCGAAGAACTCAAAACAAGACTTAAAATATACCAAAATGGAAAACCCCAGGCCTTGATGGCATACACAGATTTTCTTTAAAAAAATGCACATCTATCCACGACATACTGGAGACCAAAATGAATAAATGCATACAAAAAACTAGAATACTCGAATGGATGACGAAAAGAAAGACAATCCTGATCTCAAAGAAACCGCCCCAAACAACAATAGACCCATAACGTGCCTACCGATGATAAGGAAAATATTAATAGCATAAATTAGAGAGGAGATTTACTACTCATTGATAAGCTGCAGACTCTGCCACGTGAAACAGAAAGGATGCCACAAGGAGACCTGAGGCAAAGGACAACTACTATATATTGATCAACATATCTTCAACGAGAACAAACCGATATGGAAAAATCTAGCTATGGCCTGGATTGACTACAAAAAGGCTTACGATATGGTTCCTCAAAACTGGATATTACACTGTCTGAAAATGTACAAAATACCCGACGAAGTCATGAAGTTTATTGAGAATACTATGGAAAACTGAAGAGTGGAACTGACCAAAGGTAGAAAAAGCTTAGTTAAGGTAAAGATCCAGAGAGGTACAAGGCTCATAAAATAAGTTTCCAGACTTTTTTCGTATGGGCACTTTTATTGATAGTACACGCATGAAACTCTAGTGCCCTTCGGAGTGATCTACTCCGGCTGCAATGCACTTGTTCTGCTGTTCCAACAACTTCTGCATGGAATTCCTGTTGTGTGAGCGCGTCACTGACCTTCGTCACAGCCTCTTTCATCTCCTCAATTGTCTCATAACGACAGCCTCTGATTTTCTTGAATATTTTCACTATATAAGAAATATTTTAGCAGTATGTTTGGTTGATTTGGTTTTTTTTGTTTTGTTTTTTGTTTTTTGTTTTGTTTTGTTTTTTGTTTAATAGCATATTAGCATTCGTGGGTTATTTAATGCCAAAGCAATCCTTATAAAAGAGGAGTAATGGTACACTTTAATCCAAAACTAGGAGATTAAAGATGTTCATACCTTTTCCAAGGGTATAAAGCCCGAAAGTGAACTTAACAACGTGACTGGAGTTTGAACTTGCTTACTACAAGTACAGGATTTTAACGACTACACCACGTAGACTTCCCTGAACGCAGTATGAAAACCTATGAGAGATATATGGTCCTCAAACGTTTCACTGGAGACATTGAGTGCAACACTTATCTCTCAAAACATTGCAAGTGTTATCAACATCAATTGCTGTAAAGAAGGTATATCTACTGCATTGGCAACTCTGGCCTTTAATTCAACTTTCCTAGGCCTGTGAAGGGAGGCGGACATAGATCTTTATATTTTACATCTTACAGATGTATAATGTAGAAGCCACCTCCTACCACTAGTAAGTCCGGTGTCCAGCTGTTTGACCAAGAACAAAAGGTCAATGACAAGAACTCTCATAGTAGGTGCGAGAGACGGTCACAAACGACGATTCGGAAATCTTTTGAAAAGTAGCATTTTCGAAGCTAAACGAAATAGCTCCACATCCCACTGTCTAAGACTGGAGCTTTCTTTGATCGACGAGAAAATACCAATTTATATCTTTCTGTTTTGAGACCGGTTCAAAGGGTAGTTGTAACATTGACAAGAAAGTAAGGGTATTTTTCTGTGACCAAGAACATCTCGACATCATCTCTTCCTCTTACTTTTGTCTCTTCCTCTCTGGCAAATATTTTTGAAACGCTCGCAACCCTCCAGATATCATGACAGAGGTTATATCAATGAATAATAAAACTAGTCAGATTATACCATTTTTTAAATTAAGACGTGTTTGCAAAAGATAGTCTCTTTGATTCCCTCAATGATTGCCGTGCTTGGTTTGTTTGCTTGATAGTTTATCAAATTTCGTAGGTTATTTAATGCCATGTTTGTTGAAGGACAGTAATGACACTATTTATCCTATAGATGGGGGATATAGGGGTTCATGCCTTTTCCAAGTGTATCAGTACGAAAGTGAACATAATAGCTCAAATGGAGTTTGAACTCTCTTATTATGATGTCGCAGGGCACCTCTGGTGGTGTAATGGTTAGCAAGTTAGACTCGCAAACCTACACGAGTGAGTTCGAGTCTCATTGGGTGCCCCATTCATTTGGCCTTGTGCTAAATCGAAGTAAAGACCTTCGTAAATTACTATTATGATGTCGCAGCCCAGCAAGTTACACTCGACGTCACAGCGACACCCTCCTCTCTTGCTCGAAAATGTGTCTTTTCTTCTTTTTGATAGAAAATTAAATGCATCTCTTATTTCCTATTTTTGTCTGTGTTTTGTTTATGTGTGGTGGCGAGAATACTGAGCTATCATTTAGTTTCATTACTTTTAAAACGCAGACGTCTTTTAAAAGTCAATAATTTATTTTTATTCATACACTTTATAGAAATAACGAAATATAAAAATTAAATTCTTTATCGCTTCTAATTTATTTTGAAGGGCCTTTTGTTTCAAATGTCTTTTTATTAAAATTTATTGAATTTTTTTTTATGACAACTGATACTATTATTATATTCAAAAAAATACAAATGAGATCATAGTTTAAAAAAATTATTCTTATTTTAATTAAAGAGAAATCAAAGCATTGATTTTGGGTATTAATTCATCCCCTTGACAGGAACAGTTTTAAGAAGATTTGTTTTATTCTCGTCAATGAGATCAATTTCTTTAACGGTCCGGAACTCTGCCAATGTCTAGCTAAGTCTCATATCTTCATGAAAATTCAAGGCATTGTATTCATCATCTCGGAAATTTGCACCACTTTCATTCTTTCTTTCTTAGATTTTTTATTAACCTATGAAATTGAGTCCTACAGTAAATTTTCATAAATAAGTACACCCCTACGAAATTTTTTAAAGAAAATGTTCTTCTAACCCAAAATAAACCAAAATTATGGGACCACAATATATATATATATGTATATATATATATAGGAATAGTGAATGGAGTGTTCGCCAATTGCCTTGGAGGCCAGGCTTCAATCCCATGTCAAGTTATACCAAAGACCCAAAAATGGTATTTGATGCCTCCTTTCTTAACTCTTAACATTATAAGGTACATATAAAGGGTAAAGTGAATCAATCCAGAGAAAAAGAGTAGAGCACTCTCCTACACCACGGTGAAGTAGCTATTGAAAAGAGAGCCTTCGGGTCACCCTCGACTTTGGTCGCCAATTTTACTTATGTATAATAATATATATGTGTATATCTATACATTGTTATCCACAGAGTGGCTAGATGCACTGGACGCTTTAAACTGTGATCGAAACCCACCAAACTTTACGTTAGACCTATAACATACCGTTAAGCCATTTCGGCGACCAAACGTCAGCTTGGAAATTTAACGCATTTTCTATTAGCTTTCATTTTTTTACATTTTATGCTATCGGATACCTCCTTGCTCATTTCGTCAGAAGAGCTTTGTATTAGGCGAGTGGCTGCCGTTATTTCCTTCGCCAGATTGCTCAACACCGTTTCGTTGTAGCACAAATCTTCAGTGTGGCTAGATACGCTAGATGCTTCAAGTTGGTATCTAAACCCGCCTATATTTACGTTAGACCGATACCCCTACGATACCCCTACGTGTGGCTAGACACACGAGATGCATCAAGCTGGGATCGAAACCCGGCCAACTTTACGTCAGCCTCACAGCCAACTGCTGCCTCAACGTAACAGAGGGAATTGCAGCTGCCGATGGCTGTTGATGGCTGTGAGGTTACGTTATCAGACTGACGTAAAGTTGGCCTTGTTTCGATCCCAGCTTGAGCTATCTCGTAAGTCTGGCCAAATTTTACGCACACACACAAAAACCCAGAGAAAACTACTAAAGCCTCAATGGTATCAACTACACACACACGTAAACAAAAGACAGAAACCTATAAACACATATTGGTTGAAGTAATGAAGGCCAACACTTTTTTATAAGAATATACGTCTTTTTATTCTTTCGTCAGGGGTCAAAGCTTCTGTGGTTTGTGAGACAGATGGACGGATGGAGACAAGACAGATTGCTATATTTACCCATAACTTCTTCTCTTGAACATAGCACACTGTGTAATCCTCAAGACCTCGCTTAGCACTTCTTCTGCTTGTCGGCCGGGGTTGCTAAATCGGTAACAGGCTCCAGCGGGGTGCTCTTAGTGACTGCAAGATAGCTCTGACTCGGCCATCTCTGACTAAAAATTACTATAACTGACTAGCAGAAATCTGCATATATTATTTCATAACGCCAGCAACTTCCGATAAGATCACGTGATCTTCTTCCGCTTATTTACACCGGTGCGTCTCTGATTGACGACCCGGTCTAGAGTCAGTATGCAACACAAGCGCATACAGTGACCCTGAGAGAAACAATCAATAAACTTTTTGTCATACCAAATATCAAAACTAATTAACAAAAATATACCACAGAAAAAACACATAGCACATTCTTAGAAAAATAAAATAAAGGAAAATGAAAAAAGAAGAGTGGAACGACAGCTATAAAAATCTATCACAAAAGACACTAACATCCACCACTCCATCAGGACAGTCACCACAATATAAACCAAAACCATCCAAAATTATCAACTATTCTCTGAAGATAACAAGAAGCTAGAAACACGTGTTAGAAAGAACAAAAGGAATAATTTAAAAATATTAATCTCTTTGTGGACCAATTTATATATATATATATATATATATATATGTGTGTGTGTGTGTGTAATGGTTATCGGTGAAGAAAATTAAATCGTTGAGAAGAGTTCAAATTCTAACCGAAGCTATTTGCGTTTCAATTCATACTAATGCCCTTGGGAAAAACATGGATCCCAAGCGGCCCATCACAGCAATGCGTAAATAATAATAGCTGTCTTTTTCATACCTCCTCCTCATCATCATCATCATCAAGTCCTGCTTACTGCCAGGATTTTCATGACTCTCTCTTTCTCTCTCCGTTCCTCTCAGCCATTGCTTGCAGCAAGCTTTCCAAACTACAATCTGTGTCTGATGCAAATAAGTTTTTGCAGGTCTGTCAACACTGGCACGTCTATGTCTCGGGGTCTATGAGTTTTTCCTTGCAGGGTCAAACATGTCTTGCTCGTATTGGAAGTTTTTTTAGATGGAAGATAACACCACACCAAACAACAGCTGTACTGCCACAACTTATCTAATAGCACTCAACAACCGCCCGCTTACAATCTTAAAGTATTATATTTTATCTAACTCTCCAGCACTGGAAATTTCTCTCCGAAAATAAAGATTCAACCTCTCTGTAACAAAAAAGAAAATTGCTTTATTGTACTTATTTTTTTAAACTCTACTTGGTTTGATTTCCTTGAATAATGGCATAGCAACATTTGTGGCTTATTAAACACCAAAGCCATCCTTATAAAAAAATTACTAGTCTTACTATTGAACCTATGGCTAGATAAATGGGTTCAATAATTTTCCACAAAGCTATTAGCCCGAAAGTGCAACTGGAGTTCGAACTTGATTGCTCTGATACCACAATCGAGTTCTTTAGCCATTACGTCATGGACACTACTTCATACAACTGGTCATAAAGTTTTAGTCTCATAAATTTTCTATTATTCTCCCTCCAGCTATGGGTAAATAGTAGGACAGACGAGGTTCTTCAGCCTTGGTTAGGCAACTACTCTAGGAGAAGGAAAACTCTCAATTCAAACCTGCTAAACTCCGCTTAAAAATTGACCTTGTGTCATATCCTGCCCGAGCGGAGGGGTTGGTAAATAGGATAAATTTACTTTGGTAAAACTAAATCCATATAGGAAAATCATTCACTTTAAGTTTCTGCAATAAGCTCATTCAGAATTTATTCTGCTTGTAGAGTAACATAGTATTAATTAGGTAATGAGCACGGTCCACCCATTTTCCTAACATGACAGTTTATGCAAATTCGAGCAGCTAAGTAAGCTTATTTTCACATCTTAATATCTAATCATAGAGAACTTGAAATTGATTCTTTTTCCCAATAATCGAATCAATGTTGCTTTTTTTTACAGTTTAATGTATTTTACTGTATTTTACAAGGAAACCTGTTCAATCGATGGCATAGGCATTTATAGAATGCACATTTTTTAGCCTTAAAATCATCATCATCATCATGTTGTACCGCTAGCACGGATATCCCTGACCCTCTCTCGCCACTTCTCCCTATCATCCATCGCGTCTGGCAGGTCTTAGGGGCTACATCCCATATCCCCACATAGCTGCTGGATGTATGTTCGAGCTGGTCGTCCTGCTTTTGCTTGGCCATGTGCGGGGGTCCATAGGAGTACATCACTGATGAGTTCGTCCTTGCTTCTCCAGCAGTGTCCTGCGTGTCTGGTTTGTCTAACTTGTATAGTTCTCGTGATGGGAGGCAGGTGGCCGTATAGTTGGTGTCTTATGGGGTGTTGCCGCCAGGACTTGTTCAATATTGCTCTCAACATTCTTAACCGCATTAACATTGAAGTTACATTTTTCATATTTTTACAGCCAATCAGCTAAAAACACAAAATAAGAACATTCTAGAAAATCCAGCTCAGAAACTAATTAACGGAAAAATATTTAGGCTCTAAAACAAATCAGTAAATATACGAATCTGATTGGTCGAGAAATGTCTGCACGCTTGAATTTTAGGACCCGCAATGAAACCTAATAATATCCTATTTTATGATCCACTTAAGTGACCCCAAAAAGTATAAATAACGAAGAATTTAATTAAGTTAATCATTCATTCCTTCAACTATCAAAGGTCATTCCTTCCACTACCAAAAAGATTTTCCACTACGGGAGGCCATGGACGGACAGCAGAGAGTCACGCCATAAGACTCAAAGGGGGAAAGCATGCAACCTTCTTTTACCGACTACCAGATGCGACACGTTGTCGCCGAAGATCGTAAAAAACGCACGTGCGGACTTAGTCAACTTTTTTATCGACTGTACTTCGGCCAACTATGGACACTTTGATTTAATAGACTTTCCTAACATGTGCACACGCCACACGGGCGAACAAATAATATTTTCATTCAACTGGCCAGAGCTGTATTTTCTACCTACATACATCATAAACATTGTATTTCTAATTATTTTTAACCTTTTTTTAACCTGACTATTTAATTGTTTGTTTCTTAATGCTTGTTGTTGTAATATTCCATTTGTTTACGTGCTTGCAAAATTTGTTTTGTATTTGGGGTGAAACTAAACCTGAAAGTAACGCCCGTAAATTACGGAAGCAACTAACTCATTCAGAACACATTAAATTCGTTGGTTATTTATTAAAGTATTGCTTTAATGACTTTCCTTGGAGAGTGAAATGAGCTGACTCGAGGAATGGGAATTTTTTCCAAGTACTTTGTATATATTTGAGAAAGAAGAAAAAAGATTTGTTGGAATTAATGGTTTTAAACACATTCTAAGATCCCGCTAAATCTGGCTTTTCTAAAAAAGAAAACTGAGGATTGCAAAATTAGTCTTATGAATTGTATTTATCTTATAAGTTTTTTTATGAAGTTTTATTATATTTATTGTATGTGAAGCATATGCATTTAATATCTATATACAACAAAAATTGTATTTATATTAACGCACACACACACGCACACACACACACACACACACACACAGGTCTAATATTATGCCTTGAGGTGAGGGAATTATAATACATTGTATCTTTTTATTTACGTTTCTGTAGTTTCTTATATTTGCTTTGCACACTGTTATAATAGATGCAACTCATTAATATGATAATACATATTGCATCAAGTCACCTTTCATCTGAGTCTTAAAAAGCAATCATATCACTTCAGATGACAAGGGAAGAAATTGACTTTATCCCACAGTGCACTTGAAAGACCAAGTTCTTGGGAACGTCTTTGGAGGGACTTTTTTGGACTCCTCTCAAAAGAAATTCTCACCGCATCCATATTGTCATAATGTCTTGCAGTCACCTTCCTGCCAGATCTGCGATTTTCTGCCTTTTTGTTGAGGTTTTTTACTGACCCTGTGACTTGAACTTTGTGTGTCTAACGATAAATTTGTTTTTTTCTGAGAATAATTGTTAAGTTTCCTGCGAAATTTTGCTTGCACAGTTTTGAATGATTTTGTATTCAAAAAAGTACTGGCACAAAATATTATTTCCTCTCTTGTCCAAGGCATCGTGATTGAGGATTAATAGTTGTTATGGTATATTATTTCAAAATCTGAAACAAAAAAGAACGCAACATTATTATAAGAAGAGTTATTAGCAGTCACGTGGGTCTCATGTTTATTGATGCAAACTGTATGATATATACGAACAAGTTTTAAACAAATCTTTCACTAACTACATCTCTAAGTCAAATAGATCTGTTACTAATGTCAATGAAGGTGTTCGCCACACTCACCAGATCTCCAAAATTAAACGCCGACTTTTTATTTCAGGTGGTTTTAATCCACTGCCAAAAATACAGTGTTTTCTAAGTCCTGTTGACAGGACGGAAAAAAAAAACTCGCTCTATGCCGTTTCTGCTATCCGATGTTTATAAGAAAGATATACTCCTTGCCTAACTGTTTCTGCGTAAATTATTCGCCAACTAACGAGTTCTGGAGATGTACGCATTTAACCAACCTCTCCACTATGAACAGGATGCAATCCAAGGACATTTTAAGCGAAGTACTCCTGGTTTGAACTCAGGTTTCTTTCTTCTGAACTGGTTACCTTACCACGACTAAAGAACACCAGTCTGTCCTATTTATCAATTGCTCTGGGTGTTGTGTAGCCATAAGGAAGACTCAAAAACGCATTTTTGACTAAAATATAATTCTCTCTTTATTTCTTGTTGGGGACGAAGCTGCCTGTAGACGTCCAGGAGAGAGAGAGAGAGAGAGAGAGAGAGAGAGAGAGAGATGGAGAGACGAAGACGCGGACACAGACTGATGGAGAACACAGACGGAGGGTTCGGAGGACAACTATATTGACCTTTGCTTAAACCAACTTATGCTTCTATATTCAGGGTCCCACTTAACACTTCTTCCGCTTCTCGGTCCGGAGGAGGACTACTGCGCTAGCTGTGACTCTCGTGTCTCTGTGACTGACTGCGAAACTAACTATCCTGTCGTGTGTTCCTGAGTATATATAATTTTATAACACCAACGCTTCTACTGATCCTCAATCCACGTGATCTGCTTACACCAATATATTTACAGCAATCAATTTGTTTACCCAGATGCATCTCGTTCAGAGAAATTCCTTATTGATGGATCTGTCAAATGTCAATATAGCACACACCTCCTTAAATTATTTTTCAAAATGTCCTCCCGTGGACATTTTCCTCTCCTTCCTCTCCGTCTCTCTCTCTGCCAACATATTACAAAAAAGTCCAGAAGGACAACAGTAAAAAATATAGCAATCATTACACATCTTAGAAGGCGACCTTTTCCGTCATGCAACAATTACCCCGTTCCAGTTATTATTTATGTTATTTCTTTATTCTTTCTCAGCGCAGTTGGTTATTTCTCATGCATGCATCAAAACTACAATACAATTATATATCTCATTTTCAAAAAGCACCATTAGGCCCTCCCCTTCAATTCTTTGAGGAAACTAAAAACTTCACGGGATTAACGTCTTGTTCCAAAATCCTGGTCACAAACCCTGTAACACTGGTCAATCCAGCAACACATTCAGCCCGAATCCCTGATGACCACATATCAGTCATCCACTCCACTGATACCTACCAATAGTAACTGGTGGATTTCTCAAAAATTCAACAAGCAGTATCACTATGGTATAAAACAATACCTCAAAATGGCCTTATAAATCGACATGCATGCAGCAACAACTAAAATATACCGCATCAAAACATATATCGGCAATTGATTTTCAACTTAATCAATTATTGCCTTTAATAATTTCACTTTCCTGGATCGATTTGTTCAAAAGTTTGTTTTTCGCCGTGTTCTATGGTAGAAGTAGACATCTCGATGCATAACCATACGATCATAGGCAGAAACCACGCCCCAATTTTCAAACTAATATTGGGTAAATGACTTTCGCTATGTATTTCTCTGCTCGAGTTTAACAGCAAACATGTGACTTCTTAATTTCAAAACATGTTTGAACACAAAGCTGCCTTCCTCAGCAGTGCACTTCATTCAAAGTCTGACCAAGAAACCAAAAAAAAAAGGAGAAAATTTTTTCTTATCTTCAAAAAAGCCCAAAATCAAAATCAAAATTTCATGAAGTGAATGAAGGGAAAAATTCGGAAATGTCGCCTTAAATTCAAACAATTATTCCCTTCCAACCCGCCAGCAGTTGGGGAAAAAATATTTTTTTTTAATACAGATTCTATGAAAACGCAGTAGTTAAAACAAAATGTCCAACCAAAAGTTTACAACTAAAAAAAATATCAAAAAGTTCAGAAAAATGTCAGTTCTATTTTTGAAAAAATATCTCTTTCTCTTCCTTTTCTTCATAGTGCAAAGATACAGTCGATTGTCTCTTTTTTTTTTTTTTTTTTTTTTTGCAAATCCTACAAATCTTGCTTTCTTCACTGCTGAGTTGCCTCCTCGCTTCTTTTCAACAGCTACATATCGTAAAAATTCTTTGATTTTCTGCTTCATTTCTCTTCTAGTAGCCTGTTTCTTTTTCTCTACTTTCCCTGTACGTTTCTTTCTCTTTTTTTTTCTTTGTTTATTTGTTTATATAGACGAAGCAATTATTCTCTTTTTTTACTCTAATAGTTTTTAAATACTCAAATATATTTTTTCTACACAATTGCTCATTCTCTTTTCTCTTCTCTATATATCTGCTGACCACAACTCTTCAATTCTTAACGTCTATTGCTCTCTGTCTTCTTTTCCGATAACTTAAGCTAGCATTGGTTTTCAAGCGCCCTTTTCCTTTCTTTTTTTAACAAGTATCTCCTAAAAAAGAATGGTTCCTATCCAGCCATCATTTCTTCCACTTTTCTTATTCCGACCATGACAGTATAACACTTGTCTCTTACTCACATTGAGATAAAATTTCCAGGGGATTCTTTTCCCAAAAACAAACTTTTCCCATGTCCATCGACCCCCATTTTTTTCCACTGCCAGTCGGCATCTCTCCACTCTCTCTTTTTTTTTTCACTAGTTAACGAAAATATTTTCTCCATTTATTCATCTATATTTCTCCCTCAAGCTTGATTCGAACCCGAGTCCGGAATTCTCCAATGCACACCATGAGACAGGTTAAGATTTCGCACACGTACATATTAATTCCCAATTCAAATAACAAATAACAAATAATATCCTGGGTGCGAAGTGTTTCAACTTTAACTAACACAATAGTCTGGCCTCTTACCAACACCCAAAAATGTTTGATCCCATTCTAGGGGGAGCTCACAAAACGCTGATCTGGCTTCTAACCAATATCCAAAAACTTCCATCCCATTTTCGATTTCCACAACTTTTCCGATCCTTTCACGGAACAACATCGTCTGAGCCCCGTTCCACTCACCTTACTACGGATCCAAAGGCACATGAGCCTCCTCTTGACCATATACCATAGTCGCCTAGAACTTTCCAGTTGCTCAGAATCAAAGACAAACGATAAAAAAAATCTTAATATTAGATTACTACGCATAACGATGAGCATTTCCAAGTTACTACGAATTTTCATTCATAAAAATTTCATCTTACAATCAAAGTCCATTCATGAAAAGTTAAAATTCAATCGTTTTACACATCCAAAGTTTTGTGATGAAACTCGTCATCTTTTCTGACATATCACAGAAATGATATTTTTTGCTTTACAAACAACTGTTTGCTCGCCTCTTTCTCTTTTTTTTTCTCTTTCTCTTCTAAATCCCTCTAGTTGTCAGTTAAACCAAAAAATAACAGTTTCCAGTATTCACTCTAATGTATAAAAATGTGGAACTCATTAAGATTTCCAATGATTTTCTTTTTTTTATTTTCTTTTCAATTATTTAAATTCTATCAGACGCGAACCTACGAAACATAAAAGAAACATAGAAGGAAAAAAATACATTTTTTTTTCTTTGAATGCGCAATGCACCTACCCGTAAATAGCTGTGTTTCTCTTTTTTTTTAATAGTCTTTTTCAATTCTCTTTCGTTAATGTCTTTTTCTTTAACAATTTCGTTGATACATTTTCAGCTTTCTTCTAATTTTCTTTCTTCGTTCTCCTGCTGTTTTCCTTTCGTTTTTCCAAGTTTGTTGCATTTTCAGGCTTTTCCCTTTCATTTCTGTTTTTTTATTTATTTTATTTTCTTGTTACGTTCGTTCTTTTCACATCTTATTCTTTCTTTTTTCTTTCTTTCTTTTTCTTCATCACGCGCTATCTTTGATTGTCCAGGATTTAACGTCCTGGTTCGAAATCATCCCATTAATGCAGGTCACCGCTCACCAAATCAATTTAATGTTATATAGCGACATAATGAATGAAGGAATGAATGATGAAGCATGACACATATTTACGAAAATATAAATCTCTTTTTACTTCTCGTGTAAGAGTCGAAATTGGAGTAATTGTGCAAGAGACAGAGACAGGGATACAGAGAAAGATTACTCCGGTGCAGGATTCCAAAGACTGATATATTGACCTTTTCCTAACCCACGTTGTGCTTTCAGATTAAGGTCCCCGCAAAGCACTACTTCCGCTTCTCACCAGAAGGCGGGGGTGGGGGGCTACTGCCCTCTCTTGGCACTCGTTGGCCGTGACTCTCGTGACTCTGCGACTAATTGACTGCGAGACTGACTGTCCTGTTGCGGGTACCCGTGTTTTAATAATTTCATAACGCCTATGGGATCCCCACTTAGTGCTCGCTTTCCGGTAATCAATTTGTTTCCACGTGTGAATCCTGTGTAGAGAAATCCCTGATTGATGGCTCTGTCAAAGGTTAATATGCAAAATTGGGCAAAGGGAGGTATTAACGCATTTAACCTCGAACAATTTTTTGTGGCAAAGGAAAAGTTTAAGCACATGCTTTCTTTGTTTCTTACTGTAACTTCTTCTGCACTTTTAAGGGACATGGAGCCGCAGACACACCAAATTTAGAATCTTCCTGTAATTTCATAGTAAGTATTTCTATGGAGTTAAATTGCTAGCTAGCATCATGCTTCTTTGTTTTAAATTTATATGTTTGTTTGTTGTCTCCCTGACCGATTGCCTTACCAAAACAAAAACAAAAAACATCTCCCTATTAATGATCCATAGCTGAAGGGGAGAAGATGGATTTATGCCTTTCCCAAGAACATTAACGTGAATTGAAACTCAAACAGCTCCGTCAACGTTTTAAAATTAGGCCGCTGATTCCTTTTCCTTCAATGATAACCGTTACGCCACGAGCGCCTCAATGGAGGTGAATAGATTTATAATGTTTATTTTTCTTGACTTCATCTGTTTGTGTGCGTGTTTCAGCGTATGAATGTGTGCATACTTGTATTGATTCAAATACGACTCGTAACAGTCGCAACATATGAAACATGTTTTATCTGAATTTTATACGATCTGACCTCCTTTTGAATGGACAACTGAACAAACCGGTAATAACAATTAGGCTACGGCTGAGAAAACTAATTTAATTAATTTAAAACTTTACTTCAGAACGCTTTGCTTAATTTTCTCTTTTAATTGTATTTATATATTCGATTTTCTCTAAGTTGGAGAATTAAGTATCTAAATTCTTTTCATACATACGCGGAGAGTTTGTTATCGATCTATCTATCTATCTATCTATCTATCTATCTAGTCTAGTAATGTGATTAAATCTGAATTTATAGCTTTTAGTTACTCCTGGTTGTGTGTTATTGGTATTTTACTGTATAAACCATAAATAATCAGACTACTGACGATTTATGGTTTTGAATTTTGTAAACCAAAGTAAGAACGTGTAGCAACACATTTAAACAATATGTGTTTGGTTACAGAGGAGTCGCAATGTTATTTTGCTCTGAATTTATTTCTTTGTTTTATGGCATATCAACCTTTGTGGATTATTTAATGCTAAAACCCTCCAAGTAGAAAAACTCTATTCGTACTATTTAACTCATAGCTGGAAGGATGAAGGAGTCCGTATCTTTTTTAATAGTATTAGTCCAAAATCCTGAGTGGAGTTCGAACTCACTGACTACAAAGTTACAAGCTTGCATATTGGCTACTATACTACGCAGTACTTAATTCCAATTTATGTTTTTGTTATAAAATTTCAATTTTATTTTCATATTCATTTATACTGTATGAATAATAATGAATAAAAGTATTTTCATTTTCGAAAAAAAAAATTTCTGAGATTAATATGGATGGCTTCTCTTTATATCTCATCATAAACATTTATTTATTTATTTGGCACATGTCTTTTGAGAGGCAACCCCTCCACACACACACAAATATCGTGTCCTGAGAAGGAGACTGAACTGCGTCCGGTAGTGATGCTTCAATTCTGGGGAATGTGGACTACTCTTTCATTGCAAACTATTCCTTGGTCAACTCAAATCAGAAAAGTTAGTATCGGTTATCTATGAGGGTCAAATAGGAATAAGGTGTGACACAGGCATTCGAACAGCGATTGCTTGTGGACGGAATTGGCGAGCCTCTAGATGATTCCCGTAGGGATACCGTGCTGTTAGGGTGAAGATTAGTCGAAAGAATAAATAGTCGGACAACAATCAGATGCATTTCAGCGCGAAAAGACTTTCCGTAATAGGTTGGCCGCTAGTGTTTAAGGTTGTAATTTTCTGTTAATAGGTTATTTCGAGTGAATTTCGAGTGAATGATATACTTTTGTATGCCCATGTGAGCGTTACAAAAAATAGGCCAAATGCTGTTCAAAAACAATTAGTATTGGAAGCAGCGTCGAATCAACCGAAAAGGACATCGACACGAGGTTAACGAAAGCATGGACAGCTATCAATAGGCTATCGATTATATGGAAATCAGACCTAACCGATAAAATGAAACGCAGTTTCTTCCAGGCAGCGGTCACATCGATACTGCTATATGGATGCACTACATGGACGCTAACAAAACGACTGGAGAAGAAGCAAGATGGCAATTACACAAGAATGCTGCGTGCAATCCTGAACAAGTCCTGGCAGCAACACCCCACAAGACACCAACTGTACGGCCACCTGCCCCCTATCACGAAAACTATTCAAGTTAGACGAACCAGACATGCAGGACACTGCTGGAGAAGCAGAGATGAACTCATAAGAGATGTACTCTTATGGATCCCCACACATGGCCGCGCAAAAGCAGGACGACCAGCTCCAACGTACATTCAGCAGCTATGTGAGGATACAGGATGTTGTCCTGAAGACCTACCTAGGGCGATGAACGATAGGGAGGAGTGGCGAGAGAGGGTCAGGGATATCCGTGCTACCAGCGCGATATGATGATGATGATGTATGAAAAACTAGAACTGTGTGTAAACAAAAGATTTTTATTCAATGAATTTATTGATATTAGATAAGGCTCCATGAAACAATACAGTTATGTGCAAATTTATTGTATTATATTGGAATATCGTATAACTTAGTTTAAGTGTCGCATGGCTTCTCTTCTCGATCGGTGGTCGCTTCTCGCAGTTTCAACCTTCCTTGTGACGACACACTGAAGTTCCTACTGATGGGATGAATAACGAAAACACAACCTTTGCTGCGCACATAACTTTAATAACTTCACATAATATTACCCAGACCACGAATTGAGGAGCTAGTCGAACCAGAGGTGGAAATCATCTACCCTTCGCTTCATCTATACTGAATTAAACTGATTCTTTGTTAAATATGATTTTTTTTAATTTTCAGAATTTAGTCATCTAATTTTAATTCCTCCAATGAAAGTCAAGCTTTCAATTTATCTTAAACTGTCTATCACACTGATTTGGTACCAATGGCTTCTGCTTATCAAACGACCATTTTAATTATTTTCAAGACTATCTACACATCTCAATAATAGATAAAGACAGTCTATCATTTAACATAAGCAATTGATTATAAACAGTTAAAAAGATGCAATAAAAGAAATACAATGAAAGATTGATATATAGCTACGATTATCGATAAATTAATAAAATTTCGGCTTTAAATAATCCATAAGGATTTGATATGTCATCAAACAAATTTTTTTGTGAAACCCAATCTGCTAGGACCTCATTAATAGATCAAATAGATTTGTTTGAAAATGTTATTATTGGATAGAAATTATTGAACCTATGTAAATGTTTGCAAATAAAGTAAGGTAGTCGAGGGTGACCAGAAGGCTAACTTTTCAATAGCTACTACACCGAGGTGTAGAGGAGGGCACTACTCCTTTCCCTAGATTGCTCCACTTTACCCTTGATACATACCTTATATTGCTGAGTGTCAAGAGATAAGGTATCAAATACCATTTTTAAAGTCTTTGGTATGACGTGACCTGAGATTGAACCCAGGTCTCCCGGACCATTGTCGAACACTCTACCCACTAGGCCAATGAGCCGGTCGTTAGCAAATATATGATTATTATTACATGGTAAGTGCTATTTGAAACCATATTATGTATAATTTATTCATAGTAGGAATATTTGAAAGCATATAACAGTGCAAATCATTTCTATCAGACAGGAATACATGATGCGTGCAAAGACATAATTAATGTAGAGAAATAAAAAATTGCGTTTTAAAATATGAATGCTATAGAACGTTGAAAATATAAATCATCATCATATCGCGCTGCCAGCATGTATCTCCCTGACCCTCTCTCGCCACCCGTCTATATCGTCCATCGCTCCCGGCAGGTCTTCAAGGCTACATTCTGTATCGGCACAGAGCTTCTGTATATAGGTTCTAGCAGGTCGTCCAACCTTTGCTCGTCCATGTGAAGAGGTCCACAGAAGTACACCGCTTTCGAGTTTGTCCTTACTTCTCCAGCAGTGCCCCACATGTCTGGTTCGTCTAATTTGGATAGTTTTAGTGATGGGTGGTAGGTGGCCGTACAAATACTGTCTTGTTGGGTGTTGTCTCCAGAAATTTTTCAATATAGCTCGCAGCATTCTTGTGTAATTGCCGTCAAGCTTTGTCTCCATTCGTTTTGTTAGGGTCCATGTAGTGCATCCGTATAGCAGTATCAACACGACCGCCGCTTGGAAAAACTGCGTTTTATTTTATCGGTCAGATCTGACATCCATATAAGTGATAGGCTGTCGATAGCTGTCCATGCCTTTGTTAGTCGGGTGTTGATGTTATTCTTGGTTGATGAGTCACTGTTTCCGAGGTAGGTGAACTTGTCCACTAGTTTCAGAGGAACACACTTTAGTGTGGAGATAACACCTCTTTGATTAAAGTACATGTATTCAATTTTTTCTTCATTGACATGGAGACCTAAGCCATCTGCTGCTCGTTCCAGGCTATGTAGCAGGGATTCGGCTTGGACGGGTGAATTTTCCAGAAGTGCTATGTCATCGGTGTCTTCAGCGTTCGTAATAGTTTGTACAGGATATTTTCTGCTTCTTTCCTTTGCCAGCTTAAATAACTATGATTATTATCAAGCTTTTACTAATGAAATAAATTCCGGCATTAAAAAAAAACAATTTGAAGTCGATATGCCGTTAAATAAACTAGACCAAACAAGCCAAAACTTAAACGATTTGTTTCTTCTTTCTTTCTCTGTTTCTCATTTAATTTTGTTCGTTACCAACTTGTTGGCTAACTTTCTTCATTTGTTTTCTTCTTAATGTTTGCCTTTTATTGTCGACATTGTCGTCGTCATCGTTATCGTCGTAGTTGCTTTCTTTCTTATTTTCCCAAAAATAAGAAACTTTTTCTTTCTTTCCTTCCGTCTACCGTTTTATCGTTTTCGATTTTCTTCTATTTAAATTTTTTTATTATTTATGTTTTTTTTTCATTTCTTTATACGACATCTATTTGTTGTTGTTGTTGTTTGTTTGTAGGTTTGATTGATTTTTCAAAAGATCCTTTCTTTCTTTAACATTTTGTTTCTATTGAAATCTTTCTTTCCTTCTTTCTTTCTTTTTTTTATTTCTTTTGTTCTTGCTTTCTTTCCGTCTTTCTTTTTTCATATATTATCGGTTCAAATTTTCTTTCTTTCTTTCTTCTTCGCTTTGAAAACTCAAAGCGAAAAAGAAAGAAAGAAAGAAAATTCAAACTTTCTTTTCTTTCTCACTTTGAGTCTTCAAACTTTCCTTTCTTTCTCTCTTCATCCCTTTCTTTCTTTCCTTCTTTCTGTTCATATATTTATTTCCTTCAATCTTTTTCATCGATTCTTTGTTTCTTTTTTATTACTTGCTTGGCTATGGTGCAAATCATTGTTTCTTAATTTATTTATTTCCTTTGCGCCTCGTTTTTGTTCACATATTTCTTCTATAATTATTCTATTATTTCTTTTCTATTTTCTTTCTGTTCAGATCTGTCTTTCATACTGTCTTTCGTGCTTAATTTTCCGCTTTGCTTCCCTTCAAACATTTCTTTCTTCTTATTATTTTTTCTTTCCTTTGCCCTAAGCATTAGTTGATACCTATGTTTCTTTTTTCCTATATTTCTATTGAAATCTTTCTTTTTTCCTTCCTTATTTCTTTATTCTTCTTTCTTTCTGTTCAAATATTTCTTTCTTTCTTTTCCTCTTTATTTCAATTCAAAATGTTCTTTCTTTCTTTCTTTCTTTCTTTCTTTCTTTTTGGCTTTGTTTCTATTCAAACTTTTATTTTTTCCCCTTTATTTCTATTTTAAACTTTTTTTCTTTCTTTCTTTCTTTCTTTTCCGTTTTCCTGAGATTCAGAGAAGTATGTGAAAAAAGGAAGCAAGCATTGAAAGAAAGAAGGCTGATGAAGATAAAAATTATGCAGAGCTAGAAAAAAAAATAAAGGAAACACGAAAGAAAGAAAGAAAGAAAGAAAGAACGGGAAAAGCAAAAGAAACAAGGAAAGCGTAAGAAACAGCAAAGAAAGAAAAAAAAAAAGATAGCATGGAAAAATGGAAGGAAACCTTTTATTTTTTTCATTTCTTCCTTTATTTCTTTTCAAATGTTTGTTTATTTTTATGTTTTAATTCTTTTCCTTGGCACTGTTCAACTCTGTTTATTTTCGCCTCACTTTCATTTTATTGTTTTCCTGTTATTTATTCAGTCTCACTGCGTCATCATTGTTGACTAATTCAATTAATTATCTTTATTTCCTCATTAAAAAACCTTTAATTTCATTTTCTCGCATTTTCTGTCTTTTTATATTCCATTTAATTCTTTCATGCCTGGAAAATGATTCTCTCCGTTGTTTCTTGTTTGCATACCGATGTCATTTTTATTCCCTTATTTGCATTTACACTAAATTTACACATAGATACGTCAAACAAGCTAATACAAATGCAAGGACTTGTAAATATGCTGCCTGCACGCAAATATGGAGAAAGAAGCAAGAAAAAATAATATCGCTTTCACTAGTGTTTCAGAGGCTTAAAAAACGAACTCGTGTGTATATATACGAGATGTGTTTAAAAAGTTTTCGAACTGAAGTTGTATTTTCCTAGAAAGAAACAGAAAAAGAAAGAAACGTTATTTTTTTTTCAAAACAGACCCCTTTGGTATCCAGCGCTCTTACTCCAGCAAGCCTTTTATTGATCGAAGCATCTCTGCTATTCCTTCTATAATAAGGTTGCACCATCATCCACATATTGAAATGTTACCCTTGAGGTTAATTTTTGTATTTAGAAAACAAGAAAACTTATGAGTATGGAGGCTGCTGCACAGACACAATCCTAAATTTTGACCCCTTCTTATCAGCCAGCTATGGGTTAAATCATATTAATATTGTTCTTCAAGTAGGATAGCTTTGACATTAAATAAACATTGAAGCTGGTATATCATTAAACAAAAAACAAAACAAACCTGTATCTTGCTAAAACGTTCTGTTCAAGAAGAATCGGGGCAGGATTCATAATTTGTTTTAACTGGCTTTGACTCATCTTAACAATTCTCTTTGGGTCTAGATATTTTCTTAAATCGAAGAATGTATTCTGCTTAAGGTCTCGCACAAATACCCCTGCGTCTCTTTCACTCATCAAATAGACAGAAATGTACTTTTTTTTTAGATTTGCATCAGCAGCCTTATTGAAAATTTAATGAAATGTATTGAACCTGCATCTATGTTCAAAATAATCACATTCAACATCTGTTGTAAAAATTAACATATATATATATATATATATATATATATATATGAAATTATGAAAATTTAAGTTGAAAGGTATATCTGAAAAAAATTTTTTTGGTCATTTTCAGGGTGGGAATTTTGAATTTAAAATGATGGTTTAACAACACAGAAAATATTCGAAAAGCATAGGACAAAACTGATCTCATTATTAACATGTCCGGCACACAAAAACTTACGAAACAAGCCCTTCAATTTGGAGTGAAATTCGATATTGGACAATAAAAAACATGATCTACTAAACATTAAAGATACCAACCACAAACACACTGATTCAATTTGACAAAACCTTTAAACGAGGCTTAATTATATCCACCACCAACCACCACTTCTCCAATCACACACTACCTAGAAAATATATTTCAGCCCTTACAAACTTAGCCAAAAACAATAATATTACCATTACATATCCATCCAAAGGTGACGGGATCGACATTCTGACCAAAAGAGATTGCCATAATAGACTAATGGTCTTGCACGGGGACAACAACAGCTGCACTCCTACATCTTTAAACATCCACAAAAATATAGATATCTTTAACAAATCCTACAAAAAAAATAATTTCAAAAGAATATATGTTTTGGTCTACACTTTCAACTACCACCCAACCATCCCCGCAACTTTCGGTTTACCAAGAATACCTAAAAATCACGCCATCCCTCTCCTTCTTCCAATGATATCAGGCATGGGAACAGCACCTCATAACATAGCAAAATCAATAGCAAAATTTGTTACACCGCTCTTAGGAAAAATTAGCCCTTCTTACCAAAAAAAATGGCAACCTCTTCAACAGAATAAAAAATATCAAAATTAAAGAAACTCTTGGCCAGCCTAGACTTCGAAAAGCATTGATATTTTAAAACGTCATTTAAAAAAAAAACTAATATTTCTCTTCCTTTACCCATTTCCAAAATTATCAAAATTATCAAACTTTGTACCAATGTTTGCTTCTTTATGTATGAGAAACAATTTTATAAACAGAAAGTTGGATTACAAATTGGATCTCCACTTTACGATATTTTAGCCTATCTTTTTCTTGAAATTCTTGGAGTCCGAATCTTTCAAGTATATCCTTACCAAAGACATCCATTTCTTTAGATGTATTGACGACATTCTAATCATCTATCCAAATAAATATATCATGGAAACAATCACTAATAAACTAAACAACATAGAAACAACCATAAATCTTACTTATGAACTTGAAAAAATAACTCCTTCCATTTTCTAGATGTCCAATTCATAAACAAGAATGATTAATTAGAATTCAAATTCCACCGCGGAACAAACAGTAGAAATGATTATATTCCCTCTTTCACAAACCACAGCGACAAAATGAAAAAAAGTTATTCTAATTGCCCTTTTCCTAAGTTTCCTAAGGATTTTCTCTCCCAAACACTTAAACAACAAAGTTGATTATATCATAAAATCTTTCCCCAAACTTCAATACTCGGATTCATTAACACACCACGCAAAACTAAAAGCCACAAAAACCTACAAACGCACTCCATTTAATGAGACTAAAGGCTCTTAACTAATATCAAATTCCAACATTACAGTAAAAGAAAACCTTATAGTTCTACTTCAAAATCCCACAATCTCTATTTCTGAAGCAAATTTAAACTGTTTAGCTATAAAGACAATCACACGATCATCCGAAACAATCAAACAATTGTTAAAAAATGACAAAAACAATAAAACAAAGTCTTATTCCAATGCAGATATATATAGTATCTGCTGCCAGGAACGTCCATGATCTTATAGAGGAAAAACAAGTAGAAATCTACCGAAACAAATCAATAAACACAGAAGGGACTTTAATTCAGGCAATTTTCCCGACTCATTGGTTATTCAGAGCATTTCAACCAACCACACGTTTGACTTCCAACAATCGAACATCATCAAATTTATTCATGATAAAAACGAACGTAGAATTATGGAATCATCCTCCATTTCATATTACAAAACCATACGAAAATGATCAGGACTTTATAAAATATCACTTTATCTAGTTTAAATGATGTAACAATATTTCAACTTACACAAACAACGATAGTTAAAACAGATATCTCTCCCGCCTTCCAACTAAATACTCTGACTCCATCTGTCCACAATATTTCGTCTTTTCTTCACGTTATTTATTTTCCCTCTTTTTCCCTCTTTCTATTTCTTCTTTGTTCCCTCTTGTTTCTTCCTTCTTTCTTTCTCTGTCATTTCAAACTTACTCAGTGTTGTTTTTCTTTTTTTTTCTATAGCCATTGAAAAAGATTACATTTTATGATGTAATCTACTTTTCGAATGTTTTCTGTATCGTTAAACCATCATTTTTAATTCAAAATTCCCACCCTGAGCGTGACCTAAAATATTTTCTCCAGATATACTCTCCAACTTAAATATTCATGTATATATATAAATATATTCTGAGCCAAGAATAAATCCGTGTATCGAGTACCCTGTCGGTGAGGTGAAGAAAACACAGAATGTGGAGTATCCTTTTACTGGCATTAGTCACAGGTCAACTCTGACCCAGAGCAGAAGTACCAGTTAGGGTTCTATTAATGGGTTAAATTGATCTGTATAAAAATTATTCGTATTCGATAGAACCGTCTGTGAAAAAATCTTAGAAACAACAAAACATAAAAAAATGGAAACAAGAACGTTCAATGAACGAGATTTACAAACCTCTCGGCATCAAATAAGTTCAGGCGGTCTGACATGCCATTAAAACCAATCAATTATATGGGGAATTTTTAAGCCAGTTGTTTGTCGGTAACATTTTTAAACGAGCGAGAGTTCATTTGTATGTAGACACGTAAATGATTTCAGGTATTGTTATCCATATTTACCAACCCCTCCGATCGGGCAGGATATGACACTAGATCATTTTTAAGCGGGGTTTAACAGGTTTGAATTCAGAGTTTTCCTTCTCCTAGACTAGTTGCCTCACCAAGGTTGAAGAAATCAGTCTGCCCAACTATTTACGCATTATGGGGATTTTAATATATCCCGAAAAGCCCAATTTATTCCTTCGTTTTGTAAAAGAATAAACCGTACTCAACCAGCAGTAGAGATTTGGGTGAGAGCTTTTGAAGAAAGGAAGACGAACGACTTATACGTGCAACAAAATTTATATACAACAACAACAATAAACAGGGTTTTACACCAAATGGAATAAACAATGAATGTGTAAGTAACAGTTCAAAAAAGAGTTCACAAGGTGTAAGATAAAGTATGGTTAGGTATTGTGAAGGTTGTAAGGTTTTGTAAAGTTGAGGTAGGTTTGTTTGATAAGGTTTGGTTGTAAGGTTGAAGGTAAAGTAGGTGAAGGTAAGGTGAAGTAGATAAAGTGGGTTTTATAAGGTTTAGTTGTAAGGTTGAAGGTAAAGTAGGGTTTACTGATAAAATGCCTGCTGGAACTTAACTGTGTGTGTCCTGTTCCTTTTAACTTAGCACGTGCGTTCGTCGCTCTTGGGTCCTGGCTGGTGGTGGAAGGTACCAAATACGTCTGCCGTCAAGGGCTGCTACGAAAAGGACCTGTGCTAACAGTGTTGGTTGTGGAACCAAAAGAGAGCGAGTCTCAAGTCGAGCTCCTTTTTATAATGGACGCCACGTGACCCTAAGGGGCTGCTGCTGTTTGATGAAACAGGATCACCAGTTCCTTACCAAAATTTCTACAGCATAGCTGGAGGGAGAATAATTGGATTAATATATTTCCCAAGGGTTTTAGTGCTATATGGAATGCAATCAGCCTCGTCAAGTATTGTTATCTAACACTAATAATTCTATTTTATATTAGTTTGTTTGCTCACGGATTAATCCTTTTTTTTACCATCAGTTAAAAGTTTTTTAAGTATTGCTATGTATCACTAACAATTCAATTTTACATCGGTCGTTTGTTTGCTCATAGTTAAATTTGTTAAACAGTTCTATTTGACTTATAGATGAGACTCAAAGAAGTATCCTGACTTTTGGTCCGAGTCGACCTAGGATTATGACCATGAAGAGGTACTCCACATTCTCCAAGACTCCAGGACTGTTGCCTCACTATCAGATAATTTGGTGTACACTAATTAGGGAAAGTCTTACCCCCACTGCTAAGATACAGTCAGCGTATTTTCCATTCCCAGCCGATTGGGTTGCTCTTTAAATGTATCCACGTTCTTGCATATACCCATTCTTAGATTATCTTACTAACTTTAATAAAGAAATATTTAAATGTGTAAGTAGTTTTTTTATGGTTGATTGGTTGGCTGGTTGGTTAGTTGGATTTTATAACATATCAACTTTTGTAGGTTATTTAATGCCAAATCCATTCTTATACAAATAATCAGTTCTATTTCAAACACTTCAGTTTAACCTAAGTACACAGTTTACTTGTCAAAACCATTTCTATTTCAAGTAATTCAGTTTAGTCCAAAAGTTCTAATTCACACCTTTCAGTTTAGATAAGCACATTTTGGTCCACACACAGTTAAATATCAAAATACTTCTCTCGAATGATTCAATTTAGCGTAGTACACTTTTTTTATGTTAAAGATAGTTCTATTTCAGACAATTCAGTTTAGCATAAGTACACAGCTTACATGTCAAAACAGTGCTATTTCAAGTAATTTAGTTTAGCACAAGTAAGCAGATTAGTTCTATTTAACACATAAATAGGGCCCAATCAGGTGCTACCACTCTGGGCCAGAGTGGATTTTTTTTTTTTTTTAGTTCTTCCAACTTTACTTAATTTAATTTATCTCTAATGAAACCGCAATGTAATGTGCATTGTGTCCTAAAAAATTTGAGGAAAAATTTCTGATGAAAATTTACATAGTCCGTGTAATAATTTGAGAATGTTTAAATGTATATTGATTTTCATTTTTGTTCGCATGGGTAAACACAGTTTTTTTTTTCTTTATTTCATATGGAAATATGCAAATGTTAAAATACAGAAAATACATTAATTCAATTTTACTTGATTTTGTGCAACGCGAATAATTAGTGTCTCAGTGAGAACTACTTTGGCACCTTTGGTGGTGTAATGGTTAGCAAGCTTGACTAGCAAACCTACATGAGTGCGTTCGAGTTTCGTTGAGTGCCCCATTCATTCGGCCTTGTGCCACATCGAAGCAAAGAGCTTTGTAAATTACTAAGAGGTCTCCGCTCTTTTTTAGGGTGTGTGTGACCTTTCCTCTCCAGTGTTGGGTCGCATTCGGTAGGCCGTTTTACTTCGAGGCGGTTCTGCCGCGTGTGCCTCGTCACTGGAGAGTTCCTCCGGCCTCAGGGGGCCATCCCCCAGGCTTTTACACCCTTAGGGGTAGGTTATTGCCTGGCGCCTGAGGCGCCCCTAAAAAGGGGAATGCCGACGGGGCATTTTTGATCTCGCCGGACGCGTGTGGGCTTCGGCCCTGCGACCGGACCCACCTTAAAAATGGCCTTGTGCACATTTGTGCTTTGGTGGGACGTATGATAAATAAACAATGAGAACTACTCTCCGTAATAATGGTAAACTTTACTAGTTTTGTCTCCGTGGAGTAATAGCTAAAGTGCTGGATTGCAACCACGAATTAAACCAGTTTGAACTTCAGTTGTGCAATAACATTCACTTTCACTTTGGAAAGGTAAAAACCTCCGTCTCCGACCTATGGGTTAAATAGTATCACAGCTGTTCTTTTACAAGGAGAGATTTGGAATTAAATCACCTACGAAGTTTGATATGCTATTAAGCAAAGAAACCAAATCAAACTTAATTCTCAAATGATGTTATTTATTCCGCTTTGTCACACAGACCCTAGCTTGGCTAAATAGTTAATTTGATATGACATATCATATTTACCCAACCCCTCCGCTTGGGCAGGATATGACACTAGGTCAATTTTTTAAGCGGAGATTAACAGGTTTAAAGAGTTTTCCTTCTCCTAGACTAGTTGCCTCACCAACGCTGAAGAACCTAGTCTGCCCTACTATTTACCCTTAGCTGGAGAGAGAATAAGTGGATTCATACCTTTCCCATGGGTATTAGAGCTATGTGAAATGCAATCAGTCTCGTCCAGGGTTTGAATTCGTGTCGCTGTGTCCATTTCCTGCGACGATAACCATTACACCACGGAGACCTCCTAAATGACTATTTGATATGACATATGAGCATATGAAGTCATCCTTGTTGAAGAATACCATTTATCACATGGCTGGGCAAGGATAAGGGGATTCATACCTTAGTCTTAGTATTAGTCTGAAAGGGATCGTAATAGCATGATTGGAGAGTGAACTCGCTTACTGCTATGTCACAGTTCAGCATGTTAACCACTAAACCACAGGGCTTCTCATCTAAGGTTAGTCAGAGTACCTGCTATTTCCTCATAGTCACACATCTAAGTTCTATCGCTGCTTTATTTCGCATATCTGACGGGAATCTGCGTAACTTGACCGTAAGTCTAAAAAAACTTTACATTGATTTAGCATTTAGCGAGAATCGAATTTACAACTGAGTAGTAATCGAATTTACAACTGAGTAGTAATTGATTTGTGAAACAAGTTTGTTAACCATTACTCCTCCATTCGGAGGTGCGCTTAGTGCAACGTTTATCGTTGTATAAAATGAAATCAACGAACCGAGTTCAAATCTCGTGACACTGATGCATTTTTGGAAGGCAGGAATTCATGTTTTCTCTTTTAGTAGTGAGACAGATCGGGCTCTTTAATTAAAAAGTAAATGCTTGTGTGGCTCATCATTTATTATAATACGCCCCTTTAAATTAAACATAATTTAGATTTGGTACAAGGTTAGATGTATGTGACACCTTGTGAGGATCGAACTTACTACCCAGTAGTAACTGGCTCATTAACTATTGCCTTTTTGAAAGAATTGATTTTAATTAAGCTGATAATCATTCACTGCACAATTAGTCTCATTACTTTACAGAGAAAACTTGAAAGTTTATTTTGGTAATGATCGCTTAGCTTTATGCTTATCATTGTAGGAAATGGAATCGATGTTCTGAGTTCAAATCCTGGACAAGATTGATTGCGTTTCACTTCGCGCTGACACCTTTAAGAAGGGTATAAATCTATATCTTCTCCCCAACCAGATATAGTTAAATAGTTGGGCACACTAGGTTCTTTAGCCTTGGTTTAGCAACTACTCGAGAAGTAGGAAAACTGAATTCATGCCAGCTGTACTCTTCTCAAAAATGAATCTTCTTTAATCGTCGAGGAATTTATGAGAAGGAAAAAAAGATGATTACGATGATGATGAGCGTTAATTAGAAGGAAGAGATAAAACAAAAGTAA